>OZ019975.1:31210451-31810451 GCA_963970395.1 Ephialtes manifestator | reverse complement strand
ACTCACTCACTCCCTAGAGATGTATTAGGTACGCGAAGGCATTTATGAATAACGATTTTTGAATACAAGAGCATTACAAATCACCCGTGGAAATCAACTACTGTATACACGTATTTCCACAGTAAGTGCAGTTTCTATACGTGTTGCGAATTAAGAGGCGAACGTATCCTAGAATCAGCCCCGAAGCTATTTCCCAAGACGCTGAGGCTTAATTGAAAACAAAACAAAAAACAATCACACAAGAAACGAGCCTTGATTATAAAATATTTACATAATTAGCTACCGCAATAAATTAAAACGCGAATTTTCAAATTACCTAGATGCAATACAATATTTACAAATCTGTCAACGATATTCGACAATCATCACTTTAACCAATTTTAAGATTTACATTTTAACAATATTTACAAGTGGATCCTTTGAGGACGGATCTAATGTTTGAGCAACAATTCGTATCACATCGTCTCCCCGAACTTGGATTATTACTGCGGACTTAGATTCTAGGCACAGAAACGTCATTCCCTGTGCAAAAGTTCGTAAAGCGCTGATATGTAAGTTTGGGCCATTTGAAGCGTCTCGAATTTGCTGAGTTTCCTGTCGTTTCCTAGACTCGGAACAACGTCACGAAGTCTGTCAAAAGCGTCGTTGAGGCTGTTCATTCGTCTTCTTTCCCTGGCATTAGCTGCGAGTCTTCTCTTCCTCATTACTTCAACACCTGGAGTACCAGGTCCCTTCAATTTCTGAATTTGCAGACCTCCTTTTCCACTGGTTTGCTGAATGGAACCATATTCCGAGTCGAAGCCACTTTCGCTCATCATGTCCTCGTCCATCGACTGATATCTCTCCACTGTCTCGTTCCCACTGCACTTCGAAGTATTGTGATGTTGCGCCGCACCAGAACCGTCATTTTTCTGCACCGGATAAGCTCCTCCACTCAAAAACATAACGTCTGTCCTCGCGGGCAAAAACAAACCCACGTTACTGTCACTTTTCGCCGGGACAACATCAATTTTCGTGGCATTGTAAGTCGCGTGAGCTTTTGTCACGATAAAACCTTGTTCCTGACCTCCGGAATAGTTGTGATGATGGAGATTGTGATCCAGACACGATTTGTCGGAATACTGAGCATTGACGAATGATGTCCTGCTGATTGGCCTTGCGGATTCGTAGGAATAGTCGTAGGAATGATTGTTGTGAGAATTTGTCTTGCTACCGAGTTTGCAGTAGTCTTTGGACTTCCTGGTCGAAGTGTCCATGACTCCAGATTGATTGTTGATGATGTCTCCCTCTTGATGATAGCCCTCGTAAAATTCGGCAAAGTTAAAACCATCTCCAGCGCCGTTGTAACTCATCGGATCATTGTTTGTGTTGTTGTGATTGTGATGATGACTGTCAACGGAGCTAACACTTCCGCAACTGCTGCCCCGTGATCTCGGTGGCAGGGGATAAGACACCTGATGATAACCGGGCCATCCGGTGCGATCCCCAATCGATCCACGAGGTGGATTAGACTCGGGACTGCTCGCAGAGCCGTAACCCTCCGAATCAAGGAGATCGTACTGCTGGAAGCACGCGTAACTTGTCATTGTATCGTCGAAAACGTGCCCCAAACGTCCTTCAAGCTTATAGTCAAATCGGCAACACTAACCCGAAGCTCTACAATCAATATCGATTCTTAGAAACGTCAACACAGTTTGATCATGACAATTTCAGGCTTGTCAAATGGTCAATCCTATTTAGATTCTCTCATGACCGTGACAATTCAACGAATGGAGACATAAAATGTCACAGAGCTATTTGAGATATTGTCACTTCAGAACCAAATGACACTTGCTTGGGAATTCAACACAGTTTGATCATGACAATGTCAGGCTTGTTAAATTGTCAATCCTATTTGAATTCTTTCATGACCGTGACAATTCAATGAATTGAGACATAAAATGTCAGAAAGCTTTTTGGGATTTTGGTCACTTTAGGACCAAATGACACTTGGTTGGAAATTCAACACGGTTTGATCGTGACAATTTCAGGCTTGTCAAATGGTCAATCCAAAGTCAATAACAAAGCTTTTTTGGGATGTTGTAACTTCAGGACCAAATGACACTTGATTGTAAATTTAACACTAGTCAGCGAATTGGAAGCAGAGTAACTTTTTTAGAGACTAAGATTGTGCTGCTTGAGCAATGTCTATCCGACTCGGACCGAAGCGTTTGGTAAACTGACGAGCAGAGTGGCGAGTACGTTGGAATACGTCTTTGCTCTTGGCCGGACGGTATCTCGTGGCTGGACCACGCTTCATGGTGTTTCTTGGGAGCTGAATGGTGGGGGTACTACCGGCGAGGGCCTCAAGGCCCTGGGCCCATGCGTCGTTGCGGAGGTAGGAGAAAAGCGCATCGGCAGCACACGCGAAGACGAGACCGCGAACGCACGGGGTCCTTTTTCTTCATCCCTACTCTCGCCACTCTTTTGCTTTCTGTCTTTGTTTCCATGGGTCCCGACGGCAGCAGCAGCAGCAGCAGCAGCGCCAAGTGGGCAAAACTCTTTGTAGGAGCCGCGCAGTCGGACACGCCCTCTCTCTTCGTCTTCGTATTTTTCGCCCTTTTTTTTTCCACCACGTTTTCGCCGTCGTCGGCGTCGTCGCTTGTCTCCTCTTCCTTCGCTCTGTTTCTTTCTCCACGGATTCGTTCGTGTTTGCCAGCATTGTTGCGATTCTTCGGCTCTTTCTTCGATTGAACTTTCAGGCTCATAAGGCGCCTCTTGTTTGGAATTGGAATTAAAATATCGTACCGTCTATGGTGTCGATGCGAATTGCGTTCTACTCAATGGCAATTCGTTTTTTGATGCTACTATCGCATGGAATAAATTGTTATGTTAATTTTCATGACGAGATCCGGTAAGTTGTCAGGAAAAGGAAACGGATATTGTGAAGTGGGGCATTTATGGTGGCCTGGAGCATTTCCCACGAGAAAAAATAGTATATGCTAATTTCGACACACATCGACATTTATTTTTGTGATGTATTTTTTAATAATTTGGATACATTTTTTTTGCGATCAATTTTATGTTTATAAAACATTCTGTGCCAATTCACCGAACTTTAAAAAAAAGTTATACCTGTGATTTTTTTTCGGATTAAATTATTACTTAATTTCGTTGATTTACTTAATATAAGTCTTCACAATGTTCATCGCGATACTGTGATGTAAGAAGGAACCGTTGTTATCGATGAGGATACTTGAATTCCACGTGCGTGCGACAGCGACAGTGACGGATTTGCAACACATAAGTGGACGTACTTGAAAGATATTTATCGTTCCGCGTGCATCGCTATATGCGAGCTTCTGGTCGTACTGCCGAACTGTACTACAGGAACTGCTTCCATTTCTTCTTATATTTCTTTGGATTCTTCGCGGATTTATGTTTCTTCGATTTGCATAAGAGTTTCTTGCGCACGTCAGGATGATTCGCTGTGACCCGATGGGGCCAGCCGCACGTCATGTAAATTCAGCAGGAAAACAAAGACGTAATAAATGTATGATATTACGCATAATAAAAATTATCTCATCAAAGGATGTGTCCGGCCCAAGTAATTCAAGAGGTTATTTGAATTTTTTTCTTATTCCTGATGTGACTGCAATTGTTTATCAAATTTGTTCAATTTTTCAAAGTTGCTCATGTTTTTTCAATTTTCTAAATTTGTTCACTTTTTAACTTTATTCAATTTTTCAACTTTGTTCATTTTTTCAACTCTGTCCAGTTTTTTATCTTTGTTCAATTATTTAACTTTGTTCAATTTCTCAACTTGGTCAATTTTTCAACTTTGTTCAATTATTCAACTTTGTTCAATTATTCAACTTTGTTCAATTTCCCAACTTTGTTCAATTTCTCAACTTTATTCAATTTTTCAAGTTTGTTCAATTTTCAACTTTATTTAATTTTGCAACTTTGCTCAATTTTTCAAGTTTGTTCAGTTTTTTAAGTTTGTTCAATTTTTCAACTTTGTTCAATTTTTCAACTTT
The DNA here is from genome assembly GCA_963970395.1 of Ephialtes manifestator. Lineage (NCBI taxonomy): Eukaryota > Metazoa > Arthropoda > Insecta > Hymenoptera > Ichneumonidae > Ephialtes > Ephialtes manifestator. Next base: position 31,806,432 of record OZ019975.1, on the reverse strand, counting down.
ATTCAATTTCTCAACTTTATTCAATTTTTCAACTTTGTTCAATTTTAAACTTTATTTAATTTTGCAACTTTGTTTAATTTTTCAACTTTGCTCAATTTGTCAAGTTTGTTCAATTTTTTAAGTTTGTTCAATTTTTCAACTTTGCTCAGTTTTTCAACTGTTCAATTTTTCAACGTTGTTCAATTTTTTAACTTTGTTTAATTTTTCAACTTTGTTCAATTTTCAACTTTATTTAATTTTGCAACTTTGTTTAATTTTTCAACTTTGCTCAATTTTTCAAGTTTGTTCAATTTTTCAACTTTGTTCAATTTTCCAACTTTGTTCAATTTTTCAACTTTGCTCAATTTTTCAACATTGTTCAATTTTTTTAACTTTGTTTAATTTTTCAACTTTGTTCAATTTTTTTTTTCGACATTTTTTATATGCTGCAAAGAAATTCGTTGAATTCATTCGATTTGTTCCATTTTTTACTATCTGTTAAATTTAGACAATTCGTTCAATTTGTGGCTGTTTCGGCCAAATTAACTTCGTGGTCAATTTGGACCCGAGCTATGACAGAAAGAAGAGAGCAAGAAAGAGAGAGAGAGAGAGACTTGCCTCTCCGTGATCCACGAGCGCTTCTACTTTACGAACTGTAAACGGAGGACCCAAATTAGCTCGCCTCGTGGTCCCAGTTGAAACGGGTCCGGTCGGGTCTCCCTTCCTCACGCTTGTACTTACTTTATGACACTTTAAACGCCCTGCAGGTTGGCAAAGTGTGGACAAATTTGACTGCTTTACGAGGGGCCGAGATCTTTACGAGTTGTGGCTCCAATTCTCTCTCCCTTTATCCTCTATTATACGTCCGGCCTTTTACTAAACACCCCGAGTCTTTCCCTAAACTTATAAGGAATCAATGAAAAATCTCTGACAATTTTTGTCCCTGATTGAATAAACATCGAAATTTTTTTTTTTTTGTTTTTTTTTCAAACACGATTTTCAAATGGTCCGGTAACAAATTTCTATTATGTTCATTAAAAATACAACAAATGTATAGAAAGTACTAATAAATTACATCGAGCAAATATTTCTAAGAAATTTTTTTAATAAATTCAGCATGACTGAAATAGTCTCAGAAATCGCTTAGCTCATATAACCACCTTAAGATCTCACGCCAACCACAGATTTGTCCGTCTTTGTTCCCCATTTTAATGCCTGGAGGTACAATGTTATACGAGTCTGTTGTAATTCTTGTAATCGACGTAAATGCTATGGAATTATCTCAACAATAATTATCAATAGTCATTACTATAATTGTTATCACCCATAACAGCTCTTTTTACATTATGCATATTATCAAATTAACCAAGGCTGAAAAAATAAAATAAAAATGATACAGTTACACCGTTGAGAAGATCCAGAGTTGACTGTACGCCAGAGTCATTATTCTTGGCGCGCGCGGCGAGTGAACGAGTGTTTACGACTGTCTGTGGACCTCGAAGTCTTCGTTGCTCTTGTTGCGTTAGGTCACTTCGTAAAATGTTGTATTCCGCGAACGGTGAACGCCCCAGCTTTACAAGCACAATAAATATCGTTCGCTCGGCCATCCTCGATGTAACTATACGGACTAGTAAATAGTCACCTAGTTTTCTAGTCATAGGGGGGAATAATCTAGTATCCATGCTCGGAAATATCGAGCGCAGTATTTTAGGGTTAAACATGGAAAATAGTGTATAGGTATTGTACCTTTAGAACAAGATCTGAACTCCTGCGGTTTTATCCGAAGCCACAATTTAAATGCTACATTGTATTTCTCAAAGTTGAAAAATTGAACAAAGATCTAAAATTGAACAAAGTTGAAGAATGGAACAAAGTTGTACAATTGAATAAGGTTGAAGAATGGAACAAAGTCGTACAATTGAATAAAGTTGAAGAATGGAACAAAGTTGTACAATTGAATAAAGTTGTAAAATTGAACAAAGTTGAAGAATGGAACAAAGTTGTACAATTGAATAAAATTGTAAAATTGAACAAAGTTGAAGAATGGAACAAAGTTGTACAATTGAATAAGGTTGAAGAATGGAACAAAGTTGTACAATTGAATAAAGTTGAAGAATGGAACAAAGTTGTACAATTGAATAAAGTTGTAAAATTGAACAAAGTTGAAGAATGGAACAAAGTTGTACAATTGAATAAAGTTGAAGAATGGAACAAAGTTGTACAATTGAATAAAGTTGTAAAATTGAACAAAGTTGAAGAATGGAACAAAGTTGTACAATTGAACAAAGTTGAAGAGTGGAACAAAGTTTAAAAATTGAACAAAGTTGTAAAATTGAACAAAGTTGTAAAATTGAACAAAGTTGAAAATTTGAACAAAGTTGTAAAATTGAACAAAGTTGAAAATTTGAACGAAGTTGAAATTTTGAACAAAGTTGAAAAAATTGAACAAAGTTGTAAAATTGAACCAAGTTGTAAAATTGAATAAAGTTGTAAAATTGAACCAAGTTGTAAAATTGAATAAAGTTGTAAAATTGAATGAAGTTATAAAATTGAATGAAGTTGTAAAATTGAACAAAGTAGAAAAATTGAACAAAGTTGAAAAATTGAACAAAGTTGTAAAATTGAACAAAGTTGAAAAATTGAATAAAGTTGTAAAATTGAATAAAGTTGTAAAATTGAACGAAGTTGTAAAACTGAACAAAGTTGTAAAATTGAACAAAGTTGAAAAATTGAACAAAGTTGTAGAATTGAACAAAGTTGTAAAATGTAACAAAGTTGTAAAATTGAACAAAGTTGAAAATTTGAACAAAGTTGTAAAATTGAACAAAGTTGAAAAATTGAATATTTTAAAAAGTTCTGGTCATTTTAGTGAATTTATGCATTTGTGGAGCATGCAAAAAAAAATTCCGACGCCAACATTAAAAATCTATTAAAAAATTCTAAAATCAACCAAACCTAATAATTTGGCTCTCCGATCAGTCTAAATAATCACTCCTGTCATTTCTTTTATTCTCGTTAAAATAAAAAAGCATATAGCTTCAAAGCACGTTAAAAAAATTAGTCTACGTGAGCTCAGTTTTATTTTCCTTCCAGTTGATACCTTCAGGTGATCAACATGAAACTTAACTTTGTGAATGAACAGGAAAAAAAAAAGACGGAAGTCGTTGAACCGATCAACAAAAACACCATAGGCTTTGGCTGAGAATAAAAGAAGCCGGAACTGCTTTGTATAAAAGAGTTTATTATGTTAGCCCTATAAACACGTATGAATGAATGAAGAATCTTCTATCATGGACCGAATAGAAAACCCAAAAAGTTCACGGTTACCCACAGCAAGTTTAGTGCCAGTCATCGTGTCCCTTTTTTTCTTCGTTTTATTGCCCTTCAATTATTCTCGGGGGTGTAACTCATTTCTCAACACGTTTTTTTTCCCCTCATCGCAAATATTAACCGATGGCTTGCGCCAAGTTTTTCGAAAATGCGTCAAAGAGGAGGAAAGATTTGGGTTGAAGTCGTCGCCGAAGGGTTGCTAGCCTTAAGCTCGATGGGCTGTCTCGTTGGTTTCAGGACAGAAATTTAGGGCGTAACTCGACTGTCTCCTTCGCTCGCCTTGATGTTTTCCCGTATCTTTTTTTTTTGTTTTCCTCGTGTTTCCTAGTTTTTCTTGGAGCCGAAGGAGAGATGGTAAAGCGGCGTCTTTCGCAAAGGGCACAAGGGCGGCAAACCCCGAGAGCTCATTATCCTTCGCTAATTCGTAAGCAACAAATGAGGCGGTTCCCACTCCCATGACCTCTCACGTTTCTGTCGACGAAACCGACACGAGAATGTCCGAAAGGAAATTCGCTCCACCTTTCGACTCTCTCTCTCTCTCTCTTTTTGGTTGCCCTTTTCGATTTTTACGTTTTCTCCATTTCTTTGTAATCATCCTTGAGAGTATAATATTTGTCTTGATATTGTTACTAAGCTCGTTATAGTGGAACGCATTTTTCACGGCCCTCTAGGATTTTGAAATTCAATCAAGTATATTTGATTTTTAAGCTCTTTCAATTTTTTTTTAAACTTCTACATTATTTTATTTTTATTTTTTATCATCGATAAAAAATGCATATGAAATTTTAAAAGTCATTTTGTATTTTCCTTGTATTTTTTTTTCTCCAATGAAAACTATTAAAAAATTCGAAAAGGGTCGAAAAAAAATTGGCTGCTGAAATAACAAAAAATGCATCATACACATATTATCAGTCTTATCGTATTTCTCTTGTCATTTTTTCGTGAATCATATGAATGCATAAAAAAATAATACCTAATGTAGTGCGAAAAAAAATTTGAAAAAATTATTTAAATTAGAATTTCGCTAAGTATTTAAAAAAATTCTAAAAGGCTCGAAAAAAAAATTAGCCGGTGAAATAACAAAAAATGCATCGTGCACATAGTATCAGTCTTATCTTATTTCGCTTGTCGTCATTTTTTCTTCAATCATATGAAAACATAAAAAAAAACAATACCTAATGTAGTGCGAAAAAAAATCGGTAAAAATTATTTATAAAAATAATTTAATTTATAATTACATTATTTTTATAAATTATTAATGTTTTTTTAAATGTCTTCAAATGAACTATTTTATTTATGTAATTATAAATTAACTTATTTTTATATTAAAATAAAAAATAAAATATGAGCAAAGCGATAAAAAAATTAATTATAAAAAAATTCGAAAAATGTCGAAAAACTTATTGATTGCTGAAATAACAAAAAATGCATCATGCACATAGTATCAGTTTTATCTTATTTCGCTTGTCGTCATTTTTTCTTCAATCATATAAAAACATAAAAAAAAACAATACCTAATGTAGTGCGAAAAAAAATCGGTAAAAATTATTTATAAAAATAATTTAATTTATAATTACATTATTTTTATAAATTATTAATGTTTTTTTAAATGTCTTCAAATGAACTATTTTATTTATGTAATTATAAATTAACTTATTTTTATATTAAAATAAAAAATAAAATATGAGCAAAGCGATAAAAAAATTAATTATAAAAAAATTCTAAAAATGGCGAAAAAATTATTGATTGCTGAAATAACAAAAAATGCATCATGCACATAGTATCAGTTTTATCTTATTTCGCTTGTCGTCATTTTTTCTTCAATCATATGAAAACATAAAAAAAAACAATATCTAATGTAGTGCGAAAAAAAATCTGTAAAAATTATTCATAAAAATTATATAATTTATAATTACATTATTTGTATAAATTAATAATTTTTTTTTAATGTCTTCAAATGAACTATTTTATTTATGTAATTATAAATTAACTTATTTTTATATTAAAACAAAAAATAAAATATGAGCAAAGCGATAAAAAAATTAATTATAAAAAAAACTAAAAATATCGAAAAAATTATTGATTGCTGAAATAACAAAAAAAATGCATCATCTGCATAGTATGAATTTTATGTTTTGTCCTCTTTTAATTTCACTTGGTACCTTCGTTTTAATTGACCACCCAATCAGCTCTGATCACTATTCTCACGTTGATGGCATCAGTAGCTATAGAATAATTTGCATATCGCAGCACAATTTGTGTTGGAGGATCCACTGACAGGAGGATCGATCGATCGATCCTTACAGAGACTCGAGATGCATTCAGAAGCCGCGATGATGCCTGATAATCAATTTATTGCGTCTGATGAAGAGCATAAATTGATTATTACCTGATGCGACTATACGAACCGACTGCATGCACCGAGTTACAGTTCACAGACAATCACCGGTGATTTACAACATAATGGCCGTGCTTGACTGATGCGCATCTTGTGGGGAATATTCCCATCTCACCCCCTCTCTTTATCTTCCCATAGATGCCTGAATTATCTTGAAATAGTATTCGCATAGGAGTATACAATATTGCCGTCAATTATAGAGTCGGTTATTCATATGCTCTTGCAGTGTTAGTTACAATTCACTGTCTAACGATCTGCCTGACAAATCTCATTATTATTTTCTCATAGTAATTGCCGTTGTTATCGTTGTTATTTCTATTGTTTTTTTAAGCAGGTGTTCAATGTATATTAAATATATTTATTTTTATTTATTTATGAATTGTATATGAAGCAAATTATCCAATATTTATTTAGGTTATCAAATAATTATATTGGCAAGTATTTGAGTAGTTAAAATGACTTTTTTAAATTACAATTTAAATTATAATTCCGTCAGGCAATATTTTTGGAATATTGCATAAACTTTCTTTTTTACCTGGTATTGCAATATTTTATCAAGCTATCAAATACCAAAATATTCTGGGAATGTTTTCATGTTTGTAAAAAAAAATATTAATATTTTCACAATATTTTAGTGCGGTGTGGAATATTCTTTACAACTTTTTTTTTTTGCTGCGATATCGGATCGGTATTATATTCCAAAATATTCGGGAATATTGCCACATTAAAGAGACGAATGAATAATATTTTCCAACCGATCTGCTTATGTAAATATTTGCTGCCAGCTTTTTGCTTCCTCATAGAGGAAGCTTTGTTTTCGTGACAATTTTTTTTTTTCGAGATTTTCATGTCAGGACACTCAGAATGGTCTGAAACATCGAGAAAAGTGGTTTAGAAAAAATGTCTGTATGTGTGTGTGTGTGTGTGCACAATTTTTTGTTAGCACGATAGCCGTCGCAATTTTTAAGATATCGGGCTCAAATTTGAACCAGGAGTAAACTATCGTTAAGCAAGGTATGGGATTGAATTTGAAGTTAATCCATCAAGGTGTTCAAAATTTATGGCATTTTGAATTTTTTGGAGAATGTCAGCCCGGGCTCTAACCCCCGCAATTCTTTATGATTCCGGCTCAAACTTGGACCAGAAGTGGACTGTTATCAAATAGTGTTTGGGATTAAAATTGGTGTCAATCCGTTAAGGGGTTCACAATTTATGGCATTTCTAAATTTTTTGACATTTTTTGTTCGTGCTCTAACTTTCGCAATTTTTAAGATATCGGGCTCAAAATTGGTCCACAAGTGGACTGTTATTAAATAAAGATTGGGAGTGAATTTGACGTCAATCCGTTAAGGGGTTTAAAATTTATGGCATTTTGAATTTTTTGTTCGTGCTCTAATTTCCGCAATTTTTAAGATATCGGGCTCAAATTTGAACCACGAGTAAACTATCGTTAAGCAAGGTATGGGATTGAATTTGAAGTTAATCCATCAAGGTGTTCAAAATTTATGGCATTTTGAATTTTTTGGAGAATGTCAGCTCGGGCTCTAACTCCCGCAATTTTTATGATATCCGGCTCAAACTTGGACCAAAAGTGGACTGTTATTAAATTGTGTTTGGGATTAAATTTGGTGCCAATCCGTTAAGGGGTTCACAATTTATGGCATTTTTTAATTTTTTGACTTTTTTTGTTCGTGCTCTAACTTTCGCAATTTTTAAGATATCGGGCTCAAAATTGGTCCATAAGTGGACTGTTATTAAATAAAGTTTGGGAGTGAATTTGACGTCAATCCGTTAAGGGGTTTAAAATTTATGGCATTTTGAATTTTTTGTTCGTGCTCTAATTTCCGCAATTTTTAAGATATCGGGCTCAAATTTGAACCACGAGTAAACTATCGTTAAGCAAGGTATGGGATTGAATTTGAAGTTAATCCATCAAGGAGTTCAAAATTTATGGCATTTTGAATTTTTTGGAGAATGTCTGGCCGGGCTCTAACCCCCGCAATTTTTATGATTCCGGCTCAAACTTGGACCAGAAGTGGACTGTTATCAAATAGTGTTTGGGATTAAAATTGGTGTCAATCCGTTAAGGGGTTCACAATTTATGGCATTTTTTAATTTTTTGACATTTTTTGTTCGTGCTCTAACTTTCGCAATTTTTAAGATATCGGGCTCAAATTTGGTCCACAAGTGGACTGTTATTAAATAAAGTTTCGGAGTAAATTTGACGTCAATCCGTTAAGGGGTTTAAAATTTATGGCATTTTGAATTTTTTGTTCGTGCTGTAATTTCCGCAATTTTTAAGATATCGGGCTCAAATTTGAACCACGAGTAAACTATCGTTAAGCAAGGTATGGGATTGAATTTGAAGTTAATCCATCAAGGTGTTCAAAATTTATGGCATTTTGAATTTTTTGGAGAATGTCTGGCCGGGCTCTAACCCCCGCAATTTTTATGATTCCGGCTCAAACTTGGACCAGAAGTGGACTGTTATCGAATAGTGTTTGGGATTAAAATTGGTGTCAATCCGTTAAGGGGTTCACAATTTATGGCATTTCTAAATTTTTTGACATTTTTTGTTCGTGCTCTAACTAACCCCCGCAATTTTTATGATTCCGGCTCAAACTTGGACCAGAAGTGGACTGTTATCAAATAGTGTTTGGGATTAAAATTGGTGTCAATCCGTTAAGGGGTTCACAATTTATGGCATTTTTTAATTTTTTGACATTTTTTGTTCGTGCTCTAACTTTCGCAATTTTTAAGATATCGGGCTCAAATTTGGTCCACAAGTGGACTGTTATTAAATAAAGTTTCGGAGTAAATTTGACGTCAATCCGTTAAGGGGTTTAAAATTTATGGCATTTTGAATTTTTTGTTCGTGCTGTAATTTCCGCAAGTTTTAAGATATCGGGCTCAAATTTGAACCACGAGTAAACTATCGTTAAGCAAGGTATGGGATTGAATTTGAATTTAATCCATCAAGGTGTTCAAAATTTATGGCATTTTGAATTTTTTGGAGAATGTCTGGCCGGGCTCTAACCCCCGCAATTTTTATGATTCCGGCTCAAACTTGGACCAGAAATGGACTGTTATCAAATAGTGTTTGGGATTAAAATTGGTGTCAATCCGTTAAGGGGTTCACAATTTATGGCATTTTTTAATTTTTTGACATTTTTTGTTCGTGCTCTAACTTTCGCAATTTTTAAGATATCGGGCTCAAATTTGAACCACGAGTAAACTATCGTTAAGCAAGGTATGGGATTGAATTTGAAGTTAATCCATCAAGGTGTTAAAAATTTATGGCATTTTGAATTTTTTGGAGAATGTCTGGCCGGGCTCTAACCCCCGCAATTTTTATGATTCCGGCTCAAACTTGAACCAGAAGTGGACTGTTATCAAATAGTGTTTGGGATCAAAATTGGTGTCAATCCGTTAAGGGGTTCACAATTTATGGCATTTCTAAATTTTTTGACATTTTTTGTTCGTGCTCTAACTTTCGCAATTTTTAAGATATCGGGCTCAAAATTGGTCCACAAGTGGACTGTTATTAAATAAAGTTTGGGAGTGAATTTGACGTCAATCCGTTAAGGGGTTTAAAATTTATGGCATTTTGAATTTTTTGTTCGTGCTCTAATTTCCGCAATTTTTAAGATATCGGGCTCAAATTTGAACCACGAGTAAACTATCGTTAAGCAAGGTATGGGATTGAATTTGAAGTTAATCCATCAAGGTGTTCAAAATTTATGGCATTTTGAATTTTTTGGAGAATGTCAGCCCGGGCTCTAACCCCCGCAATTCTTTATGATTCCGGCTCAAACTTGGACCAGAAGTGGACTGTTATCAAATAGTGTTTGGGATTAAAATTGGTGTCAATCCGTTAAGGGGTTCACAATTTATGGCATTTCTAAATTTTTTGACATTTTTTGTTCGTGCTCTAACTTTCGCAATTTTTAAGATATCGGGCTCAAATTTGGTCCACAAGTGGACTGTTATTAAATAAAGTTTGGGAGTGAATTTGACGTCAATCCGTTAAGGGGTTTAAAATTTATAGCATTTTGAATTTTTTGTTCGTGCTCTAATTTCCGCAATTTTTAAGATATCGGGCTCAAATTTGAACCACGAGTAAACTATCGTTAAGCAAGGTATGGGATTGAATTTGAAGTTAATCCATCAAGGTGTTCAAAATTTATGGCATTTTGAATTTTTTGGAGAATGTCAGCCCGGGCTCTAACCCCCACAATTTTTATGATTCCGGCTCAAACTTGGACCAGAAATGGATTGTTATCAAATAGTGTTTGGGATTAAAATTGGTGTCAATCCGTTAAGGGGTTCACAATTTATGGCATTTTTTAATTTTTTGACATTTTTTGTTCGTGCTCTAACTTTCGCAATTTTTAAGATATCGGGCTCAAATTTGGTCCACAAGTGGACTGTTATTAAATAAAGTTTCGGAGTGAATTTGACGTCAATCCGTTAAGGGGTTTAAAATTTATGGCATTTTGAATTTTTTGTTCGTGCTCTAATTTCCGCAATTTTTAAGATATCGGGCTCAAATTTGGTCCACAAGTAGAGTGTGGGTAAACTAAGCATCAGTTCGAATCTGGTGAGAATCTGTCAAGGGGTTCAAAACTAATGCCATTTAAAATTTTTTAAAACAAGCCTGCAAAGTAGAACTTTGCAAATTGCTTCCTCATTATTGTTGGATTTTTACAAAGCTTCCTCTATGAAGAAGCCAAGATAGATTAACACGCTTCCTCATAGAGGTAGATTTGTAAAAATCCAACAATAATGAGCAAGCAATTTGCAAAGTTCTACTTTTTTTAATTGCAAAGATTTCTTAATATTTTTTTTAAACTTGCATTTTGACTTTCCACTCTTCGTATGACTGATGAACCGTAGAGATTGAACTTTGCTATGGTTTAGAAAATTCGGCCGGCGTGCCCGCAGTAAATACACTAATATAATACCCAGTAACCGGGTCAAGATTTATGGAGAGAGCGAAAAAGCCTACCTATTAGATTCACACCCGAGGTGTTCTATAATTACAGGTTTGCCGTGCTGTTTCGCACCATCCAGTCCCGCCCTTCTTATTCCACAACCTCAGTCGTCCCGCTCTCTGTGACCCTTAATATTGCTGCGAAATTTTTCCGACCACATTGGACCATCCGTGATGATGGTCAAGTTTCGGAAACTCGACCGCTCCAATTTTTTTTTTTGAACATTTTTTTCTCTCCTCGACTGTCTTCTCCTTGTCCCGAATGGTTAACGGGCCAGAGATTCATTAGGGCTGCTAGTGGGCGTCGCCTCCTCTTTTATCTTTGTGCTATTACTCCAAAATGGCACTAAAAAAAAAGAAAAATTGTTGGAATACCATGTGGAAGTAATTTTACTATTAAATTAAATTTTTTAATTAAACATAGTTGAAATATATAAAGTGCTTCCTTATTTTGTTGGAATTATTTGTTTATCATTTTACCATTTTTACCAATATATAAATATTAGTGAAAAAAAGGTATCAATATTTAAAAAAATATATAAAAAGTGAAATAATGGGAAATTGACCTCGGATCATAAAAAAATATGAAATATAGAATTTTTAAAAATAGTCTTACTAGTATTTCCAAAATTTTGTGCTGTTAAAACGCAAAAAAAAATTAAATCAGCACTAAAAAATCAAAGTATTTAAACTATGCCTGATTTGAGTCAAAAGTATATAAAAAAAAGTATTAAACAAAATTTATTACTATTTAACGAAAATATCTAGAATCTAAATAATAAGAAACAATAAGAATCTATGAATTTCTTATAATTTCATTTAGTAAATAAAAAAAGAAATTTTATTGAATTTTTAAATTCAACATAGTTGCAATATTCAAATTGCTTTCTTTTTTTTTGGTAACTATTTGTTTACCGATTCCACCGTTTTTACCAATTTCTAAGCATTGATAAAAAAGGTATCAATATTTTACTAATATAATACTAATATCAATACTAGTAAACGAAAATATCTAAAATCTAAATAATAATTTAAAAAAAAATAATAAAAAATAATAAACAAAAATAATAAGAAATAATAAATTTATTCTAGCAAATTATTTTATTTCCCATGCTAATTTCTGTCAGCAAGAAGTTTCTATGAATTTTTCATTCTGATGTGAATACTGGTTAGTCAATCACCATCACCAATGAAAGGGTGCAAAAATTCGCCTGGAGAATGATCGAGAGAAGGTCCTCATACCTTATATCCGATACCCTTTCAGCTGTACATCATAGCTACTTCGTTATTTGCAGTCTGCGACTGAGGCCAGAGGAACGATGCGTCTGCTCTTTGCGTCCATGTACTCAGCCAGGGATAATAAACGTCCTATAAAATAATTATGATTTATGTCGCTCCATCGACGCCACTTCCCGTACGCCTGTCCAATCCCGTAATATACGATAGATCGAGGGAACAAACATTTTTTTTTCCTCTTTTTTCATATCAAGTATAATCCTCTCGTTCCTCCTTCTACCTTCTTTTTTCCATTATATACCTTTCGACGACTAGTTTTCCACGCTTTTTGATCGGCTCGTCACGGATGATTAAATAAACGAAAAGAAAATCGAGACACGACGAACGTGCAAGTAGAAATTTACGAGTTGACGATAATTGATGTAGTGAAATCTGATATAACACTTAAATAATTGTGCGTGACGAAAGTCAAGAGAACGAATTATCTATGCTTCCATATATGTCATTTCAACCTTAAGCAATATGCATTTTATTTACTGAATTAATTTTCTGCCATTGCCAGATTTTTTTTTGCATATTTACTCAATCTCATGCTGAGTTCGTTTCTCAATATACTTATTATTGGATCTTCATTTTTGACGTCAACAATTTTATAATTATCGTGAATTAAAAAAAAAATTAATTGTCTTTTTATAATTATTGACACTCGATTTTTTTTTCTAAGCGTGGTTCCAATTATTTTTTTTTTATTTTGAGTTCACTATCAGTCTGGAATTGTTACGTTCACATTTTAAAAATCTTCTGTCGTATTGATTAAAATAAAGGTATAAACTCAAATTTGGATCAATCACTTTTTTCAAATTGGAAGGACGTATTACTTGAACACCGTTGCATGGATTGATTTGAAATTTTGATAGCAGCTTCACAATTACATTCTCTATCAAAGTACGCAGTCGTTTTTTTTAAATTTAATATAAACTTTTTTTTAATAAACAATTTACTGCTTATTTTTTGGCGAAAAATCGATTCATTTTTTCAAAAGCGCACCATTTTTACAAAATTTGATTTAAAAAAAAATCCCTATGTAATTGCGTAGCTAATAGTATATAGATTATAACTTTTTTTGATTTTTTGTTCCAGGTTTTATACTTTACGAGAAAACCGTCCGCCTGTGAAGGTGTTTGAAAAAAAGACGATTTTTCAAGATCGGCTTTGGCGCCGCCATTTTGTATCAAAATGATAACAAACAAATAAATTTCGTACTTCAATATGTGTTAAATAAACCCTCTGAAAAGAAATCCTATTCCTTTTTTCATACTCCCAAAATAAATTGTCAAAGTTAGGCCCTTTTTTCTGACGTTACCCCTTAGTAAACCTCTTAATATTATGAATTTGAAAAATGATGACTTGGAAATTTAGCGATTACCGGCTACGTATCCGAAGTATAATTCACTCCTGTGTCGATGACTCGCGTCCATTAAGCTGACAGAATCTAATCGAAAAATGAAAATCATGAGGGAAGTGAGAAGATGCAGGGCTGACGGTATATTATGCTACCGATGTTGCCAACGAGATGGTAGACATTGCGAACGATTCCGCGCGCATCAAGAATACTCGGCTAACGATTCGCCCGAGCTCCGCTTCCGAGTGGCATCGTCATGCTTGCAAACTATCGCTGGACGCGAACGCGAAATGTACGCCAAGAAGGACGTAAGGAATCTGAAGTTGTGTGTAGTCACCAAAGACTATGAAAGAAAGAGAAGGTAAAGGAAGCAACGGAACTTAAGAAAACGACAATTCAATGTCTCCTCAAAACGTCATCATGCTAAATGTAACGATTTTCTGATATCCAAATATTTTAAGATCCACTAAGTGCAGAATTTTTCCAGGGTAAAACTGATGAGTCTAGGATGGAGTTCAACATTGTGAATGGATTACCAATCTTACGGTAACTGAAAGAATGAGAAGGTTAAAGATGAAACGGAAGTTAAGAAAACGACCTTTCAATGTCTCCTCAAAACGTCATCATGCTAAATGTAACGATTTTCTGATATCCAAATATTTTAAGATCCACTAAGTGCAGAATTGTTCCAGGGTAAAAATGATGAGTCCAGGATGGAGTTCAAGATTGTCAATGGGTTACCAAGACTACGCAAACTGCAAGAAAGAGAAGGTTAAGGATGGGATGGAACTTAAGAAAACGACAATTCAATGTCTTCTCAAAACGTCATCATGCTAAATGTAACGATTTTCTGATATCCAAATATTTTAAGATCTACTAAGTGCAGAATTGTTCCGGGGTAAAAATGATGAGTCCAGGATGGAGTTCAAGATTGTCAATGGGTTACCAAGACTACGAAAACTGAAAGAAAAAGAAGGTAAAGGATGGAACGGAACTTAAGAAAACGGCAATTGAATGTCTCCTCAAAACATCATCACACAAAATACAACGTTTTACTGATATCCAAATATTTTAAGATCTACTGAGTGCAGAATTGTTCCAGGGTAAAAATGATGAGTCTAGTATGAACTACAAGATTGTCAATGGGTTACCAAGACTACGGAAACTGAAAGAAAAAGAAGGTAAAGGGTGGAACGGAACTTAAGAAAACGACAATTGAATGTCACCTCTAAACATCATCATATAAAATACAACGTTTTACTGATATCCAAATATTTTAAGATCTACTGAGTGCAGAATTGTTCCAGGGTAAAACTGATGAGTCTGGGATGGAGTTCAGCATTGCGAATGAATTACCAATTTTACGGTAACTGAAAGAAAGAGAAGGTAAAGGATGGAACGGAACTTAAGAAAACGACAATTGAATGTCTCCTCAAAACATCATCATACAAAATACAACGTTTTTCTGATACCCAAATATTTTAAGATCTACTGAGTGCAGAATTGTTCCAGGGTAAAACTGATGAGTCTGGGATGGAGTTCAACATTGTGAATGGATTACCAATCTTACGGTAACTGAAAGAAAGAGAAGGTAAAGGATGGAACGGAACTTAAGAAAACGACAATTGAATGTCTCCTCAAAACATCATCATACAAAATACAACGTTTTTCTGATATCCAAATATTTTAAGATCTACTGAGTGCAGAACTGTTCCAGGGTAAAACTGATGAGTCTAGCATGGAGTTCAACATTGTGAATGGATTACGAATAACTGAAAGAAAGACAAGGTAAAGGATGGAACGGAACTTAAGAAAACGACAATTGAATGTCTCCTCAAAACGTCAACATGCAAAATGTAACGATTTTCTGATACCCAAATGTTTTAAGATCTACTGAATGCAGAATTGTTCTAGGGTAAAAATGATGAGTCTAGGATGAAGTTCAAGATCAAATCCCATTCTCCATCCTAGATTGCCTAGAATAAATTCTGGATCATGGGCTACGACTTCAGCTACGGCCTGAATACGATTCTGGATTCTATTCTGAATTCCCCATCTTTTATACAAGGGCGTATCTGAATCAGATTATAGCAAGATCTGGACCAGATTTAATATTTGTGCCTTTTGTCTGATCAGTATTGCCAAAATTAAGCCAAGTTTGGTGGGAACTTGACAAGAACATTGAATTTTTGCAAACGCTTTTTGACAATCCGCAGAGAAACAAATCTTGAAAAATGAACCACCCTCATATGAACCCATTTGGATTCCATCCTGGACTCCACATCTTTTTTACAAAGGCCAATTTGGATCGGATTTACAGGCGTTAAAGGGCTTCGTTGGGCCAACTAATTATTTGTTAGTTGAGTGATCATTTCTTGTCGCAACCATTAAGTTGGTTGGTCAGATAGTTGGCGGTTTTGTATTTGCTTTGTTGGCCGCCATTGTTCTATCGTAGAAAATTGTGAAATCGCGTGAAGGCATATAAAACATGAAGGCGACAAAGTTACACGAAACTGTAAAAAAAAAACTTTGAAGATTACGAAGTGCAAAAACATTAGTGAGGTTTAATAAACAATGTCGGTATCATCCAAAGAAGTGAAGAAAACGCCCGAGTTGAAAATTAGACCCTCATCAAAACCTAAATGTAGCAGTCCCGTGGGGTAAACGGAGGTTCCTCCATTCGTTTGACACTCGTCAAAACCTCCGAAAATGGCAAATATTACCCGAATGGAGTAAACGAAATCTACTGTAGATTGAAATTCTTATGTTTGGACCTCCAATTAGGTTGTACAGAGTGAAATGAGGTTCTTAGATCCTTGTATAAACCTCAAAAATTGGGATATTTTACCCATTTTAATTCAACGAAGGGTGTTACAAGGGTTTAAATTTTAACTCGGGCGGTTAGTGCTATCGGCCAACTTTTCACAAAGTGGGTTTATGTTCGAGCAACAATACAGAGCCAAACACACGGGAAAAAAGGCTTGGTTAAATGCGCGGCCAGCCGATTTCTTGGTTAGACCAATCAGATTGTTGGTTATGCCAACCAAGTTATTGGTTCTATTACAATCCGCTTGGTGGCACTGACCAATAACTTAGTTGGTCTAATCAATTAATCGGCTAACGTATATATAACCAATCATTTTTTTCCGCACGGAGAGAAAACTTTTGTTGCATCAACAAATCAGTTGCTAATATAGTGACAGCAAAGCCTTATTTCTTAGCCTAACAAAAATGATTTGCTAGGCTTGTCAAAAAAATTGCTGGACCAGCAAAATGATTTGCTGGGCTTGTCAAAAAAATTGCTGGACCACCAAAATTATTTGCTAGGCTTGTCAAAAAATTTGCTGGACCATCAAAATGATTTGCTAGACTTGTCGAAAAATTTGCTGGACCATCAAAATGATTTGCTAGGCCAGCAAAGAGATTTCCTAGGCCAGCAAAATTATTTGTTAGGCCAACAAATAAAGTTTGCTATCACTATGCTAGCAAATGATTTTTCTCCGTGCGTACAAGTGAAAATAGTTGATCCAACCACTTAATCGTCTACCCCCCAAAGCACTAAGAGACTTGGACAGTTGGTTCCAACAATATCTTTCATTATCTTAACCAAGTCGTTATTTTTCCATGCCTAGCGCTCCAATTTTTTCCACGGAATACAAACCCCTTTGAATTCCAGACACTTCCAGTCCACTGGAAATTTCCAACCTAGGATCATGCTGATTCTGAAACATCGAGTAGCTGCCAGGATCGCGATTCCTCATGAACAGCAAGCACAAAGCATCAGTTCCACCTGTAAGTCTTAGCTGGACTCGTAGCCCGTGGTACCTATTATAATCTCGGAATCATAAGATCCCCAGCGCAGCGTGCAATGTGTTAGAACGTCGCGGATAGGTATATAACGGCCGACCAGATGTTGCCCCGTGGAGAAAGACACACGACATACTATAACGTAATCCTCAATACACATATACAAAAATATATATATCCATCCATACAAACTTCCACATACATCCACAAGTTTCCATCCTCGTTGTGTTTCGTCCTCGACGTCATCCTCGTAGGCATCGTTGCTGCCTCCTAGGAAGTCCAATGGCTATGAAGCTCGATTCGCTCGTCTACGTGCCACCGACACCTGCCTCGTCATCCTTTCCATGGCTATATACTTGTCGTGGAACGAACCCAGGACAGATATAGGAAAATCCACGGGGTGAGAGAGGGATGAGACAAGTATTAGAGCTGTATGCGCGCGCACCTTATTTATGCTTCATTTATACAGCGTTTGATTGAACTCCGTATTGCCGTCAATGTTTTTTTTTCTTTTCTTTTTTTTCTTTTCTTTTTTTTCTTTTTTTTTTCTACGTCTTCTTCCTTCTTCTCAACTTCTTCTCAACTTATTGCCTCAACATGGCCGCGACTCGACGATCATCCTCGGCCCATTTGAAATTTTTCCAACGTTCCGTTGACTCGCTAGCTCGAAAGCGATAAAACCCCGTTGTCTCGACCCCGTGCCCGCGCTTCTCGTTATTTAGCGTGAAGCAAGATGGCGAAGAAGGGGGAGAGAAGATGATGAGCCGCTTGTGAATCCGTTATCATCGTCCTTAATCGCAACGCGATGAGCGGGGTGAGTTTCTCTAGTTTTCTGAGCACTTCAAGCTTTGATGACTTATGGCTGTTGGTGAAGGATATTTAAGAAAACAAAAAATAATGGTTGATTTATCATTCATTAAGAGGATCGAAAGTTCGGCTAATGAGGCGCACAGGTGAGACGCACGAAATGAGGCGAAAATTAAGTGTTTGCGATTGTCCTCTGCATGCAACTACTGTTTATGTGATCAATTTTGTTCTTTTTTTTGTTTTTTTTTGTTTTTTGCCGCCTCTTATATGGCACGAAAAATTTACTTTGTTATTGCCGATGATTATGAGGGTTATAATGGAATTGCGGACTTGACCGACTATAGATTGAGTAGAAAACAAACGTTGGATGAGAAAGAAAATTATACCCCAGGCGATGATTCATTTGTGGCTTAGGTTTAGAAATCTCAACAGGTTGGAAATTTAGAAATTTACTGAAGTACATTTATGAGATTTTTTTTCGGATGTTGGGATTAAAAATGTGTTTCTGTAATCGATTTACTAATCAATTATAAAAATTTAACTCATGGGTAATTTTGGAAATTTATGGAAATTGGAAATATATTGACCATTTAGGCGAAAAATGTTAGAAAGAGCTCGTTGTAAAAAAAAAATTTTCGATGTTTTTTGTATTTTCATTATAACTTGTTAAGATTATCATTAAAAAATTTCATACAAGAATTTTAAATTTGAATTAAAAAAAATTGAACATCGTTGCATGGAACCATTTGAAATTTTCATAGTAACTTCTCGATTACAATCTCTATCGATGGACGTAGCCGTTTTTTAAATTTAATGTAAACTTTTTTTTTATAAACAATTTACTGCTTATTTATTGGCAAAAATCGATTCATTTTTTCAAAAGTGCACCATTTCTACAAAATTTGATTCTAAAAGAAACCCCCACGTAGTTCCATTACCAATAGTATATAGATTACAACATTTTTTGGTTTTTAGTTCCAGGTCTTATACTTTACGAGAAAAACGTCCGCACGTGAAAAAACACGATTTTCAAGATGGGGTCTGTCGCCGTCATTTTGTATCAAAATAATTTTAAAAAAATAAATTTCGTATTTCAATATGTGTTGAATAAACCCTCTGAAAAGAAATTCTATTCTTTTTATTGATACTCCCAAAATAAATCGTCAAAGCTAGCCCTTTTTTTCTGACACTAGAGACGTGTTACCCCGCCATTTTGAATAAAAATTATATTAAATTTTTTTTTTCATACTTCAATATGTGTTAAATAAACCCTCTGAAAAGAAATCCTATTCCTTTTTTTCATACTCCCAAAATAAATCGTCAAACGTAGCGCTTTTTTTCTGCCACTGGAGTGGTGTTACTCCTTTAAAAAAATGGTCTCTGTCGCCGCCATTGTTTATCAAAATAATTTGAAAAAAATAAATTTCATACCTCAATATGTGTTGAATAAACCCTCTGAAATGAAATCTTATTCCTTTTATTCATACTCCCAAAATAAATCGTCAAAGTCAGCCCTTTTTTTCTGCAACTAGAATGGCGTTACTTCTTAAAAAAAAAGATGGGCTCTGCCGCCGCCATCTTGTATCAAAATAATTTAAAAAAAATAAATTTCATACTTCAATATGTGTTGAATAAACCCTCTGAAAACAGATCCTATTCCTTTTATTCATACTCCCAAAATAAATCGTCAAAGTTAGCCCTTTTTTCTGCCACAAGAATGGCGTTACTCCTTTAAAAAAAGATGGACTCTGTCGCCGCCATTTTTTACCTAAATAATTTAAAAAAATTAAATTTCATACTTCAATATGTGTTAAATAAACCCTCTGAAAAGAAATCCTATTCCTTTTATTCATACTCCCAAAATAAATCGTCAAAGTCAGCCCTTTTTTTCTGCCGCTGAGTGATGTTAATGCTCAAAAAAAAAAAAAATCTCATTTATTAAGTCAAACAGAACTAGACAAGACGTTTCTACAATAACCGCTTTGAATAAAATTATCGTAAATATAAAGTACGATGAAAATAGTGAGAGACATTTTAATGAGAAACTTCCGAGCGTTACGCCTATTAAACTCGTGATATCCCGACGTGATCGCACGACAGGACAGAGTCTGAGTCGTGTGGGGACAGGGGCACGTGCCCCGAGTCATGTGGAACCGACTCGGCTTGTTTACCTGGTCGCTCGTGCCCTAACACCCTGAAGACTTGCAATATATATATATATATACACTTTGCTTCATGAATACACATATATGCATAAAAATGTAGACACGACGACGGTTATCGAAGGTAGGGAATGCCTAAGGATAACTTTGAATTAGCCCTTGGTCCATTATTCCCTTAGTTGCAAGGTGGGCCCACCAACGTGTGAAGACAATAACCGTCTGATTAATTAGCCCGATTGTAGAGCACACGTACGAAACGAATAACAATGAGTCTTCTTTTCTCTATCTCGCTGATATGTATTTATGGTAAACATATAAGTAGGTACTAGGACTCAGCTGTTGATGAAGAATTAGATCTACATTTTTTTTATTAACAATATGCAGAAGATTATTTGCAGAATAATATTTTTTAATAATTTTTTAAATATACTGTCAATAATTTATTAAAATATTAATATGTAAAAGAGTGTAGGATTTATTAATGACATTTGCAGTATAATATTTTTTATTAATTTCTTTTTCTTCTGTTAATAATTTATCAAATTATTAATATGTAGAATAGTGTAGGATTTATTAATGACATTTGCAGTATAATATTTTTTATTAATTTCTTTTCCTTCTCTTAATAATTTATCAAATTATTAATACGTAGAATAGTGTAAGATTTATTAATGACATTTGCAGTATAATATTTTTTATTAATTTTTTTTTATACTGTTAATAATTTATCAAATTTTTGATATGTAGAATAGTGTAAATTTATTAATGACATTTGCAGTATAATATTTTTTATTAATTTTTTTTATACTGTTAATAATTTATCAAATTGTTGATATGTAGAACAGTGTAGGATTCATTAATGACATTTGCAGTATAACATTTTTTATTAATTTATTTTTATTCTGTTAATAATTTATCGAATTATTAATATGTAGAATAGTGTAGGATTTATTAATGACAGTTGCAGTATAATATTTTTTATTAATTTCTTTATACTGTTAATAATTTATCAAATTGTTGATATGTAAAACAGTGTAGGATTAATTAATGACATTTTTTATGTGAAAATATTTGTAAGGAAGGTTTTCCGGAAAAATGGCCTGAAAAAGTTTTACGGTCCTTTCGGATAAAAAAGTGAATTTGCATGAAATGTCTTCGAAAAACGAAAAATTTCGATACTGAACTATTAATAATTAACAATGGTAATTATCAATTTTTTAATTGATAATGGTAATTTATGTAAATTTTTGTTAATTTTGTCCTTTAACTCTCAACTAATAGCTAATTTGTAAAGTTAATGCAAAACCTCCGAAAAAATTTTTTACATGAATACAGAATTGCTAAAAAAAATTACAATCGGTGGAATTCGAAATATGAATAATTCTAATTCTAAATATGAAAAATTGATAATGATAATTTATGAAAATATATATAAAAAAATTAATTTTAATAATAATGAGAATTATCATTTTTTATTATTTTTATCCTTTAACTCTCAACTAATAGCTAATTTGATTAGCTAATACATAAATCCAAAATTTCCACAAAAAAATTTACAATTAGTCTAATTCTAAATATGAATGTTTAAAAAATGAAATATGTTTTTGCATTTGTAAATCATGGCACTTCAACGTCACTAATTAAATAAATTGAATATTAAGATTCCCATTACTGTATCCCGGACGAGTCAATAATTGGAGTGAATTGATTGATTTTATCGATACGACTAATTTAATCGACCCTATAGTACTTAAGGGGCTCACCCGATACGATTGACGGAGAAGCATGAATGAATAGCTATAAAAAAAAAAAAAACTAACCGAGAGAAAAGAAAAGGGCACGCGTGCCCCTTGCACCATAGCGATTTATGACTCATTAGCCCCGAACGTTCGGAAACCGATCCGCAATACCGATCACTATACAAAACGACTCTGTGCCTCGAAAGGGACTCGCTAGTGGCGCCTACAGACCGTGACAACTCCGCCCGCACCCCATAAACACCATAAAATTCAACGACTCGAGAGTGCCGGTCCCTTTATCGGTACTTTTCGATCGAATTTTTCGGCATGACGAATTTTAGGCGATGAGCCACGCGACTTAACGCAAAAAAAAAGAAAGCAAGGTTAGGTAAAAAAGAAAATTGTTCGGTAAATGAATATGGCAGATTTACGGGTATTACGGTTCAAACAAGAAATGGTACTTACCGATCATCACAAAGACGAAGCATATAATTCGCTTCCCGCTGCGCTAACCACCAAAAAATCCTTAATGAATTATCGACAAGCCATTTCAGTGACGCCAACTTGCCGATTTTTCGGTTTCTTGTACCTAACGATTTTTTTCAAATTTTAACCGTGAACGTGACAAAATCGATTTTTGAGTACTGAGAAAATGAAGTAAAAGGTAATCACATTGGATTCAGTGGTTAGCATGCTCACCTCTAAAGCAAAGTATAAGATGGTCGTCTTTTCCATTCTTAAGGTGTCGAAATCTCGTTGGCCTAGATTGTAGCTAGTTTTCAGAATATCTTTTGTAATTTTAATCAAAAAATTCTGAAAAAAATTGACAAGCTGTGGAATTTCCATAGAAATTATTTCTGCATGTCAATTTTATAGTAGAAAAAGGCATTTACACGTAGAAATTTAAAAGATCCATTTCAAAAGTGCAATTTTCCGGTTTTTTAATTCAGAATTTTTCAAAATTTGAAAGAAAAATATTTTTACGACCATAAAGGGTTAATTAATAACCTACTTAATTTAAATATTAAATATAGATATAAATTATAATAATATTTATATTTAAATAATAATTTAAAAAACGAGGTTAAGCGGGAAGTATTTTTTTTCGTGCAAAAAATAACGTGTGCATATCATATCAGGTTAAATGAGATCTTCACGCATGAAAAATCACACGCTTCTCGAGCAAACTTTTGGCAGGAGATTTTAGAGATATGATGTAAAAAAAAATGGGGGGAGGAGGTTTAATTATAAGCAATGAATATAACCGTTGAAATGCAGATGTGAATAAGTTAGAAAATTACAAATTTTATGTTACACAAAAATGTGAGTTGTGTGATGAAATACCATCAATTCCCATCAATGGAAAAAAATAAAATTGATGGACGCCTAAAGGAGATATTTATTTTATTTTTATGAGCCGCTGATATAGCTGAATGAGTTTGGGAGCATATAAGTACTAATGAGAACGTCGAGGGCGATGGATATTATTAGGGGAACTTCCCTGCTTCGCTTTTGTATCATAACCCTCGTGGGTCCATCAATTAAAGCGTCAACGGACGCATTTGCCCGCCCAAACAGTTCCATATTCTTCCATTGCCATATATTAATATTTAATAACGATGTTACTCGCAAGTATTGATAGAATTTTTCGAAAATTTGGTAGATTAATATTTCAAACAATTAGCTAAATACTTCAACTGTATTAAATATAGTGAATTATTTGACTCATAGTTGCCATTTTTTTTCTATGGGAAAACATCACATGCAAAAAATATTTTCAATGTGCGCCACGCAAATTTAACGTCGCAAAAAGTGTTCATAATTTTTTCAAAAGTTGTTTAGAGTATCACGAATATCCATAAATTATTTCAGAATTTTAGCATCTATGGTTTGCCCAAAATTTAATAACGATTTTTTTATATATATTTTTTTTCAATTTGCTGTGTATTCAAAATTACCGATCGTACAAAAAATTGATCCTGTATAAAATTAAGTTTTTGACTATACTTTATAATAAAAATATGTCCATAGACCCTCAAAAAAATTTACGGCATTTTTTGACGAAGTAAAGTAATAATATTTTTTTTTTTCGTTAAGACAGACCATTCCGATTTTTTAAAAAAATTTACAGAATTTCCATTATTATACTTACAAACTACAAAAAAATTGGCATATGTCAAAATATCAATAGACGAAAAATCTTATATTTCAGAATATGCACAAAATATATCCGAGTATAAAAAGTGTCGAATTCATAATAATAAATAAATAAATTAATGAATAATATATTATTTCTGTATTTTTAAACATCAACGCCATTCATAATTATGGATATAAAATATTATTTCAAATTTATATTATTAAAAAAATGAATGAATATTATATTATTTATTTATTTCTAAACATCAACGTCATTCATAATTATGGATATAAAATATTATTTCAAATGTATTATTAAAAAAATTAATGAATAATATATTATTTATTTATTTCTAAACATCAACATCATTCATAATTATGGATATAAAATATTATTTCAAATTTATTATTAAAAAAATTAATAAATAATATATTATTTATTTGTTTGCAAACCTCAACGTCATTCATAATCATGTGTATAAAATATTATTTTTAATAATATCGAAATCTTCGAGTCATCCATTATAACAATAGTTTCCAATATTTCTCAGAGATATTAAAGTTGAAGCGGAAATAGGAAAACCATTTGTATAATTGTTACTCTTTGGGTGGTTGGATCCGATCAGTGGGGTTGAGTTTATGGGTTTGACTGTTGCGCACAACCTGACGTGAAACTGTCTGCGGTATAACATCTACTACTGTTCCGTGCAGCTCACCATGAGGTAAGTACTTTTGTAACGAGCCACAAGTCACGTGTTTACTAAACGGCTATAAGTGTAAAGAATATCCGTTATTCACGATGAACAGCACTTACTTGCGGCGACCACACTGTGTGCACTTGTAATCCCATATAGATATATATATATATAATAACAGGTGCATGGACAAATTGTGCAAGTCAATTGTATCCACGCTCCAACTATAGAACTAATCGGCTGACGGTCGAGAATATAATTTTTATTTAATCACTGTTGTGATACTTCACGCGCCTATCTCGAATAAAAAGCATAAAACAACTTTTACCCAATGAAACTACTCGTGAAGAACTTTTCTCTCGAACTCACAACTTTGTTGTAGAGTTGCTCTAATTCTAATCCTACTTTAAATTTATATTAGCTTTAAATATATTTTTAGTTTATTTTGTTACTTTAAATTTACTTAAGTTAAGGGGTTCTTCAATTTTTGTTCGGCTATGAAATTACTTCAATTTTAAACCGACTTAAAATTCACTTTACCTGTAAACCGAATTTATATTTAATTGAACTTTAAGCCGACTTGAAATTTCCTTTAACTTTGAACAGATTCAAAATCTAATTAATTTTAGACCAATCTTGAATTCATTTTGATTTTAAATAGACTTTAAATTTACTTCAAATTTGAATCCAAGTTTGAATTTACTTCAACTTTGAATCGAAGTTTAGATTTACTTCAACTTTGAATCCAAGTTTAAATTTACTTCAACTTTGAATCCAAGTTTAGATTTACTTGAACTTTGAATCCAAGTTTAGATTTACTTGAACTTTGAATCCAAGTTTAAATTTTCTTCAAATTTGAATCCAAGTTTGAATTTACTTCAACTTTGAATCGAAGTTTATATTTACTTCAACTTTGAATCCAAGTTTAAATTTACTTCAACTTTGAATCCAAGTTTAGATTTACTTGAACTTTGAATCCAAGTTTAGATTTACTTGAACTTTGAATCCAAGTTTAAATTTACTTCAACTTTGAATCCAAGTTTAAATTTACTTCAACTTTGAATCGAAGTTTAAATTTACTTCAACTTTGAATCCAAGTTTAAATTTACTTCAACTTTGAATCCAAGTTTAGAATTACTTCAACTTTGAATCCAAGTTTAAATTTACTTCAACTTTGAATCCAAGTTTAGATTTACTTGAACTTTGAATCCAAGTTTAAATTTACTTCAACTTTGAATCCAAGTTTAAATTTACTTCAACTTTGAATCCATGTTTAGATTTACTTCAACTTTGAATCCATGTTTAGATTTACTTCAACTTTGAATCCAAGTTTAGATTTACTTCAACTTTGAATCCAAGTTTAGATTTACTTCAACTTTGAATCCAAGTTCAGATTTACTTCAACTTTGAATCTAAGTTTAAATTTACTTCAACTTTGAATCTAAGTTTATATTTACTTCAACTTTGAATCCAAGTTTAGATTTACTTGAACTTTGAATCCAAGTTCAGATTTACTTCAACTTTGAATCCAAGTTTAAATTTACTTCAACTTTGAATCCAAGTTTAAATTTACTTCAACTTTGAATCCAAATTTTAATTTACTTCAACTTTGAATCCAGGTTAAATTTACTTCAACTTTGAATCCAAGTTTAAATTTACTTCAACTTTGAATCCAAGTTTAAATTTACTTCAACTTTGAATCCAAGTTTAAATTTACTTCAACTTTGAACCCAAGTTTAAATTTACTTCAACTTTGAATCCCAGTTTAAATTTACTTCAACTTTAAATCCAAGTTTAGATTTACTTTAACTTTGAATCCAAGTTCAGATTTACTTCAACTTTGAATCTAAGTTTAAATTTACTTCAACTTTGAATCCAAGTTTAGATTTACTTTAACTTTGAATCCAAGTTCAGATTTACTTCAACTTTGACTCCAAGTTTAGATTTACTTCAAATTTGAATCCAAGTTTAAATTTACTTCAACTTTGAATCCAAGTTTAAATTTACTTCAACTTTGAATCCAAGTTTAAATTTACTTCAACTTTGAATTCAAATTTTAATTTACTTCAACTTTGAATCCAAGTTTAGATTTACTTCAACTTTGAATCCAAGTTTAAATTTAATTCAACTTTGAATCCCAGTTTAAATTTACTTCAACTTTAAATCCAAGTTTAGATTTACTTTAACTTTGAATCCAAGTTTAAGTTTACTTCAACTTTGAATCCAAGTTTAGATTTACTTTAACTTTGAATCCAAGTTCAGATTTACTTCAACTTTGAATCTAAGTTTAAATTTACTTCAACTTTGAATCCAAGTTCAGATTTACTTCAACTTTGAATCTAAGTTTAAATTTACTTCAACTTTGAATCCAAGTTTAAATGTAGGTAAATTTTAAACCACATTTAAATTTACTTTATATTTAAAGCAAAATTAAAATGATTTTAACTATAAATAGATACTAAAGTTATTTGCTTCGATTTATGGATTGAATAAATTTTGTAGAAATTAGCTGAGTTTTATGGATTCTATGATGCGGAAGGTAAAGGATGTGTAAATGTTTTTCTGACCCCCTTCAAAAACTCATCCTACATGATTGTAGGTATGTAGTTGGTAATATTATGTAGTGCGTGCTGTATCTGATATAGGTTATATAGTAGTGCATACGCTGTTTTGGAATGGGGTACTCGTGTCGCGTGCCGTCGCGCTCGGTGCTTTTGGGGGCCCCAACGATTTGCCGCACATGACACACGACCGGAATACAACATTAGCGATACGTTAACCCTCGTGGCTATTATAACCCTATAGAATAATTCTGTACTGTTCAAATTGCACGTGGCGTGTGCCTTTCAAGTATTTAAGGGTCAAGTCATCTTCCCACTTTGAATTTTATTATTTCACTTGGAAATAAAGAATATATGATTATATATATATATCTATCATATATTTTTAATTATTTATATAATGGATATAGAACTTTTTGCCGCTATATATACACGTTATATATATTATAATTTATGTAATATTTAAATAATATTATATATTCGAGGTATATCTTAGATATATTTTATTTTCATGGGGTTTACCATTTTTTTTTAAATTATCCAAATAAAATTATATTGTATAATATAATATTGTCAAAAATTGAGTCTGTTTAAAATTTAAGTAATTTCAAATAAAATTGTATTCTATAATATAACTTGGTCATCGCCTAACTAAAGTTACTCAACTGTTTTAAAAAATTCGCAACAGTTATTCAATTATAAACATTTTAAATTTGACGAAATCGACCAATCAGCGTGACTTATTTTGCCGCGCAAATTTAAAATGCTTCTAATTTAATAACTATTGCGAATTTTGAAAAATGGCTAAGTAAATTTCCTTTGTAAGAACATTAAATATTGAAAAATCGGTTTCTATGTCAAAATAACATAATTTTATCTACGAGGCCACTTTTTTCTGAGCAGTTAAATTTATTATTTTCTCATAAATTTAGAAGTTACATTTTTTTTTCAAATATTAATATCTCTGAACGGTAAAAAAAAATCGTCACACTTGATTACCGTGGCAAACCCTTTGGCGGTAAAATTGCGTCTTAGGTTATAGCGTAACGACGCCCTATGGTGTCCATGGCGCCCAAAAGGGTTTAATGGTTTTAAGGAAAAAAATAAAGGAGGTTTTCTCTGACTTTGGCGCCTTTGTAGAAAGTTTTAAGCGAAAAACCGCTTCATGACATGACGATTATCCATACTTTCCTATACACTCGAGAAAAAAAAAACGAAGTCGAGAGCGAGTGCGACAAAGACTCGCCAGAAGCTGCCAGGCTATTACCTCCGACCTCCATAAATTCTTCCCGGTCTTTACTAATGGATCTTTCCTGTCCAAGTTTGGTGGTACACAGAAGGAGGATCTGCAACGAGCAATGAACGGTTCTATTCGCAATGTCAACTATCTCTTCTTCTTACATTTGTTGGTGTCCGAAGGGCGAGGAGATGACCATCCGTGAACCCGCAGACACTTAGATAGCGTGTCTTTTTATCTTTAGTTACGCGTTGTTGAGTCACCGTCATGCGATTATTTACTTAGTGGTTTATCATCTCACACCTTGAAAATTTATAAATAGAACTAAATTAAATAATTTTTTTTTGATACCTCAGAAAATTGATTTTTTTTTTTTCAAGTTTTCATGTCAGTTTTGTAAAGTTGGAAGTTGCTCATTATTCTTCATCCTTCACAAATATTGTCTTACTCATAAATTAAGTGAACAGCGGAAAATAATATTACGTCCTTGTTTTTAATAATACATTTAATAACTTTTGAAATTTATTGTCGATTTATTGAGCCAGAATAAATTCCAAATAATTTTATTCGTCATTCGGCAACTCTTAAATGGTAATTATACATTATATTTTTCATCCCTATTCTAAAGAATATTCAAGTGCACCTAAAATTCAAATAAATGTATATTTACCGACAATTATACTTGACTTTTGCAGCTTGATATTTACTAGCACTTTAGGCACTCTTTTTTTCTAAATTAGCACTTTAAGCACTCTTTTTTTCTAACTTACCGTTTTAAGCATCCTTTTCTTTTTAATTAGCCTCTACAATTAGTAACTAACCCTACTCCAAATTATCCAAATGGACCTAAAATTCGAATAAATTTATATTTACCGATAATTATACTTGACTTTCGAAGCTTGATATTTACTAGCACTTTAGGCACTCTTTTTTTCTAAATTAGTCTCTACAATTAGTAACTAATTCTAGTCCAAATTATCCAAATGGACCTAAAATTAAAATAAATTTATATTTACCGACAATTATACTTGACTTTCGAAGCTTAATATTTACTAGCATTTTAGGCACTCTTTTTTTGTTCTAAATTAGCCTCTACAACTAGTAACTAACTCTACTCCAAATTATCCAATTGCACCAAAAATTCAAACAAATTTATATTTACCAACAATTATACTTGACTATCGAAGCTTAATATTTACTAGCACTTTAGGCACTCTTTTTTTCTAAATTAGCCTCTACAATTAGTAACTAATCCTAGTCCAAATTATCCAAATGGACCTAAAATTAAAATAAATTTATATTTACCGACAATTATACTTGACTTTCGAAGCTTAATATTTACTAGCATTTTAGGCACTCTTTTTTTGTTCTAAATTAGCCTCTACAATTAGTAACTAACTCTACTCCAAATTATCCGATTGCACCAAAAATTCAAATAAATTTATATTTACCGGCAATTATACTTGACTTTTGAAGCTTAATATTTACTACCACTTTAGGCACTCTTTTTTTCTAAATTAGCCTCTAGAACTAGTAACTAACCCTAGTCCAAATTATCCAATTGCACTAAAAATTCAAATAAATTTATATTTACCGACAATTATACTTGACTTTCGAAGCTTAATATTTACCAGCATTTTAGGCACTCTTTTTTTGTTCTAAATTAGCCTCTACAATTAGTAACTAACTCTACTCCAAATTATCCAATTGCACCAAAAATTCAAATAAATTTATATTTACCGACAATTATACTTGACTTTCGAAGCTTGATATTTACTAGCACTTTAGGCACTCTTTTCTTTCTAAATTAGCCTCTACAATTAGTAACTGATCCTAGTCCAAATTATCCAAATGGACCTAAAATTAAAATAAATTTATATTTACCGGCAATTATACTTGACTTTCGAAGTTCAACATTTACTAGCACTTTAGGCACTCTTTTTTTGTTCTAAATTAGCCTCTACAATTAGTAACTAACTCTACTCCAAATTATCCGATTGCACCAAAAATTCAAATAAATTTATATTTACCGGCAATTATACTTGACTTTTGAAGCTTAATATTTACTACCACTTTAGGCACTCTTTTTTTCTAAATTAGCCTCTAGAACTAGTAACTAACCCTAGTCCAAATTATCCAATTGCACTAAAAATTCAAATAAATTTATATTTACCGACAATTATACTTGACTTTCGAAGCTTAATATTTACCAGCATTTTAGGCACTCTTTTTGTGTTCTAAATTAGCCTCTACAATTAGTAACTAACTCTACTCCAAATTATCCAATTGCACCAAAAATTCAAATAAATTTACATTCAGCGACAATTATACTTGACTTTCGAAGCTTAATATTTACCAGCATTTTAGGCACTCTTTTTTTGTTCTAAATTAGCCTCTACAATTAGTAACTAACTCTACTCCAAATTATCCAATTGCACCAAAAATTCAAATAAATTTATATTTACCGACAATTATATTTGACTATCGAAGCTTGATATTTACTAGCACTTTAGTCACTCTGGGGCTAATCGTAAATTAGGTGTCTCGATGACGTGGCGAGGGTGGTTAGCGATCGGTGAAGAGGAGTAAAAAAATTTTTTTCGAGGGTCTTTTTGGATTGAGTGCGAGAGAAAGAGAGAGAGAGAAAAAAAGTGAGAGGGGTCCTAACGGTATATAGTAGTTGGTGGTGCTTCTCGACGATGCGGCACTGTACCACATGGCACGAGCCGCAACGGCCCCTTAATAATAAGGGTGAACCCGCTGCTGGTGTTGGTGGTTGCTCGGGTATTCATCGAGTCACTACCTAGAATAGTTATATGTATTTTCGGGGTAGGCGGCAATGCGGAGAGACTGGCGCACGCAGCACTCGTCGAGAAAGCAGTGTCATCTGTTGCATCGGTTACACAGGGACAAGGTGGCCCTTGGACCGCGCACGAGTGCCTTCAAACCGTGGCCGAACGGAGTCATGATCGACAGAACCATGCGACACGAGGCAAACACCGTAATCATCATTTTTTTTTGTTTATTTCAATTTTTTATCAGTAAAAAATTTCGAACGACACGTGCTGTCGAATAATGTCTAGGGTCTACATCTCTGTTGAAGTTGAAGGGTTGATTTTGTAAATTGCGTCCGGTCATAAGAAATTCATAATAAAAAAAAATGAAAAATTCCGAACTGAATAAAGGAAGTTAATTAACCACCAAATTGGGTAAATACGAAATTATGAAATAATTATTATTCGTGTATCATAGTCGGGAGATGAATCTGTCAAAGGTGCAGGAGTCTCCAGATTGTAATATGTAGCATTCTCTGTCAATTCAGCCACTTTTTTTTTCGACCCTCTCCGATTTGCCCTGTAATTGGTTATATGAATGTACCACTAAAAGACACTCTATGTGAATTTTTTCAGATTTTTAAAAATAATTTTTCAGAAAATGGGTTTTTTAAAATCAAGTGCAAATGTCTCAGAATTTTGAAGTTACTGAAAAAAAATGTCAGCACATAAAAGTTGTCGTTTATTGTTAGGTTTCGGGCGGAATATTTCAAATAATTGTCACGTTCCTGTGAGTATGATTTTTTTCCGAAAAATGGAGGAATTGTTTTTTAATTAAAAAAAGGATATTTTTTTTACTGAACAAATTACAGAGTATTGCTACATGACTGTTGATATCACAAAAAAATCTCCAGAGTGGCACCGATCGATCTTCTGGTATTAAAAAATGCATTTGTGTGAAAGTTCCGAAAAACGGGGGCATTATTATTTTTTTGATGAAAAAAAAGGTTACTTTTTTTGGCTAATAAAATTACAGAGTATTCTTGCATGACTGTAGATATTGCAAAAAAATCATCAGAGTGGTACGGATCGAACTTACGGTATGAAAAAAAAATTATTCGTGTGGAAGTTTCGAAAAACGGGGGAATTATTTTTTTTTATACAGGAAGCTCGATCCGTACCACTTTTTTTTACTTCAATTTTTTATCAGGAAAAAATTTCGAACGACACGTGCTGTCGAATAATGTCTAGGGTTTACATCTCTGTTGAAGTTGAAGGGTTGATTTTGTAAATTGCGTCCGGTCATAAGAAATTCATAATAAAAAAAAATGAAAAATTCCGAACTGAATAAAGGAACTTAATTAACCACCAAATTGGGTAAATACGAAATTATGAAATAATAATCATTCGTGTATCATAGTCGGGAGATGAATCTGTCAAAGGTGCAGGAGTCTCCAGATTGTAATATGTAGCATTCTCTGTCAATTCAGCCACTTTTTTTTTCGACCCTCTCCGATTTGCCCTGTAATTGGTTATATGAATGTACCCCTAAAAGACACTCTATGTGAATTTTTTCAGATTTTTTAAAATAATTTTTCAGAAAATGGGTTTTTTAAAATCAAGTGCAAATGTCTCAGAATTTTGAAGTTACTGAAAAAAAATGTCAGCACATAAAAGTTGTCGTTTATTGTTAGGTTTCGGGCGGAATATTCCAAATAATTGTCACGTTCCTGTGAGTATGATTTTTTTCCGAAAAATGGAGGAATTGTTTTTTAATTAAAAAAAGGATATTTTTTTTACTGAACAAATTACAGAGTATTGCTACATGACTGTTGATATCACAAAAAAATCGCCAAAGTGACACCGATCGATCTTCTGGTATTAAAAAATGCATTTGTGTGAAAGTTCCGAAAAACGGGGGCATTGTTATTTTTTTGATAAAAAAAAGGTTACTTTTTTTGGCTAATAAAATTACAGAGTATTCTTGCATGACTGTAGATATTGCAAAAAAATCATCAGAGTGGTACGGATCGAACTTACGGTATGAAAAAAAAATTATTCGTGTGGAAGTTTCGAAAAACGGGGGAATTATTTTTTTTTATACAGGAAGCTCGATCCGTACCACTTTTTTTTTTACTTCAATTTTTTATCAGGAAAAAATTGGGAACGACACGTGCTGTCGAATAATGTCTAGGTTCTACATCTCTGTTGAAGTTGATGGGTTAATTTTATAGCTTGCGTCTGGTCATAAGAAATTTATAATAAAAAAACTAATAATTTTAGAAAATTGACAAACTTCCAAATGAATAAAGGAGTTTAATTAATAAACAAATTGGGTAAACAAGAAATTGTGAAATAATAATCTGATTATTTAAATAATAATCAGATTAATCTGATTATTGTTTCATAATTTTTTGTTTACTAATTAAGCTCCTTTACTTATTGTCAGTCAGGAGTTATTAAATTTATTAAAAAATAATTGTATAAAAATTGAAAAATTAAACTAACAATAATTTTACAAAAACTGAAGAAAAAAAACCTAAATAGAGGAGTTTTATTAATAAACAAATTGGGTAAACAATAAAATTATTAAATAATAATCATTTATATATTAAAGTCTTCAAATAATTGGACTGTTTAAAAAAATTAAAAAATTCTCCAAGTGCATCAAATGTGATATTTTTCTTTTTTAATTTACCCGGAACTCATGCTTGAGCGTAGCCATTTGTTGTCATTATTTTCAGGAACCTGTCTCGTTTATTGTGCATAAATAAACCAAATGTATGAAGTTTATCCGGAAGCTTATTTATTAAGATATGTTCCATCTGTTACGCAACAGGTATCTGACATGCAATATTTTTTTTTCTGTAATTCGCACCAAGTGCTCTCGTGTCAAATTGCTTGACCTGACGGTGGAACTTAAATTTCTGGTTGTGCGTAACTTTTTTTATTTTATTTTGCATTTTGAATTTTGTTTTGTCAAAGAGCCATGCTGGGTACCGCTGTCCGTCATCTGCGAGAATGCGTTCAAAATATTCCACGTGTTTCGAGAGAGAATACGCGTTCTTTGCGTTGTTTCTTACACTTTTTCTTTCCGTATCGTGCGACACGCGCTTTCACCATATTTTCGACGTGGGCGCGTGCCGCCCTTATCCAACGTGCCTATTATCGTAACCGCTTCATGCCTGTAGCATTTATAGGCACACAATATTATACAACTGGCAAATGTATAATTCTGTGGTTATACAATATATATATGAGGCATTCCATCCCGATTCGATCTGGGTCTGACCCTCGACCTCCCCGATTTGGCTCGTAATTTTTTGTAGGATTGGTTAGACCCTCAAATGCACCAGATATTATTTTTTAAATTTTTTCTATGCAAATTGTTTTTTAATTATGTTTTAAAGTGATATATCGAAGACCCTAATTTAAAAATCTAAAAAAAATCTGACAAATACTTTGTTGAATATCAAAATTTTCTAGCTACAGCAAGATAAACCAGAGCGCGTTTTAAATTCAAAAGAATGAGGGTCCATAAAATAATTTTCAAGTAATTATAAACTTGCAAATTACTATTGTAATTTACTCAGTACAGCCGAAGCAGCCGGTGCCTTATAAAATTACAAAAAAATAAAAATAAAAATAAAAATAAAAATAAAAATAAAAATAAAAATAAAAATAAAAATAAAAATAAAAATAAAAATAAAAATAAAAATAAAAATAAAAATAAAAATAAAAATAAAAATAAAAATAAAAATAAAAATAAAAATAAAAATAAAAATAAAAATAAAAATAAAAATAAAAATAAAAATAAAAATAAAAATAAAAATAAAAATAAAAATAAAAATAAAAATAAAAATAAAAATAAAAATAAAAATAAAAATAAAAATAAAAATAAAAATAAAAATAAAAATAAAAATAAAAATAAAAATAAAAATAAAAATAAAAATAAAAATAAAAATAAAAATAAAAATAAAAATAAAAATAAAAATAAAAATAAAAATAAAAATAAAAATAAAAATAAAAATAAAAATAAAAATAAAAATAAAAATAAAAATAAAAATAAAAATAAAAATAAAAATAAAAATAAAAATAAAAATAAAAATAAAAATAAAAATAAAAATAAAAATAAAAATAAAAATAAAAATAAAAATAAAAATAAAAATAAAAATAAAAATAAAAATAAAAATAAAAATAAAAATAAAAATAAAAATAAAAATAAAAATAAAAATAAAAATAAAAATAAAAATAAAAATAAAAATAAAAATAAAAATAAAAATAAAAATAAAAATAAAAATAAAAATAAAAATAAAAATAAAAATAAAAATAAAAATAAAAATAAAAATAAAAATAAAAATAAAAATAAAAATAAAAATAAAAATAAAAATAAAAATAAAAATAAAAATAAAAATAAAAATAAAAATAAAAATAAAAATAAAAATAAAAATAAAAATAAAAATAAAAATAAAAATAAAAATAAAAATAAAAATAAAAATAAAAATAAAAATAAAAATAAAAATAAAAATAAAAATAAAAATAAAAATAAAAATAAAAATAAAAATAAAAATAAAAATAAAAATAAAAATAAAAATAAAAATAAAAATAAAAATAAAAATAAAAATAAAAATAAAAATAAAAATAAAAATAAAAATGGCGAAATTTTCGAAAAAAATTATTTTACTTTTCAATTGTTAATAACAATATTAATTTTTAAGTTTATCAGTAGTTGAAAATTATTTTATGGACCATCATTCTGTTGACTTCAGCTAGAGTTTCGAAGTGATTAGATTACCGAAGTGGCTAAAGTCAAGGAGTAGATACAATTTCAAAGTGTCTATAATTTTCGGCGTAGAATAAAATGACAATGAGACAGAGGCCCCCTAGTATTATAATAATGATATTGTGAATTTCTATATATTTACATTCTTTTTTTAAAACTTTATATGGAGTGATCCAATGTAAATTTTATAATGGCAGGCGATTCTTCTGCTTCTCTACAGATGCGTCTAATACACACTAGCTCGACCGGTTCCACTCAGTTTCTCGCCTATTATTAGCACGCGCTTAGACATCTTTCGCACATACAATGAAAACGTGTCGTGGACACTGCACAATAGTGTCGACACGTGAGCTTCGAATTTCAATGGTGAAAACAAAATAATAAGTAACCAACCTAATACTTTATAAACCGCTTCGCGTGAGAAAAAAGTCCGATAGAAAAATAAAAGCAAGAATTCGATTTTTTTTACCATTCAACACAAAAGTCATGAGATAAATTATAAGATAAGTAAACAAAAAGAGGTTATTCCATGGTAACCGCAGATCCTAGCTTCTGTAATAAGTGCCATTTTAGAATGAAAAGATTTTGTTTTAATCTTTTTATTTAAAAATGAAAAGATAGTAAAAAAAAATACTAAAGATGCTAAAATAAAAAAAAAAGTATGAAGAGTAAAAAATTGGTATTTTAATATTCAATATTTAAAATAAATAATCATTGACAATCATAAATAATTTAAAAAATGGTTAATGCTATTCATCTCAAAAACATTTTCTTAATTTATAAATTATCTGTATATTTACAGTTATTCAATTAAATAACAAATTCGGTATGAAAATTATTCTAAATAAATTCATGCTGACATATTTTTATTACAAAAAATAATTTTGCAACTAGAACTCAATTTCTTTACTTTTTTCTCTTTCCAGCTTCCAAGATATGATTAATGCTATTTATCTCAATTTTTTTTTCTTAATTAATAAATTTATTGTATATTTTTAATTATTCAATTAAATAACAAATTCGGTACGAAAATTATTCTAAATAAATTCGTGCTGACATATTTTTATTACAAAGAATAATTTTGTCACTTTACGTTTTTTTTCTCTTTCTACCTTCCAAGATAAAAAAACCTAAAGCCGGTTTTGAGATAAGTGGGCTCGTTAAAGTGCGTCGATTTTTCGGAAGCTTGTTCGTCTCCTTCTGGTGTTCGATACTCGATGCGGCTCTTTGAACTCTCCAATATTCGACTAGTCGCCGCACTATACAATCCACACCGATAGAGAAAGAGAGAGACAAAAATAGTGACGACAAGAGGCCAACTTTTAGTGACCCATCGATACCTCTCGTCGTTTGGCGTTTCGCATCATTTTCTTAGCTCGTTAAGACCGATTTGTCAACTTCTACCCATGTTCCGAAACGCTTTCTTTCTCTCGGAAGTGTCGCCCAGCCATAATAGCATTTAGATAACCGACAAGCTTTCGGTATTTTATTTTTGTTTTCTTTTTTTCAAATTTTAAGGGGATTCAAAGAAATTTCATAAAAATCCCAACCTATGAAATATTTCTTTGCAATTATTGAAATAATATTATATTTTCTTAGAATTATCAGAAATTCAATAAAATGTAGTGACATTGAATTAATGAAAATTTTCCTTGAATCAAGGAACTGTTTTTTATTGATTTAAAAAAAATTGTCTTCGAGACACCAAAAAAAAAAAAAAAAAAAAACGTAATCTATAAAATTCGCCGTCAAGGAAACTGTTTTTTTTTAAATCAATGAAACACTTTTTTTTTAATTCAAAGAAACATTTCCATATAGTAAAAGATTTTTTTTTTTTTTTTTTTTTTTTTTTTTTTTTTACTTGCCTCTTACGCCGTTAATTTAATATAACCGACAATAATTTAGAACAAGGGCTAATCGACCGGCCTGACGAATCTTTTGTTTATTTTACCGGCGCACGTTTCGTCCTCACCTTTAGGAGAAATCTGCCGGTCAGCAAACTACATCCTTGTTCATCTTTTCCGCATCCTCGTGACTCTCCACTTTTTCTTAGTTTCCTTTTTTTTAGGATCACGAGCCGACTTTTCGGCGTACGTTTCCGTACCGACGGTTTCATTCATCACTTTTACTATACAAGACGATTCACAAAAATATTTGACCAAGACTGACGAGAATTTTTATATATTTAATGTATTTCCGCCAAAAGCCAGATTTTCTGAAATTTCACTCTGCTATTTTAACCCCTTAACGGTCATGATTCTTTTCCGTAGAAAAAAAAAGTTCTTTCATTAAAATAAAAATAAATAAAAATAAATAAAAATAAATAAAAATAAATAAAAGTAAATAAAAGTAAATAAAAGTAAATAAAAATAATTGGAAAAGTTTGCTTGAATCATTTTTATGGGTTTTAATTTCATAAAATTGGAGTACAGAATTTTGTTCTCAAAATGAAAATAATGTGTTTACAAATAACAATTTTCTCAATTAGAAAATAAATAAATAATTGAAGAAGTAAATAAATAAATAAATAATTGAATAAGTAAATAAATAAATAAGTAATTGTTGGTTGTTACTTTTTTGCTTTCGAATTCTTAACAAAATCTTATAATTTCAATTTAATAAATGTTCAAAAAAATTACCAAAAATTATATAAATAATAAAAATAAATAAATAAATAATTGAATAAGGAAATACATAAATAAATACTTGTTGGTTGTTACTTTTTTGCTTTCGAATTCTTAACAGTATCTTATAATGTCAATTTAATAAATGTTAAAAAAAAATGACCAAACATTATACAAATTGATTTACAGCAATTATTATTTGCCACTGGGGTTTTCTGATATAGGCGATTTGCAACGTTAAATAAGTATTGCCTGGGGTATGACTTCACCTTCAACAAACCAAGGCTCGTCACTTTGGACGACTACAGTGGCAACCCTTGCCTGCATCACAGCCGCATTTCCGAGAAATAATCAATCGTGTTTCTGTTTACTTTTTTCTATCCACAAAATTACGTAGGACAGTTCATTGCAGAGTAAAAAAAAAAAAAAAAAAAAAAAAACGTTTTGGCCGTGGCGGCCTTGCCCTAAGGGCACTCACGCAAACTTGATGCATGTGGAAAACTTGATGCATGTGGAGCTGGAACTACAAAGAGCGCTGAAAAATCTGTGTTAACCAATCGACACCATCTCAATTGCCTTGACGATCGTTCGTACAATCACGATATTTCTTCTTCGGTATTTTTAGGATTGAATTTCCAGAAATCTTAAGACAGAATTTAAAGTAAATTTTATTAAACTTGTTGAGCGAAACTCAAGATGCAAGTTTAAATTTAATTAAAAAAGAAATTTACGATATAATTTCTATGAAAATAAAAAATTGAATTTATGGTATAATCTGAAATAAAAAAATGGTATTAAGATAGAACTTAAGGCGAATTTTATGAAATTTTTTTATCGAACTTAAAATGCAGTTTGAAATTAAAATTAAGATAAAACGTTGAGCGGAACTCAAGATGCAAGTTTAAATTTAAATTAAAAATTATATCGTAAATTTCTTTTTTAATTAATTAAAAAAGAAAATTATTATTATTATATATTTCTTTTTTAATTAATTAAAAAAGAATATTACGATATAATTTCTAATAAAGTAAAAAATGGAATTTATGGTATAATTCCATATGAAATTTAAAAAATGGTAATTACGATATAATTTCTAATGCAATAAAAAATTGATTTTACGGTACAATTTCCAATGTAATGGAAAAAGGTATTTTTTATCTAATTTATAATAAAATAAAAAATGGATCTTCCGGTATAATTTTATATGAAATAAAAAAATGGTATTTACGATCTAGTTTCTGAGAAAATAAAAAATGGAATTTACGATATAATTTCTAATTTTTGAAAAATGGAATTTTCGATATAATTTGTAATAAAATTTAAAGTGTACTATATTAATTTTGTTTGGTACTATTTTTCACATGAAAATTGGTGGCAGGAGAGAAAAACGTACAGCAGAAACTTTAGTTGGACGGTGGTAAAAAAAGGCGGAAGAGGAAACCATACTTGGCTTTTTTTTTTAAGACACTCGGCGCCGTGGGAGTTTGCGAGACGAATTTTGGCGGCTATAATGAGGGAAAGCGCAACAGAATAAATGACAGGCTTAAAGAAATGAAAATGAAAAAAAAAAACAGGGTTAGATCAAATTACAAAAGATACATTTTGTAAGGGCTGCTCCTTCAGTAGCGAAAAAACGAGATTCGGTGTCAGGTGGTCAAAGAATAGTAACTCGCTGCCCTATACGTTGTTATGGGTTATATAGGTGTCTAAAAAAATTCTGACACCATAAGGCAGGCAGAAAGTTGTATTATAAGAATCCGACCATTTTTTAAACCACTCTTTGAACTCACCCTTTTTCCATGATTTAGCTTAACCCTCGCAATAATCCATATGTACTTTTTTTTACACCATAAAGTTTTTAAAATAATGAAAATTTTCTATACAGAAAATGTAAATAAAAGATCGAAAATAAAGAATCGGATATGGGAATTCATAAGTCTGTAAAAAAAATTGCGACTTTTACTGTAAAAGTGACAGATTTTCTATCCATTCAGACGATCCGACGATCCGATCGAAAAAATCGGTAATCCTGAAAAACCTGATTTTTTTAAAAGAGCTTTTTGTATGTAATTTTTTTTAATCCGTAAAGTTTTGAGAATAATTAAAATTTTGTATACAGAAAAAAATATAATAAAAGATCGAAAAAAAACTTCTTTTGGATCTTTTCATGATAATTTTCGATTTTTTTCGAATCAAGTAATGACAAAAAAAGAAATGACGTGTTGAAAATTCGAAAATTTGGAAATTCTGACTTTTGGGGACTCAAAAGTCTATTTACAAAAATGGCGGCTTTTACCACATTTTAAAAGTGACAAATTTTCGATCCAAATTTTTATAAAAATTGGCAATCGTGAAAAACCCGATTTTTTCAAAATTCCTTTTCACTTCTTCAATTCTGAAATAATCGACAAAAAAAATTAATTCACCATTCCAAAAATTGTCCAAAAGTGCATCACATGATGAATTAAGGAGGTTGAAGCGCTCCACGCTAGTCAAATCAGTGCTAAATTTTTAAAAGCGTTTCTACAATTTCAGATGGTTTAATAATCTGTTCCAAGGTGTTAATCAAATAGCAGCATTAGTTCTTGATATTCAAATACATTCACAGCTGTCATATGAACAGTAAATCGATCAAAATCTCCAAATTTCCGATGCCATGTTTTTTCATCCAGTTTTGTAAAAGGGTAAACCGTAATATCAGTCCGATTATGACGAAACATAGCTCATTTTGATCAGTGGAAGATCCTTAATCGATTGACCGTCCGGATTTTCTATAGTATCAGGCGTTCAAAAGTTACAGCCATTTGTATACTTGATGTTAGGTTATGATAGGATAAACAAACGGCTGTATCTTTTGAACTGCTAATACGATTTTAAAAAATAGACGGCCAATCGATAGAATATCTTTTAGTAAACAAAATGAGCTATTGGTCGCCATAATCGGACTGATATTACGGTTTACCCTTTTAAAAAACTGGATGAAAAACATAACATCGGAAATTTGCAGATATTGATCGATTTACTGTTGATATCACAGCTGTGAATGTATTTGAATATCAAGAACTAATGCTGCTATGTGATTAACACCTTGGAACAGATTATTAAACTATCTGATATTGTAGAAACGCTTTTAAACCTCCTTAATATCTGCTTTAATTTTCAACGATTTTATGTAAATTCCCATGACGTCATACGATACCATATAAAATGGTTCATTGGCTTCAAAGAGTGAGAAATGCCTCGAAATTGAACAGAAAAATTGTGAGGCAAGCAATTTGCATTGACGAATCATGGGCGGATGCTCGTGGTCACGGTAAATTATGCTTGAAATCAGTTTTCTCAGGCTGAGAAAGCCGATTCCAGTTTACGGTTCTCGAGGGATCGAAACGAGCTTAGAAAGGAGTGACAGATATATATACAGAGAAATATAACTGGTGGGACTTCCACTTTTAGTCGAGTGTTGGCGCCGCCAATGAGTATCCAGAAACCTGATCCTTTCTTCTGTAGTTTTCTTTCGTTTCTCATCCTTCGGTCACTCGTGTCCTTTTCTATGTCTCTGGAGATGGACGTAGCCGTAGCTTCACTAATTCAATCATACGGTTTCTATATCATGATTCCCCGATGACATGAAATAACAATGGGGATTATTAAAGGCCCATTGTCATTGGAAATAGAGACGCGTTGTATCGAATGACAGCATTTGTATTCTATGACTCTCTTTGTTGGTTCTCACTGTCTTATTTCTGCTCCAGCGCCTCGTTTTATTTCTCATTGTCTTAAAATCATCAGAAATTCAAAGCTTTATGTCATGGGAATTGTTGAATGGATCTAAATGAAATTTGGCACATATTTAAGGGGTAACACCACTCCAGAAAATAATTCTAACATTTTAAATAATTCGAATATTTCGAACAATTCTAATATTTCGAATAATTCGAATATTTCGAATGTTTCGAATATTTCGAATATTTCGAATATTTCGAATATTTCGAATGTTTCGAATATTTCGAATATTTCGAATATTTCGAATATTTCGAGTATTTCGAATATTTCGAATATTTCGAATATTTCGAATATTTCGAATATTTCGAATATTTCGAATAATTCGAATAATTCGAATAATTCGAATAATTCGAATAATTCGAATAATTCGAATAATTTGAATAATTCGAATAATTCGAACAATTCGAATATTTCGAATAATCCTAATATTTAGAATAATTCGAATATTTCGATTAATCCTAATATTTCGAATAATTCTAACATTTCAAATAATTCGAATAATCCTAATATTTCGAATAATTCGAATAATTCGAATAATTCGAATAATTCGAATAATTCGAATAATTCGAATAATTCGAATAATTCGAATAATTCGAATAATTCGAATAATTCGAATAATTCGAATAATTCGAATAATTCGAATAATTCGAATAATTCGAATAATTCGAATAATTCGAATAATTCGAATAATTCGAATAATTCGAATAATTCGAATAATTCGAATATTTCGAATATTTCGAATATTTCGAATAATTCGAATATTTCGAATAATTCTAATATTTCGAATGATTCTAACATTTCGAATAATTCTACCATTTCGAATAAT
Organism: Ephialtes manifestator; assembly: GCA_963970395.1. Taxonomy (NCBI): domain Eukaryota; kingdom Metazoa; phylum Arthropoda; class Insecta; order Hymenoptera; family Ichneumonidae; genus Ephialtes; species Ephialtes manifestator. The sequence goes on along the minus strand of OZ019975.1, from coordinate 31,763,157 downwards.
TCTAATATGGTGGCGCTCTTAGAAAAACCGAATTCTGGCCCAACCGACAACTTGTTGAAAAACATATATAGAATTTTACCATCTTGAATACTTCAAGCAACTCAATAAAAAAATCTGTCCATATTTACATTGTAAGACAATGAAATTTTCATGAATTTCACGTGCCTGGACCCCTTACAAGTAATTCGTGCGTAAAATATTGTGCTACGCAACAGTTACATCCTCCTTGAATTATTCTCGTGTGAGATAAAAAGAATAAGCCATACAAGTGTACACAGAAAGCGCCATACGTGACAAGATTTGGAATTTGCGCTGCGGCACAAAACGGGACAGTTTATATCGTGCCACTCGAGTACCACGATCGCGTCGATATACCTTAAAGTGTCTACCGATATATTGAGTGCTTATGGACGCGCCCGCAACTATATTGACGCGACAGTATACTTCAAGTTTTTTTTCTCACAAACTACAAACGAGACTGGAAAAGTCTTGGCACTCATCTACTTTCAAAGCTTCCAGCGGATCCTTTCAAGTCGAGTATCTACCGTGTGAGGAAGATTCTCCTTTTCTTATATTCGTATAATCGTGTCTCACAGTACGGACGAGTTTTCCCTGAACTGAAACGACGTGCAGACACATTTATACATATCTAGTTTACACACTTATTATTTATTATTTATTATTTATTATTTATTATTTATTATTTATTATTTATTATTTATTATTTATTATTTATTATTTATTATTTATTATTTATTATTTATTATTTATTATTTATTATTTATTATTTATTATTTATTATTTATTATTTATTATTTATTATTTATTATTTATTATTTATTATTTATTATTTATTATTTATTATTTATTATTTATTATTTATTATTTATTATTTATTATTTATTATTTATTATTTATTATTTATTATTTATTATTTATTATTTATTATTTATTATTTATTATTTATTATTTATTATTTATTATTTATTATTTATTATTTATTATTTATTATTTATTATTTATTATTTATTATTTATTATTTATTATTTATTATTTATTATTTATTATTTATTATTTATTATTTATTATTTATTATTTATTATTTATTATTTATTATTTATTATTTATTATTTATTATTTATTATTTATTATTTATTATTTATTATTTATTATTTATTATTTATTATTTATTATTTATTATTTATTATTTATTATTTATTATTTATTATTTATTATTTATTATTTATTATTTATTATTTATTATTTATTATTTATTATTTATTATTTATTATTTATTATTTATTATTTATTATTTATTATTTATTATTTATTATTTATTATTTATTATTTATTATTTATTATTTATTATTTATTATTTATTATTTATTATTTATTATTTATTATTTATTATTTATTATTTATTATTTATTATTTATTATTTATTATTTATTATTTATTATTTATTATTTATTATTTATTATTTATTATTTATTATTTATTATTTATTATTTATTATTTATTATTTATTATTTATTATTTATTATTTCAATCACTGCGTCTTTTCCGTCAATAACCAGAATTATTTTTAATAATTCAGCAGCGATGACAAAATTAATCAAGATTTTTTCTTATTTTGTACATCGAAATTAATTTTTTTTTTTTTTTCAAGTTTTACTTTTTAAGCGTTTTTGGATTTTTTAATAAGAGTTATTTAAAGGTAGATGCTATTTATTTATTTTTTATTAACAAAAAAATATTTATTTTTATATATTATATTATAAATTTTATTTTTTATTCCACTCCTTAATAAATCGGTTTTTCATTATTTAGCGTTCAGAAAAATCCACAATGATTTTAAAAATATGTAAGAACGAATTGTTTGTAAAATTCTGTCAAACTATTTTTTTAAATTCGACTTTTTAACATTACGATTATTGTAAATTTATTTCCATTGGATCTTCGATAAAATTGATTTAAAGAAATTTTTTTCCTGTCCCGAATTTCTGAAATATTAATCCAATAAAAATTTTCGTCGGATATAAATTTTAATTGAAATAAGAATCTCGTTTCATCGAATATATCGATTTACGTGAATCGCGGAAAAAAAGAGAAACGAAAGAGTACATAGTAAGAGGAAAATCAATATATAACGAGGTCCCATTGTTCGGCACGCGTCCAACTGTTCGCTGTCCGCCCACTTTTTTCTTTGCTAGTATTAGAAATGACGAATATCGTTTTCTGATGGATACCGGAGCGAATGACCAGACGAAATGCCAGAAAAAGGGTAAACGCCTATTTCAGTACAGCAATTTAGAATCAACAAGCCAAAAGTCAACAGTTGTTGGAAAGCATTTCTTCTATATTAATATTATTATTATTATAGGCAGACTTTTATACCTATAAAGAAATTTTCATGCTCTGAACCTGACCTACTCCAATAATTTTTAAATATTTGTTTCATCACGTATTCTGAAAAGTCACGACATGTATTTTTAATTTAAGGAGATTGATATTTTCGATAAAATCGTTTTTCTAATATTCCGTATTTTCAGCTAAAATTTTGTTTAAAAAAAATTGTATCTTAGTAATATAGAATTCTATTGAAAACTTTAATTTGAAATAAATTACATTTATATTTTTAAAAATTTATATAATCTTGAAAAACAAAAAAATATTTTTTTTTGCCTAGTTAGCCATTTATAAAAATTCTGTCGAATGTTACCAAATGTTTAGACCTTGTGCAAGATTTTTTTTTTTTTGCAATATTGTAATTCAATTGAAATTGCTGAAGATGATAAATTAGCAATCGTTTAGTATAGCTAAGGCATACAAAATAATGTAAAAAAAAATTGCTCACAAACGAAAAATTGCTTTCAAAAATATTGTTCCCAAAAAAAATCACTTGCATACAAAAAATTGCTTTAAAAAAAATTGTTCACAAAAAATATCTCTTGCATACAAAAAATTGCTTTAAATAAAATTGTTCACAAAAAAAATACCTTGCATACAAAAAATTGATTTACAAAAAAATTGTTCACAAAAAATATCCCTTGCATACAAAAAATTGCTTTAAAAAAAAATTGTTCACAAAAAAAAATTCCTTGCATACAAAAAATTGATTAAAAAAAAATTGCTCACAAACAAAAAATTGATTAAAAAAAAATTGCTCACAAGCAAAAAATTGCTCTAAATAAAATTGTTCACAAAAAAAAAATCCCTTGCATACAAAAAATTGCTCACAAACGAAATTTTTAGAAACAAAAAATTGGTTGCAAAAATATTAAGCCAAATTTTTTTTTAACTTGGCGTCGAGTCTCTACCTCGACTCTTGATAGTCTATATAGCTATTGTTGGTTTCGAAAGGAGAACGAGGTTGACTCGCACGTGTGGCTTGGTATCCGTTGTTTTCTTCTGACGAGATACATATGTAAGAATGAAAAAAAAAAAAAAAAAAAAAAAAAATTAAAGTGTGAAGGAAGAAAACGACGGAGCTGCAAGACGGAAGAAAGAGAGAGGGAAAAAGGATATGCACCTCATTCGGCGAACGAGACGAAGACTATGGCACACGCCATGCTTCTGTCTGGGCCTTATGGTGTGTGTTGCACAGGAGGGGTTCGAATGATCTACCGATTCAACTCGAATACAGTAAACCCAAGAGGCACAAGTTGGAATGGAAATATATATATAGAAATCGAAATGGGGCCTTTCCCCTTCTTCACTCGTGCCGAAGGGCCCTATTATAAATGATACAGAGAGGGGGAAACACGTGACCAGCACGCGTTCTCCTTTCCGAAAGAAAACCAAGAAATTGATTGTAAATATGTTGGAACATTCCCAACATTTTTCCATTTTTATTTATTCTCAAACAGCTTCATTAATTTTATTTTAAAAAGTACATGAGAATTAGACGCTGAAAAATCGATTTTAACAAAAAATTTTATATTAAAAAGTACATGAGAATTAGACGCTGAAAAATCGATTTTAACAAAAAAATTTATATTAAAAAGTACATGAGAATTAGACGCTGAAAAATCGATTTTAACAAAAAATAAACAAATTTTATTAAAAAAACAAAAAAAAGTGTATTTTTTCGATTTTTTCTATTTTCATTATGATTTAGTAAGATTTTATTTATTATATTTAAAAATTCTTGCATATTTGGAAAATTTATTGGAAAGGACGAAATAAGATATACCTTTTATCACATGATTTGAAGCAACGTTTTTTTACATTTTAAAAAGTGCATGGAAAAATGGGAAAATGGTTAAAAACAGATTTTACCGAAAAATAAACAAATTTTATTTTTTTTAAACCGAAAAAAGTGTAATATTTCATTTTTTTTTAAATTTACAATATGATTTATTAAGATTTTCATTTAAAAATGTTGCATATTTATAATCATTGGAAAATTTCCGATGAAATAAATCCTTAATATTTCATTGACTAAAACCATATGGAATTACTGATCTGTAATTTATGGGGAAGGACGAAATAAGATGAACATCTTATTACATGATTTGGATCAACGTTTATTTACATTATTTTAAAAAGTTCATGGAAAAATGGGAAAATGGTTTAAAACAGATTTTACTGACAAAGAAAAAAAATTGATTTTTAAAAAACCGAAAAAAGTGTAATATTTCTTTTTTTTTAAATTTACAATATGATTTATTAAGATTTCCATTTAAAAATGTTGCATATTTATAATCATTGGAAAATTTCCGATGAAATAAATCCTTAATATTTCATTGACTAAAACCATATGGAATTACTGATCTGTAATTTATGGGGAAGGACGAAATAAGATGAACATCTTATTACATGATTTAGATCAACGTTTATTTACATTATTTTAAAAAGTTCATGGAAAAATGGGAAAATGGTTTAAAACAGATTTTACTGAAAAAGAAAAAAAATTGATTTTTAAAAAACCGAAAAAAGTGTAATATTTCATTTTTTTTAAATTTACAATATGATTTATTAAGATTTTCATTTAAAAATGTTGCATATTTATAATCATTGGAAAATTTCCGATGAAATAAATCCTTAATATTTCATTGACTAAAACCATATGGAATTACTGATCTGTAATTTATGGGGAAGGACGAAATAAGATGAACATCTTATTACATGATTTAGATCAACGTTTATTTACATTATTTTAAAAAGTTCATGGAAAAATGGGAAAATGGTTAAAGTCAGATTTTACCGAAAAATAAACATATTTGATTTAAAAAAACCAAAAAAAGTGATATTTTTTTTTTTGTATTTACAATATGATTTATTAAGATTTTCATTAAAAAATGTTGCATATTTATAATGATTGGAAAATTTCCGATGAAATAAATCCTTAATATTTCATTGACTAAAACCTTATGGAATTACTGATCTATAATTTATGGGGAAGGACGAAATAAGATGAAGATCTTATAACATGATTTGGATCAACATTTATTTACATTATTTTAAAAAGTTCATGGAAAAATGGAAAAATGATTAAAAACAGATTTTACCGAAAAATAAACAAATTTTATTTTTTAAAAACCGAAAAAAGTGTAATATTTCATTTTTTTAAATTTACAATATGATTTATTAAGATTTTCATTAAAAAATGTTGCATATTTATAATCATTGGAAAATTTCCGATGAAATAAATCCTGAATATTTCATTGACTAAAACCATATGGAATTACTGATCTGTGATTTATGGGGAAGGACAAAATAAGATGAACATCTTATTACATGATTTGGATCAACGTTTATTTACATTATTTTAAAAAGTTCATGGAAAAATGGGAAAATGGTTTAAAACAGATTTTACTGAAAAAGAAAAAAAATTGATTTTTAAAAAACCGAAAAAAGTGTAATATTTCTTTTTTTTTTAATTTACAATATGATTTATTAAGATTTCCATTTAAAAATGTTGCATATTTATAATCATTGGAAAATTTCCGATGAAATAAATCCTTAATATTTCATTGACTAAAACCATATGGAATTACTGATCTGTAATTTATGGGGAAGGACGAAATAAGATGAACATCTTATTACATGATTTGGATCAACGTTTATTTACATTATTTTAAAAAGTTCATGGAAAAATGGGAAAATGGTTAAAAACAGATTTTACCGAAAAATAAACAAATTTTATTTTAATAATCCAAAAAAAGTCTAATATTTCTTTTTTTTTTTTGTATTTACAATATGATTTATTAAGAATTTCATTAAAAAATGTTGCATATTTGTAATCATTGGCAAATTTATTTGGAAAATAAAATCATATGGAATTACTGATCTATAATTTATGGGGAAGGACGAAATAAGATAACCATCTTATTACATGATTTGGATCAACATTTATTTACAATATCATATGGCAATTTACATAACATTGACTTCATTATTCGCAAAACACTTAATTAATTAATAAGAATAATTAACCTAAATATTTATACAATTATACTAATACAATCTTTGGACGAAATAATTACTGTATACAAAACAAGATTTTAAAGGATCAACTTAAACTATTTACAAAATCTTTGGTCTCTGAGTCATTTGAGAATTATTAACTGTTATACACTCATAAACACCAGTACAAAAATGGTAAAACGCTATATAATGCAATTGGGCAATAAATAAAATAAAGTAAAGTTCTGACTAGAACAGAAAAAAATATAAAATACATCATGAACCTCTGTAGATGAGTATTTAGATTACATTGAACATTAAGACGGGCTCTGCAAATGGTACTTGCCATTAATTAAATAATAATAATAATTAATAATAATTAAATAAAGACGTATAAAATAATTTCGTTGGCTACATTTTAAATAATTATCAGCTAAGAGTTACAATCTAACAATGTACATTATATTTAATCCCGGCGTGAGATTTTCTACGTGATCTTTGGACATTTAGCCGTGTTGCTTATTCTAAATCGGTACTCTTAAGGAATCACGAAAATAATTAAATTTTCTTTGTTATTCGTAAGCTATATGAAACTTATCATTTCTATCAATTTCACTGTCGCAATCTCTGAAATCTGAACTTTTGCCATCGTGTCTTTCGAGAAGATCGCAAAGTGCAGCGATGTAAGTCTGCGCCATTTGCAGAGTCTCGAATTTACTCAATTTATGATCAGCGTCAAGACTCGGCACAACTTCACGAAGTTTGTCAAAAGCGTCGTTTAAACTATTCATTCTTCGCCTCTCTCGGGCATTCGCAGCTAATCTTCTTCGTTTTAAGACACTCGGTGAGGGAGGAACGTCTCTGGATCTTCGACGTCCTCTCTTTGGACTGGAAGTTGGAGACTCTAATATTTTCTGTAATAAATGAAAAAGAAACTGGTCAAAATATTGTACTCATTTATTTACAAGAAATTGATTTACTGAGGGTACAATATATATATATATATTTTTATAATATCAATAAGAAAAAAGATATTTAAAAGACTAAGAACCATTCAAGAAAGTATCATCTCTATAATATTGTATTTATTTGATTATACTAAAGAAAGGTCACAAATTTTTCAAATTGTTTTTTTGTTTTATAATGTCAGTAAGGATTTTTTTTGCGGACATAATTTTTTTTTTGTTCATATTATTAATAAGAAAAAAATATTTAAAAGTAGTTCTAAGGACCATTCAAGAAAGTTTCGTCTCTATTATATTGTATTTATTTGATTATACTAAAAAAAGGTCACAAATTATTTAAAGTTTTTTTTTTTTAATTTTATAATGTCAGTAAAAAATTTTTTATGAGGGCACAATTTTTTTTCTTCATATTATTAATTAGAAAAAAATTTGAGAGTAATACGAAGAACCATTGAAGAAAGTTTCATTTCTATTATATTGTATTTATTTGCTTATACTAAAAAAAGGTCACAAATTATTCTAATATTTCTTTTTTGTTTTATAATGTCAGTAAATTTTTTTTTATGAGGGCACATTTTTTTTTTCTTCATATTATTAATAAGAAAAAAAAATTAAGAGTAATACTAAGAACCATTGAAGAAAGTTTCATTTCTATTATATTGTATTTATTTGCTTATACTAAAAAAAGGTCACAAATTATTTAAAAATTTTTTTTGTTTTATAATGTCAGTAAGAATTATTTTAAATTTAATTAGAGGACTAAGAACCATCTACACAAATGTCCATTAGTGCTGGCAGGATTTGTACCCTAAATGCCAATGTGGCGATCCTTTTTCCATTTGCTTCCAGCAAAGCTAATTTAGTGACGCCCAACAATTTTCCAAAAAACAATGTCACGACTGAAAACAAATTTTTTCAATACACGCCCACAATATTTACCTGTGAAGTGGAGACCGGATCCCAATAATTTGTTTGTGAGTCCTCCATGTGGATTTGGTTCTTGTCACCCTCAATTGAGTATCTTGATTCTTGAGGTGGTGTATCGTAGCAATAAACCGGTGGTTTATAGTCAACAGAATTGTCCTCATAGATTGTTGAACGTGGTGATGTTGCATGATCGGCAGGATGATGTTGATCGTACCTACAAAATTCAAACAATCAAATTATTCCTGCTAATCAAATAATTTCCCGCCAATTCTATAGTCAAAAACATAACTTGTCAAACAAGCTTGTCAAAATAATTCTCAAAAAATTGACTTACTTATGAGGTGTAAGTGGTGTTAGAACACCATAAGGTTCCCTGTCATATCCCTCGGGAGTTCTCGCATATTCCGTGCCCTGATCCTTTCCATAATCAATCCCTTCCAGTTCACTTCGTGGTGTAAGTCCAACATCGTTCCCATAATTATTTCTGTATCCAATTCTGATGTTCCCATAATCCGGCGAATTATACGGTGAAGGATAAAGAGGTTCATAGGCCCTATTAGGGTTTGGATAAGCTGAGGTCAGCATCTCCGAAGAGGATGATTGATAAGGACTGTGATGATTGGACAACAGAGCCATATCCTTCAGATCCAAATCCAGCTCCTTCAAAACACTCAGAATCACTGATCTACAATGATTCACCACGGAAAATCTTCCAATCTTCCGTTTGGCAATCACTCTTCCACCGTTCTGCGTTTTTTCATCCCGCAACACATTAGCCTTTTAACGTAGAACGTCCCGCGGATATTTCAAAATAACTCATGGGCCTGGAATCCAGAATTTCAAATGGCAAAATGCTTTTGATGACCGGTCCGATTATCCGTATGGAGTTAATGGAGGAAAATTAATGTGGTCTTCGGAAAATTAGCCTTTCCACGAAGAACGACCCGCGGATATGTCGAAATAACTCATGGGCCTGGAATCCAGGATTTGAAATGTCAAAATGCTTTCGATGACCGATTCGATGATCCGTATGGAATTGATAAAATTTTTGTCCTTTGAATCTCGCGGAGAACGCTTTCGTTTGTAGTCCTGGAGATGATTTCGAAATATCTCATGAGCCTGGAATCCAGGATTTGAAATGTCAAAATGCTTTGGAAAACCGGTACGATGATCCGAATGGAGTTGATAAAATTTTTAAACTTTGGATCTCGTGGAGATCGCTTTCGTTTGTAGACCTGGAGATCCTTTCGAAATATCTCATGGGCCTGGAATCCAGGATTTGAAATGTCAAAATGCTTTCAATGACCGATCCGATGCTCCGTATAGAGTCGACAAAATTTTTGAACTTTGGATCTCGTGGAGAACGCTTTTGTTTGTAATCCTGGAGATCCTTTCGAAATATCTCATAGGCCTGGAATCCAGGATTTGAAATGGCAAAATCCTTCGGATGACCGTTCCGATGATGCGTATGGAGTTGATAAAATTTTTGAACTTTGGATCTCGTGGAGAACGCTTTTGTTTGTAATCCTGGAGATCCTTTCGAAATATCTCATGGGCCTGGAATCCAGGATTTGAAATGGCAAAATCCTTTGGATAAGCGGTACGATGATCCGTATGGAGTTGACAAAATTTTCGAACTTTGGATCTCGTGGAGAACGCTTTCGTTTGTAATCCTGGAGATCCTTTCGAAATATCTCATGGGCCTGGAATCCAGGATTTGAAATGGCAAAATCCTTCGGATGACCGTTCCGATGATGCGTATGGAGTTGATAAAATTTTTAAACTTTGGATCTCGTGGAGAACGCTTTTGTTTGTAATCCTGGAGATCCTTTCGAAATATCTCATGGGCCTGGAATCCAGGATTTGAAATGGCAAAATCCTTCGAATGACCGTTCCGATGATGCGTATGGAGTTGATAAAATTTTTAAACTTTGGATCTCGTGGAGAACGCTTTTGTTTGTAATCCTGGAGATCCTTTCGAAATATCTCATGGGCCTGGAAACCAGGATTTGAAATGGGAAAATCCTTCGGATGACCGTTCCGATGATCCGTACGGAGTTGATAAAATTTTTGAACTTTGGATCTCGTGGAGAACGTTTTCGTTTGTAATCCTGGAGATCCTTTTGAAATATCTCATGGGCCTGGAAACCAGGATTTGAAATGGCAAAATCCTTTGGATGACCGTTCCGATGATCCGTATGGAGTTGATAAAATTTTTGAACTTTGGATCTCGCGGAGAACGCTTTCGTATGTAGTCCTGGAGAGATCCTCGCGGTGCGAAGGTTCGCTTTTGAGTGCGGCGCGTGCCGGGGCGTTCTTCTGGTGGTGGATCAACATATGGTGGTCCCACCTCGTTTCATGCTCATCCCTAGATAACGCGTGCACCTGGTGCGTCCCGGTTTGGTTCTTGGACTGGATAGCCGCTACCCTCTCTCCTTTCATTCTTTTTCTTTTTTTTGTTCGCCTCCTTCCATGGTGAGGGACGCTCGCGGCATGGGCATAAAGGCCCCGTAGCGCCGTAGACGCCACCACCACTTTTCAAATCGTCTCCACCAGCGACTGGAAGAAATATACGAATGGGGCATTTTGGTCTGGAGACTTGCGCACACAAATATCGTGTCCGAGGCGATGAACGCGTGGAGGGGTTCAGCGATCCCTCGATGGGGATATATCAGGGGAAGTCAGGAAGGCAAAATGAAAAAACAACGACAGTAAGAATAAGAATAAACGAAGGGGGAAGAGAAATGACAAACGAAAGACGCGGACCAAGTTTAAAGGGACTGTTTGGGGTACGAAGAAAAAAGGAAGAAATTAAGGGGGCTGCTGCAAAGAGACCTGTCTAGTGGCACGCCAGCTGATAGGCCCCCGACCGGGTGCATCTGACCCAGGCTTAACACCGGTACAATGCTACTGCTACTAATGTAGAGTTTAGTATATACAAGATGAGAATGATGTTTGCAGGTCGGCGAGCCTTTTTAATCGGCACAGGTTGATCGCACTCGGGTTACAGGCGTTTGGGGAATGGCAACAAGGGTTCACTGTCCCATTCTTGAGGAATTCGATCTACTCAGGGTTCTTCCTCGTTCGTCGATGAAATATTGATACAATATTTACTGCTATACAAGGAAAGGAACTGATACTTTTTACCATATTTCTAGTAAAAAGTATCATAAATTTCTGGTACAGGGGAGCCATGATGTCACCTACCAAGAAGTACGAGAACTACGAGAATTTTTACCACGAAATATGGTGAAAAATGCTATGCATATGGTAGAAATTCTCATAGTTCTCGTACTTTTCGTCAGGTGGCGACTAAGGCTTCCCAATACCAGGCGCGTTTGATAATTTTTACCATAGCGTCTGGTAAATTTTATCAGATTCGTGTACCAAGAGAAAAAATTTATTTGATTCAAAGAAATTTCATCAAAATTCCAACCGATGAATCATTTCGTTGAAATCAATGAAATAATATACTTAAGCTAACGTTATATTTTATTTAATGAAAGCACGGCAGAGATTGCTTTAAAAAAAATGTTTGATTGGGTTCAACTATTTTTTTCCTAACCTTAACCAAGTCATTTTTCCTTGCAGGCTTGTTCCTCGTCCGTTGACGAAATATTGAACTGTTATAAAAATTAAAAAATTGTCCAGCTAAATATTTTGCCCTGGAGAATTTTTCAAAAAAATGTTACAGCTTTATAGAACATACGAGCTTATGTTGTTGATGACTTTTCATGACCAGCGCAGACTGTACTTTCATATGACACGAAAACGGATGCATTTCTCTCTGAACTCTCAAAATAATAATACCTTCATGTTCTTCTAAGAATTTTTAAACAATTTTTAAGCGAAATTTTATAGTCAAACGTGACTAGTCAAAATACTGTACGTTTATATACCTTGTTCGTATCTGAACGTCTAATGGGGGATACATATAACATTTCTTTACAATTCAATGCGAAACAGTCTTGCAAACATACCGTTAGATATAACGCTACTAAACTCAATCTCTTTTTGCGATTTGAGAACACAGTGTCTCATACAGGTTTACGACTTTAGAAACTCTGTGCCACTCTTTTTTTAAAAACATATGTAGGATTAATAACCCTATATATATTTGCAAAAAAAACTATGGAGGGTTTTAATATATATAAAAATGTAATTATACACATATATATTTTTTATACATTATTATTATTATTATTTTATTTTATGTTGAATCTCGGATTCAGGGTTGTTTATATTATATATTATTATTATATTATATATATTTATGTAATATATAAAAATAAAAAATATATATAGGGTTAATAACCCTATATATATGCAAAAAAAAACTTTTATTAATATTGTAATTTATAGATAGAAAAAAAAACATTTTTCTCAATATTTTCCATTGATGATGATTAGTAAAAAAAAAATCTATACATTGCTATTTTACTTGAATGATGTAAAATATGAAGATACGGATATAGTTAATTTTAAATGATCTCTTCCCTGTCGATCCACCCCAAAAATGTTGCGTTCGATTCACTTGGAGTGAAAGTTAATTTTCAATTTCCGATTTTCCGCCCTTGATACATCGGTATATAGTTATATATATATATACATCATATTATAGTCTCCTGTCGGCACTTTGCGTGGCTTTCACTCGGATCCAAGTGTAAGCCCAAAGGCTATGGAGTCGATGCTAACAGCAGCGCCAGCAGCAAAGCGACAGATGCTTCGACAATGGAAACCGAAGCAGAAGCCGATGCACGCTGTGTAATAACGCGCCGCTGCGATGAGTTGAACGTGGACTACCGACTTAATGACTCCATGAACATCGAATCGAGTAAGAGTCTATTTGTGAGTATCATTCCCAAGATACTTACGAGTAGACTAAAACCAAGTGTTGAATATTTTTATTACGTACGTCAAGGAAGTATGACACTTGCATTGGCACGCGACCTCGTAGCTCGAAGAATCGATTATGAGGATCATTATCCGAGATCCAGGGGCTTCAGATCGAGCTCATGTTCGAAAGGGATTCAAAATTCCATGGGTCTAATCATCTTGTGAAATTTCTTCTTGCTTTGTTTGTGGAAAAATCAACTTTGAGTTAATTTTTTTTGGTTTCCTTAATTTTGGTGGCATAGCTTAAGTCACAACTTATATTTCAACTTAAAGCGTAACTTAAGTTTGGATTTGAGTCGTAAGTTAAGTTTAGACTTGAGTCAAAAGTTAAGTTTGGACTTGAGTCGTAAGTTAAGTTTGGACTTGAGTCGTAAGTTAAGTTTGGACTTGAGTCGTCCGTTAAGTTTGGACTTGAGTTGTAAGTTGCATTTGAACTTGAGTCGTAAGTTAAGTTTGAACTTGAGTCGTAAGTTAAATTTGGACTTGAGTCAAAAGTTAAATTTGGACTTGAGTCGTAAGTTAAATTTGGACTTGAGTCGAAAGTTAAATTTGGACTTGAGTCGTCAGTTAAGTTTGGACTTGAGTCGTAAGTTAAGTTTGGACTTGAGTTGTGAGTTGTTTGGACTTGAGTCGTAAATTAAGTTTGGACTAGAGTCGAAAGTTAAGTTTGAAGTTAAGTCTTAAGTTAAGTTTGGACTTGAGTCGTCAGTTAAGTTTGGACTTGAGTCGTAAGTTGCATGTGAACTTGAGTCGTAAGTTAAGTTTGAACTTGAATCGTAAGTTAAATTTGGACTTGAGTCGTAAGTTAAATTTGGACTTGAGCCGTAAGTTAAGTTTGAACTTGAGTCGTAAGTTAAATTTGGACTTGAGTCGAAAGTTAAATTTGGATTTGAGTCGAAACTTAAATTTGGACTTGAGTCGAAAGTTAAGTTTGAACTCTAGTCGTAAGTTAAGTTTGGACTTGAGTCGTAAGTTAAGTTTGGACTTGAGCCGTAAGTTAAGTTTTTATCCAAGTCGTTTTGGACTCGAGTCGTAAGTTCAATTTATAATTTTATCAATTTATATCCAAGTTTTAACTAAAGCCTGAATCCAAGTCTTAACTTAAGTTGCCACTTAAACCAAAGAATAAAGGTTCATGTAAATTTTAAACTCGAGTTCAAACTTGGTGAAAATCTACGTATCAAATATCCTTAATAATAACTCAGGATAAAATATGCATTTTGCTATTTTAAAAGGTAATTAAAAAATCCATTTTTCTTTTTTTCAGTTAGTGGAGAAATTCTGTAAGACTTAGTGCTCGAAGAAAACTCAGTTCTCCTGATAGACATTTTTTATTGAGGAGGTTTTAACCTCCCCGTGCTCTAAAAAAAATGTTATCTTTATCATTTTTTTAAAAAAGTTATTAACAAATCCATTTTTTTTCAGTTAGTGGAGAAATTCTCTAAGACTTAGTGCTTGAAGAAAACTCAGTTCTCCTGATATACATTTTTTTATTGTGGAGGTTTTAACCTCTCTGTGCTCTTGAAAAAAAAAGTATCTAAAGTCAAGTTACGATAGGATCGAGCGTCCCTTTAAATTCTGGCAGATGAAGAGATAAATGCACTGCGGAATGGAGTAGTGAAGAAGGGTGTGTCGTCGTTACCGCGTTCGGAGCTAGGCCAACAACGGTCGCGTGCGCCCGGCACGATCGGATCCCCTTGTCTGACGACAATTAGCGATATCCATCTTCTTCCACCGGAGCACTAGCCCTACGACAGTGCCGGCCTTAAATAAGGCGAAGGCAAGGCTCTTGATCTATGTAAAAGAACTTCGTACGTAGACGCATTACGAGAAGCAAGGTGTTGTCACGCGCTGCCGCACTCTGAAAGGCGCGAGATTCACTTGAGATTATTTCGTCCATTTCTTTTTTCTTTTTGTTTTTTACGAACAGTTGTATGGGCAGTCTACAAAAAACTAAGAAGAATGTAACTGTTTCTATCGTAAGACCATGATCGTTTCTGTAGCACGAAAGTTTTTAATTAGTTCGATAGATTTATTTCTTTCGACTGAGTATAATACGGTGGGGTACAAATATACCCCAAGATAAAATGCAATTTGTATAAGCTGATTTTAATTCTTGGCCTCACAGCAATGCATATTTTGTGTTAAATTTAAATGAAAATTAGAATATAATTCGGAATAATAATAAGAATAAAAAATGAATATTTTTCTTGGGGTACATTTGTACCCCATTTAATTTTTAGCCTCACAGCAATGCATATTTTGTGCTAAATTTAATTGTAAATTAGAATATAATTCGGAATAATAATAAAAATAAAATATAAATATTTTTCTTGGGGTACATTTGTACCCCATTTAATTTTTAGCCTCACAGCAATGCATATTTTGTGCTAAATTTAATTGTAAATTGGAATATAATTCGGAATAATAACAAGAATAAAAAATGAATATTTTTCTTGGGGTACATTTGTACCCCATTTAATTTTTAGCCTCACAGCAATGCATATTTTGTGCTAAATTTAATTGTAAATTGGAATATAATTCGGAATAATAATAAGAATACAAAATGAATATTTTTCTTGGGGTACATTTGTACCCCATTTAATTTTTAGCCTCACGGCAATGCATATTTTGTACTAAATTTAATTGTAAATTAAAATATAATTCGGAATACTAATAAGCATAAAAAATGAATATTTTTCTTGGGGTACATTTGTACCCCATTTAATTTTTAGCCTCACAGCAATGCATATTTTGTGCTAAATTTAATTGTAAATTGGAATATAATTCGGAATAATAATAAGAATACAAAATGAATATTTTTCTTGGGGTACATTTGTACCCCATTTAATTTTTAGCCTCACAGCAATGCATATTTTGTGCTAAATTTAAGGGTGAATTAGAATATAATTCGGAATAATAACAAAAATAAAAAATGAATATTTTTCTTGGGGTACGTTTGTACCCCATTTAATTTTTAGCCTCAAAACAATGCATGGTTTGTGCTGAATTTAATTGTTAATTTGAATATAATTCGGAATAATAATAAAAACAAAATATAAATATTTTTCTTGGGGTACATTTGTACCCCATTTAATTTTTAGCCTCACAGCAATGCATATTTTGTGCTAAATTTAATTGTAAATTAGAATATAATTCGGAATAATAATAAAAATAAAATATACATTTTTTTCTTGGGGTACATTTGCACCCCATTTAATTTTTAGCCTCACAACAATGCATCTTTTGTGCTAAATTTAATAATAAATTAGAATACAATTTGGAATAATAATGAAAATAAAATATAAATATTTGTCTTGGGGTACATTTGTACCCCATTTAATTTTTAGCCTCAAAACAATGCATGTTTTGTGCTGAATTTAATTGTTAATTTGAATATAATTCGGAATAATAATAAAAACAAAATATAAATATTTTTATTGGGGTACATATGTACCCCATTTAATTGTGAGCCTCACAATAATGCATCTTTTGTGCTAAATTTAATGGCGAATTAGGAATAATAATAAAAATAAAATTACATTTTTTTCTTGGGGTACATTTGTACCCCATTTAATTTTTTGCCTCACACCAATGCATCTTTTGTGCTAAATTTAATGCTAAATTAGAATATAATTCGGAATAACAATAGAAATAAAAACTGCAGAAAAATATTCAGTGTCAGAATAAGGCGAGAGTAATTAGAGCGTGAAAGCTTCGTTTAAACAAAATTGTTTTCGCGAGGGTAATTGGACCAATCACTCTTAGATTAACACAGTTGATATTTTTGCGTATAATTAAAATTGTTGTTAAATGCCATGAAATATAATAATAACAATAAATAATAAAAATTAATAACATCAAAAAATGATTATATATTTTATTATTTTACATATAAGCAACTACGAATCAATATTATTCAGTTAATATTACTTTTCTCTGTTAAACTATATTTAGCATTTTTTAACACTATTTCTATAGAGCGAAATTTTGCTGATAATAATAATTCCTAAATATTTTGCAAAACATTGCACGTGAAAAAAAAAATCCTTTTAATCAAACTAATTTTTTTAGGTACTGCGACTTAATCCACTTAATCATCGCTCTGCTGCGTTTGACCATTAGTGAAATCGCATCTACGCTGTCAGAATTCGGTATTAACAGTGAATTCTCGTGAATTTTATTCCTGGGTCACAAGTCACCGAGTTTGACGAGATAAGTGGATATAAAAAGACTTCACGTATTGGAGAAGCCAACAGTCTGCTTGATCGGGTATTAAAGTTTATTTTGTGGTATTCTATCAGTGCAGTGTTTTTATTCATTTTCGTGCTGCACAATCGTGAATTCGAGGTTACGACAGCTCATAATCGTCGTAAAGCTCTGAAAAGCTGGAAAGCTTTAAAAAAACACAATTTATGGTAAAGTTACGAATTTACATTCAATGTTAATTTCTTCGATTTATTTAATTAAAGGCAGATAATTAAAAGAAAATTCGTATCGATCGATAATTTCGTAGTCTGTGCTGAATTCAAGGTCATAATCTTCGTACAGCTCTGAAAATGTGGAAAGAACTAAAAAAAAATTTTTTGATAAAGTTACAAATTTACATTCAATTTTAATTTCTCAGTTTTATTTGATTAAAGGCAAATAATTTTTTCGTTAAATCGGTATCGATCCAGATCGATAATTACGTTGTCGGTGCTGAATTCAAGATTACGACAGCTCTGAGAAGCTGGAAAGGCTTTTAAAAAAAAAAATTTTTTTTGTACAGTTCGAAATTTTTATTCAATATTTATTTCTTAAATTTATTTAACGAAAGGCAGATTATTAGAAAAAAAATCGGTATCATAAAATTAATTATATTTATTTATTTATTGATATAACCTCATCTTAATGTGATTCGACATTACTCGATCGGTAACAAAAAAAACTGAATTAAGATGATGCAATATTACCCAATCAGTAAAGTTTAATTCGAATTAAGTTGATGCTATGTTACTCGATCGGTATCATAACTGTAATTCGATTTAAGACGATGTAACATTGCTCCGTCGGTAAAAAAAATAGTAAGATCGAATTTACGAATAAAAATTTACAAATCTCCCCTCGATTTTCAGTTGAACCATCGTGAACAACCTTAAGATGTCGATTTTGTCCCTGGTACTTCCGGTGGTCATCACGATCAACAACTTCGTCATCACAATCAACAACAACACTCTTAAGACCATAGAAACGACTGAAGAATTTTCCTCGGAATTAAATCTCTCGAGTTTGGGTCTTCGTAATCTCGAAATCAACGCATTTGCCAATGTTACCACCTTAAGAAGTCTCGATCTTGCGAATAACTCTTTGGAAAATTTACCCGAATTTATTTTCGCTAATTTTACGAATCTGGAAATTCTCTCAATCGCTAGTAATAATATATCAAGCTTCAAAAATGTCTTTAATGGACTTCGTACTCTTAAGTCACTAAACATAACCGATAATCCCCAGCAACGATTTTGGGATTCCGCCATTTTTGTCGGTATAAACGATTCCTGTGACATTTGGACACGTGGAACTTTTCCTAAATTTTTAAAACCCAACGCTTTTCATTATTATCCTCCTCGTCAAACCTTTTACGAAAGAAGATCCGGAAGGTTAAACCACTCGTTTAAAATTAGTAGTACATTTTCCATTTGGAATCTCAACGAAGAGTATCACAAGTGTATTACAGATGGCGTACTTCAAAGTCTACAAGTGTCGCCATCTTTCATTCTCTCGGTTCCAGGCTGCACTTGGGTTAATATATTTAACCCTAATGAGCAAAGAAGAGGATTAAACCTCAGTCATTTGGGTATCGTAGAATTTGACAGTTCCTGGTATCGCGTACAAAGTGTCCGAGTCGGATCTATAGATCTTAGTTGGAATAACGTGGCGCACGTGTCGTCAGAATTGCTTAACGATCTTCCATTCACGATCTCTAACGTGAGTCTTGCTTGGAACAAGATCGAACGATTAGAAAAAGGTGTGATCGATAATCAATGGATAGAATGGTTGGATTTGTCGAACAATTTCATTAGTGTTATCGATAACGATGCTCTGAAAAAAACAAATTTAACGGCTTTGATACTAAATGGAAATCGGTTGACAGACATAAAATTTGCGAGCACTTTGCCATTTGGTCTCTTGAAATTACATGTAAATCGCAATAAAATCGATGGAATTGCCGATCGGTCTTTTCGAAAGATCGGTAAGCTCGTTTATCTCGATCTGGGAGGAAATTGTATTATGGAACTACGGAGTTTATCATTGAAGGGCCTAACGCGACTGGAAAAGCTAGTTTTGCACGAAAATCGGTTGAGGAAGATCGAACCAGGCGCTTTTCAGGATTTAGCGTCTCTTACCGATCTCGATATCTGCTGCAATAGCATAGCTATAATCGAGAAAGGTGCTTTCTTGGGTCTTAAGAAGATTCAGAAGATTAAGCTCACTGGCAATAAATTGACGAGGATCGGTAAGGATTTTCTGTTCGGTATTCGAAGCGATCTGAAGGAAATTATGCTTGATTTTAATGCCATAGAGATCGTTGAAGTTGGCAGCTTTGTGAAAGGACCAAGCGGGTTACTTTCTTTGGGAAACAACAGAATATCGAAAATCGAGAAAGGAACTTTCGGTGTACCAAAAGTGGAAGCGAATAAATCGAAAAATAATAAAACAGTCAATAGCTTCGAAGATTTTTTTAAACCCCCTGAAATTGTAAGTGGATTGACGTTTTTGTGGTTAACCAATAATAACAGGATTAAGAGGTTAGAAAATGGCGCTCTTTTCGGGATGGAAAAATCGGCACGCACTGAAGTCAATTGCTTGGGCATTAATATCGAACTCATTCAACCGGGAGTCTTCGATGATTTGTGATTTAAATACGACTCTGTTTTATTGTAAAAATGTAGAATAAATTTTATTTAAAAAATTAATAGGTCTAAGATCATAATTAGGAAACTAAATAATTTCCTCCCATCTTTTACCATAAAGTCAATTTTTTTTATATTCATTAAATTGAAGGTTAAAATCGCACCTTTTGTAAAAAGACCCCAAGGATAAGATAAAACTCATGCAACGGTGTATTACCGGTTGCATGTTACAGGCGCCAGCGAGCCGACACTTCTTTTATTAGAACCAGGGATGGACACATTCGAATGAAAAAGTATTTAAATACACTTTTTAAATACTGAATAATTTTTCTTAATTTTTATTAATAATTATTAATAAATAATTTAAATTAAAAAAATTATTAATAACAATTCCACTCACTATTAAGATAATCAGTGAAATTTTTATTAATAATTGTTTAAATATTTATTAATAATTATTAAAATAATGAGTAAAATTTTTATTAATATTTTTTTTTAAATCATTTAATCATATTCTTATTAATAATTATTTTTCACTCGTAATTTATTTCCGGTTTAAAAATACAAATTTAACACTGACGAGTTCCTTTAAATATTAAATTTCATATTTAAGTGAGATATAAAATTACAATGCTCTCTACGAAATCCTATAAAAATTACAAAATTTAATATAAAAAATTGTAATTTTATTACACTCTTTTTCGTGCGATTATATATACCACTTTTTATTTCTTTTTTAATAACGTATATATGAATAGATAACACAACATGCAATATTTTTACCACAATTATATATTGTACTCTCTCCATCGGAATATAAACGGAAAACTAGTTGACAGTTCAACGCATCGAAGTCAGTACGGTGAAGTAGGACATGGAAGTTTGAACGACCTTTCAACATCCATTTAATAATTACAATTTGTAACCAGGGTAATTTTTTTTTTTTTATTCGTCAATAATATTTTAATAAACTTACCGCGCTGAATCTCTGCAAGTCCATGACGAATAATTTTCCAGCAGTCAATTGACAAGGCGTTTTACTCCTGAGCATTATGAGTTTCAATAAATCCTGTGAACTCTTCGACATTTTATACCAATTGCAGTTGTACCTAATGTAACACCAAAAAAAAAAAAAAAAAAATTAGGTTAAAAATGAATTAATTTTTTTTCCATAAATATAATAATCGCATCAAGATTTAAAAAAGCATATTCCTAAAATTCGAATCACACCATATTTTTTGGTAATTTTATAAAGACAAAATGCAATAAAAAAAAATTTGACATTTTGGCATAGAATTCAAGTTTTTACTCAGATTACTATAACTTTATAAAATAATGAAGTAGCAACTTCGGCTTAGGCTTGTTTTGTTTATAATGAAGTAAACTTCAGAATGGCCAATGCATTTTTTGCAATTTTACATTTTTTAAATTTTTTATAGATTTTTGAAGTTGGAGCAGCGAAAATTGAAAGTTTTGTCACTTTATTTTTGGTATCTCGTAATTAAAAAAAATAAACTCACGCTGAATGAAATACCAATGAGCTATGATCGACAATTGCCTGGCCAGGAAAACTGTTGAACAAAAGATGCATGAGTTCACCAACAGTGAAAGTGCCGAATCTCATAACTACTTCCATTTGATCAAGATGTATGGCAGTCTGAGGAGAATCAATTGAGTTACATTTGCATAAAAATTAAAATCGACTGATAATTAATAATAACTCACTTGAACACCAGTGACACTGATGACCAACATGTTAATCATCATCGTAATTAGATTTGAAATGCAGTACGTGCTTTCAATAAACTCAGCGAATCTTTGTGCAAATACAAAATAAAAAATTATTTCATATTTTTTTATTATTAAATAAAATAAAATAAAATAATTCAATTTTATTATCATTCAATTAATATTTCATAATATTTTTTTAAAGTCAATAAATTTTTTTAAATAACCCAATTTTTTACTTTGGTTATTAAAATCCACTAGGCTGATTCATTAAATAATAAATTATACAATTATTATTATTATTTAATGAATCTCTGTGCAAAAACAAAATAAAAAATTATCGCATATTTTTCTTTTTTTTAATATTATTTCATAATTTTTTTATTATAAGATAAAATAAAAAAAAATAAATGAATTTTATTATCATTAAATTATTATTATTTTTAAAGTCAATACATTTTTTTAATCAACCCAATTTTTTACTTAGTCTTTGGTCCTTAAAATCCACTAGGCTGATTCATTAAATAATAATTGTATAATTTATTATTCAATAATTCATTTAATAATAATTGTATAATTTATTTTTTAAATATTAAACAATAATTGTACACATCATTATAATTTATAATTTATAATTTTATAAATTATTATTTAATTAAATTAAATTTTGTTTTACCAAAAGGTGTACCAACTTTATAGCTCTTTTGTGTTCCTCAATACAGTGTACCAATTTGGCAAAAATTATCTGGTTTTGTTTTGGAGCGACAATTCCGTGTTCATAATCTTCTTCATCGACCAAATGTTCGAGTCTGTAACTGGAAAAATGCGTGCATTTTTTTTTTTACGTCGATATTAATCGACGATAAAAATTTTATTAATCAAGCAGGTCGTACTTTAATACTGCAAATATTCCGCAGGCATGTTGCACGTATGTGACATACATAGTGTCGCAAATTATCATCGTAGTAACCGAAGTCATAGTCCCTAGAGTCTGATGCAAATATAGCGGTAAATAATGCTCAGTTGGCTCGTCGATGACAAAGTATTCGGCATGTGATGGCAATTGTCTCGGACGAGATTCGTTTAGTGGCTGTATGACGTTTAATGCCATTGGTACCGTTGGCATTATAAGGTATGCAGACATCGTGAAATACATGTAAACTAAAAAAGTCTCAGTAAAGAAGAAAAATATTTATTAATAATTGTCACAATTGCATAAATAAATAAATTGTAAAAAAATAATTTTTTGAATTTTCACCAAACGTTAACATTTTTTTTTTAAAGAAATGTCTTTTTTTAAATAAAATTAATAATATATGACGAAATTAATAAAGAATATTTCTTCGGAAATAAAATTTATAAGAGAAAATATATAAATTCATACATTGAATTTTTTTTTTTATTAAATAAAAAAAAAATTGTAAAAAATATTTTTTTGAATTTTCAACAAACGTCAACATTTTTTAAATTTTTTAAAATAAAATTAATAACAATACATGATAAAATTAATAGAGAATATTTTTTTGGAAATAAAATTTATAAGAGAAAATATATAAATTCGTACATTGAAATTTTTTTTTATTAAATTAAAAAAAAATTGTAAAAAATATTTTTTTGAATTTTTAGCAAATGTTAGTATTTTTCAAATTATTTGTAAAGAACTATTATTTAAAAAAATAAAATTAATAATAATATATAATCAAATTAAGGAATATCTTTTTTAAAATAAAATTTATAAGAGAATATTAAAATTGATAAATTAGATTGAATAAAGGAATAATTTAGTCAATCTAATCTAAACTTTTTTTTTTCTTACGCATGTATCCAAATGTGAGGGTTTTCGAATTATTAGCATATTCGTGAAGAATTCGTTTTTCCATTTCCTCCGATCTGTTGTTCCAATCGTCTTGCATTCGTGTGAATAGTTCCCTGACCTATTTATCATTGTACTTGTACATGTTAATATTAATTGTTTCTTTTTTAAATGTCCGCAATAACATTGAAAATAACGTTTTGAATAAAAGCTCACTGCTGCAGCGCCGAAATAAAGTGTACCAATCTTAATGAAGCTGGCGGTATTAACCATCAGTGGAGCAAAGCATTCGATTATTTCGTCGAGATTTTTCCTTGAATCTATCATATGACTAACCTAAACAAAATTTTTTTAAATTTACTTATTAACTTTTACATAATTTATAAGTTTTTAGCATAGAGTGACAATTATCAAATGGATAACCTAAAATAATGTCAAATATATTATAAAAAAAATTATGATTCCTTTATTATTTTTTTTATAATATATTATTATTTTATAAATATTTTATTTAAAAAAAAAATTATTTTTTATAAAATAGTATTATTTTATAAATATTTTATTTTAAAAAAATTCTTTTTTATAATATATTATTATTTTATAAATATTTTATTTAAAATAAAAATTATTTTTTATAAAATAGTATTATTTTATAAATCTTATTTTTAAAAAAATTTTTTTTATAAGATATTATTAATTGATAAATATTTTATTTTAAAAAAACATTATTTTTTATAAAATATTATTTTTTAAAAATAAATATCGTATTTAAAAAAAAACATTATTTTAAATTAAAATACATTTTATTTTTAGTTGATTATTTAAAATTTTTTTGGTTACCTCAAGGATATAGAGATTTCCAAGTGAGACAAGATACATTAGCAATGCAAGACGTTGTTGCCAAAGTGGTGAAAATGGCCATTGGCCAACCAATCGCATAAGTATCTGATTCAGTTTGTAATATTTCAAAGTTTGTATATCGCGTTTTGGATCAGCCACATATGTGTGAAGAACTTTTTCCCCCATATTTTTTTTTAATAGAAAACGACTTTATGTTACTGAATTCCAAGTTCAACTGAAGGGTCACTGTGCCTCCAAGTCCTTAAGGAGTAAGGAAGTGCATTTATCTTCTTTTTTTTCTTTTTAGTAAAATGCCTTCTTCCATGTAAATTATAGGTGGTATGAAACTATAATATTTGATGGACGTACTAACCACGCCTAACCACGTCAGGTCCATAAAACCACAACACGTGGCTACTTTACGGAAGCTAATAAAATATTCTTTCAGAAGGAAGAATATTCGAAGTGGGATCATGACAATAAAAGACGTCGATGATAGATGTTGACGCTTTCGACTGCGTTGAGCTGTTGATCACAAAGGTATGACATCGATTATACGTAATCTTTTAAGGTAGTTGTCGAGCACGTTTCTCAGTAGTTCCAGCGTGACAGTAACGATTCGATCGCCGATTCACTTTACTTGCTGTTGTCAGTTGGGAAACTCTGAACGTCATGGTTTTCTTCTGCGAAGGAATCGTCGTTTTGCATCCGATTTTTAATTAAAGGTATATGAGTTTTGACAAGAATTTTTTTAATATCCTTTTTGAAAAGTTGTATGGATATAATATAAATATTTAGCAAGTGATAGATTGACTTGGAAAAGTTCATTTTTCTTTTTCAGTCAGTCAAAGAATTTTTTTTTAGTGACAGTAAATATGGTTGAAAAGGGTGTTTTCTGTGATGGAATGTGCGACTTGAGAATAATAGTGAAGGGCAAAATTCGATATCGTGGAGAAAAAAAATTTAGGTTGGATTTTCCGACCAAAAGTCGGATCTGTGAATTCTAAAATCAGAACCGACCAAAAATGACTTTTTGCGACTTAAGAACGATAGTGAATACCAAAATTCGATATCTTGAAGAAAAAAAATTTAGGTTGGATTTTCCGACCAAAAGTCGGATCTGTGAATTCTGAAATTAGAATCGCCCAAAAGTGACTTTTTCCAAAATTATCGTAAAAAGGCATGTAACCGGTAGTTTTTGAGGTACAATATGCGACTTGAAAACGATAGTGAAGACCAAAATTCGATATCTTGAAGAAAAAAAATTTAGGTTGGATTTTCCGACCAAAAGTCGGATCTGTGAATTCTGAAATTAGAATCGCCCAAAAGTGACTTTTTCAAAAATTATCGTAAAAAGGCATGTAACCGGTACTTTCTGAGGTACAATATGCGACTTGAGAAAGACAGTGAAGACCAAAATTCGATACCTTAAAAAGAAATAATTTTATTATTTGGAAAAATTAGGTTGGACTTTCCGACCAGAAATCAGGTCTGTAAATTCTGGCCTCCAAGTGTTTCCGTACACGTACATAGATGGAGCGCTCGTCGTACTCGTCCCTCATTCGTCTCCCCACTTTCGGCCTTTCAGCCTATTATTTCCTAGCCAATGTCCCCTTCACGTTGGAGTTTTTAGGGCTTGTTGTCGCTACTACGTGGCGCTTCATCTGGCGGGTCACACCGAAGGCGCGCAAAACTGTTTAATACATAACCTGTAACGGATGTAAATATTCTAACATCGTGTTGTGACGTGCTATAACGGTCTTACCACCTCTTAGTGCGTTTCGTTTCATTTACTTTCAGTTACCCGTTCGTTTTGTAAATACTATATGTAAATGAAGATTTCGATAATTGTAGAGATCAAAAGAGTATATCTTGCTCGATATTGATGCATAATTTTTTTCTCTTTGTGGTTGTGATTGTGGTTGTGATTGTCTTTGTCTTTGTGGTTGTGGTTGTGAACAACGCCATAAATAACAATATCTTATGACTAGCTGTCACTTTGGTAACTTCCGTTATATAATATTATAAGCTTAATATGTAATATGAAATATTACGTAACATAAAAGTTACGTAATAAGCCCGTTTCACAAAGACAAAGACAAATACAAAGACGAAGACAGTCAACCACAACGACAACTACGACGACAACCACAAGGAGAACCACAAAGACAAAGCCAAAGACAAAGACAAAGACAAAGACAGACAAAGACAGACAGACAAAGACAAAGACAATGACAAAGACAAAGACAAAGACAAAGACGAAAACAGTCAACCACAACGACAACGACAACCACAAAGGTAAAGACAACCACAACCACAAGGAGAAAAACATTATACAACAATATCAAGCAAGATATACTCTTTTGATCTCTACAATTATCGAAATCTTCATTTACATGCAGTATTTGTAACTTCTTCTTCGCTTATGGCTTAATACATGTAAAAGAAAAGAAGGTGCGTAACGTTTAATCCACAAATATTTCCTGGAGATATTATTTCGGAATATCTTTGAAAAACACTAATGCGGGGCTCCCGCGGGCCTGTCGCGGGCGCCCGGCAGGTCCAACAACCAGACCTGCCGGGAGTGCCGCCAGGTCTAATTATTTCTGCGCGGATCGATTATGTAAATAGTACGTCATCCCATTTATAACAATAAAATAATTTATATTTACTACATAATTCAGTGAAGTTGTATTTACATACAGTTACAAATAGTACGGTAGAATGGGAGATGTCACCCGCCAGCCACAGCGCGGCCCTTGCGGCCACAAGGCCAACCAGTGCTGTATTACCGCCTAGGCCAGCTAGGCCCGGGCCTACGGCGGCACGATTTGCGCCGTAATGAGGGGCGGCATTTTTGCCCAATTTTTTGCGAAATCATGGTTACATTTTTTCAAATTCCCAGATTTTTTGTGCACTTTTTTGCCCGCCTGCCTTTTGCCCGCTTGCTTTAAAGACTAAATGCTTAAAAAGTAAGCATTTCAAGACAATAGCTATTCATTTGGCGTTGAATGCGAACATCTCGGTGCGCATCTAAGAACCTTGCAGATCGAAAAAATATCTGCGTTAAACTTGTGCAAGATGCTATTCGAGAAAAACTTGCAATCTGTATATCCGAATGTCAACATCGCTCTTCGTATGTTGCTAAGTATGCCCGCCACGAATTGTTCGGCTGAGCGATCGTTTTCTGTTTTACGACGCGTGAAAAACTATCTTCGATCGACGATATCGCAACATCGTTTGAATGCTTTAGCTATTTTATGCATCGAAGCAGATTTGACAAGAAGAATGAAATTTGACGACCTCATTAGAGATTTCGCGAGAGCAAAAGCTCGTAGGGTGAATATCTAAATATCGTATTAATTTTAGTATGAACTGTGACTGTGATGTGTCATATTAAAAAGTTTTAGATACATGCCATGTTTCGTTGTAATACTGTTTGGTTTATCGCATTCTTGTTATTAAAACTCCTGGACGGGAGGGGGTGGAGGGGGGGGGGGGCGGCAAATCTACAGTTGCCTTGGGGCGCCGCGACGTCTAATCCGGCCCTGAGGCCAACTAATTACAACCTGTGAAATGAACGCTTCCCAGCACCTCCGTTTCCAGACCTGTATGTAAGACCATGCTTTGAGCAGCAAAAAGTACTTATGAATAAATGGCCCCTGCCTTCGTATTAAGACCAAAAAATAAACCTAGGCCGTTTTATCATTTTACCTTTATTCCATATCTGGAGTTCAATAATACTTTTTCTTGTTTACACTAGGTATGAAATGACCGATGACAATTATCAATAGTCTGCATAAAAAACAATGTACAATGACTTAACGTAATACAAATTTCGGGATATACAGCATAACGATAAATTAAGTAAAAGTAGACAATTAATCTTATTTTTTATTTGAAAAAAAAAGAACATTTTTTTAATTCTTAAAAAATTCTATCTTCATTCATCTGTTTCTCTAAACGAGCACAGCATCGTCAAGTACGACATGGATGTACGCGTCACCTTAAAAAAAAGGTAAAGATAAATGTAACAAACATTAAATAATAATTTGTCCAAAAATTTCTTACCGTACTAAAATATTCGATATTAAGTTCGTAAAATCTTCCAGCTGTCAAATGACATGGTTGAATACATCTAAGTATCATCAAATTAAGAAGTTTTCGAGTTCGAATGGAAGTCAAATACCAATTTGATCTGTTGCATAGAAAAAAAAAATTATTTTCCTTAAAAAAATATTGGTAAAATATTTATTGCTAAATAAATAAGTCATGAACATACGTGAATAATAAAAGACGTTCGCTTTCAGTTGTTACACATTGACCAGGGTAACTCGAAAAAAAAAGAGGAAACATTTGAGCTAACATGAACGTTGCATATCTAAATGATTCCTCCATGTGATCAAGTTTCATAGCCGCCTGAAGCGTTAAAAAAAATTGGCAATTTAAATTCTGTACAGTATGAGACTAAAATAAATTAAAAAATTGAAGACTTACCTGAAATCCCGTGAAACTTATGCATAACATATTAATACTCGTTTGAAATAAAAGAGACACTGTGAAAGCCACTTCAATCATCTCAACAAATCTGTATGACAATTAGAAATATTTTTATTATTATATTAAATACTTATTTTCTTTACATATATATATATATTTTTTTTTCTTTACAAAATACTGACTCGATAGATGTTGTGTGTAGACTTATACACTTAATCAGGTTGTGATAAGGTTTGTCCGCATGTATCGGTGGATACATATCCACATCAAGATTTGTTTCGTCGATCAAATGCGCCATTCGATATCTTTAATAATAATTCATAAAATACGTACGTCAGTTATATTAAAAATTGCTCGAGCAAAATCTGAAACGAAATTGGCTAAAAAAAAGGCTTAAACATTTTTTTAATCGATTGTCAGATTGATTGTCACTTTTTTCAGTAACTAACTAAATTTTAGCAACTAACATCAGATAAAATAATTCGTGTAGTTTTTTTTAATGCTGATTTTAAATTCTCTTTTAAATGAACGAAAATTGAAAAAAAAACTTTAGCTTCTAAAAATGTAGATAAAATAATTGATATTTCTTGAATTGAAGATCTATTAATTTATCTACAAAAAAGTGACCAAATAGCAACATTAAAATCATCTTATTTTTAAATGGTAAGACTTTTAATAAAAAATAGTCTTAACATTTTTTTAAATAACATGTCAGGTTCAAACTAAATTTCAGCAACTAACATCAGATAAAATAATTCGTGTAGTTTTTTTAAATATTGATTCTAAATTCTCTTGTAAATGAATGAAAATTAAAAAAAAAACTTTAGCTTCTAAAAGTGTAGATGTAATAATTCATATTTCTTAAATTAAAGATCTATTAATTTATATATAGAAAAAATAGTCAAATAGCAACATAAAAATTATTTTATTTTTACATGGCAAGATTTTGAGTGGCAATACGTCGTTTCAACAGAACCCGATTCTACACATCACCGACTCACCACCACCGACTCTACACAACGGCAATTCGACACATGCCTCGATTCAACACAACAGCAACTCGACACATCACCAATTTGGCACTTCATCAACTCGACACCACCCCAATTCTACACAGTCACAACTGTCACGAGCCAAATGCACAACGGCAATATTCTACACAGCCCACATTCTACACAGGCACAAATGTCACGAGCTAAATTCACAACGGCAATACTCTACACAGCGCCGATTCTACACAGGCATAACTGTCACGAGCTAAATTCACCAAAGTCCCGATTCAACACATCACTGGTTCTACACCGTCACCAACTCACATCCAATCATAGTGCGCCGATGAGTTGGAATACTTGAACGATATACGTTGATTGGATGCGAGTTGGTGACCGTGTAGAATCGGTGATGTGTTGAATCGGGACTTTGGTAAATTTGGCTCGTGACAGTTGTGCCTGTGTAGAATCGGGGCTGTGTAGAGTATTCCCGTTGTGAATTTAGCTCGTGACATTTGTGCCTGTGTAGAATCGGGGCTGTGTAGAGTATTGCCGTTGTGCATTTGGCTCGTGACAGTTGTGACTGTGTAGAATCGGGGCTGTGTAGAATGGGGGCGCAAAGGACCGACTCTACACCTCCCAACTATGCACAAAGACAAGTCGACACAAAAAGTCGATACGAATGACTATACACGCAGGCAACTCAACGTGTGTACAGTCATTCGTGTCGACACAAAAAGTCGACACGAATGTCTATACGCGCAGGTAACTCAACATGTGTACAGTCATTCGTGTCGACTTTTTGTGTCGACTTGTCTTTGCGCAGAGTTGGGAGGTGTAGAGTCGGGCCCTTGCCGAATTGGGATTGTGTCGAATTGAGGGGCAAAGGACCGACTCTACACCTCCCAACTCTGCACAAAGACAAGTCGACACGAATGACTGTACACACGTTGAGTTGCCTGCGTGTACAATCATTCGTGTCGACTTTTTGTGTCGACTTGTCTTTGCGCAGAGTTGGGAGGTGTAGAGTCGGTCCCTTGCCGAATTGAGACATGTGTCGAGTTGGTGATGTGTCGAGTTGGTGATGCGTCGAGTTGGTGATGCGTCGAGTTGGTGATGCGTCGAGTTGGTGATGTGTACAGTTGCTGTTGTGTTGAATCGAGGCATGTGTGGAATTGCCGTTGTGTAGAGTCGGTGGTGTTGAGTCGGTGATGTGTAGAATCGGGTTCTGTAGAAACGACGTATTGCCTTTTCAATAATTAATCAAAATGGTTTTTTTTAACTATTTGCTCCTTAGTATTAATATTAATGAGCAGAATAATTTACCCGACAACGTTGAATAAAGCGCAGACATGTTGTGAATAAACCATATACATGGTGTCTACCGAAACAACGATTGTTATGTAAGCCATTGTAGCAAAGTAGGAGTGGATCAGTAAATAGTAGTACCACCTTTCAGTATCCAGAAGATATTCGACATGAAACATTAATGGTCTTAAGACTGTCTCATTCACAGGCTCCGGTTGTGCAAACGGCAAAAATCCCTGAATTATAGGAAGCAATGGAACGACCATAAACGGAGCCATCGTACCATAAACCGCCACTAATAATTATTTATTCATTTTAAATTCAATATTCTCATCACTTTGAATTCTACTTCGATTAGGCATATATTCACCTGCGTACATCATAGTCTTTTTTCTACATTCTTCACCAACACTATGAAGAATTTTTCTCTCTTCTTCTGAAGTGATGCGTTTCCAGTCTGACTCCATTACTAAAAGAAGCTCCTTCATCTGCATGAATAAAATCATAATTATTTCCTGTAGTCATTATAAAAAAAATAAATTAAAAAAAGTATACATTTTTTTTTTTCGATTCACAAACCTTATCAGAATTATACATAAAATTAATTATTTTCACGTAGCACATTATGTCTATGGAAACAGGCGGTATGGACTCCAGGAAAATATCTAGATCGACCCACGCTGCTATCATTCCTCCAGTCTTTAATTAAATAAATTATAATAAAAATTAATTAAATAAATAAAAATATAAGACCGAATTAAATTTCACAAAAAGGTTTAAAAAAAATTCATAACATTGCAGCGAAATTTTTGTCAAATCCACAATAAGAATTCACATTCCGAATTTTTTTTTACATTTATCAATTGTTAACAAACTCAGAAACTACATTTTATTAAGTATATTTTCCGGATTATTTTTCACATTTGCATTGTAATAGTGGCGATTGGTATTTATACAAAAATTTCAATAAAATTTACAATTTACTAAATATTTTTTAAATTTATTTCTTAACTAAATAAAAAAAATGTTGTAAAGGAAATTATGATTTTATTATATTAGCAAATTAATTTTTTTTTTACGCACCTGAAGAATTCCTTGAGTGATGATGAAGAAAATTGTAAGAAGGTTCATGATTCTTTTTTCCACGCTTGGCTGATAAGGCCAAAGACCAACAGCCGATAGAAATATTCTATTGGGCTTATAGTACGCGTCTAAAGTGTAGGACATCGTGACAATATAGTTCGGGGGTTGTTCCTGTACTGTGAGAAAAGCTTCTCCTCGCGATAGAAACGAGCTACACTCTCCCACTATTCACACGTATTACGCATTCCCTCTGAAGCGCCATAAACGATAAACTGTCTTTATAACTCTAGGGTTGTAAAAAAAAATAATTGAACAGCAGAGTATAATTGCCTGTGCAAATTTGCATCCTTAATTAAAAGTCATCGACATTTTGGTGGAAATCATCGAGATAAAAGAAAACTTCATGACATGCAAACGCTTTTTTTTTCTCTTAAGGGCATTTCCATTGTATCATTGGGTAAAGTTAATTTATTCGCATTGAAAAAAAAGAACACTTTGACGACATCCATCCATCGGATAATTTCTTCATTCGCTCAAACTTGTAACACTTTACATGGATCAGTGATGATGTGTCATTCGCCAATTTTTTATGGTGATAGAGTAGAATTTTCAGAATACGTCGACAGTTTAATAGTTCATGTGATTATTTAATTTAATAAAATTGTAAAAAGTACACAAAAAACATTAATATAATTGTTTGTAAAATAGTTTAAATGCGTTTGGTAAAAAAAATGTGTTTTATGAATAATAAGAAATATAAGAAGTAAATGGTACGTATATAATACGAATGGCTTAAAATAACAGCAAAGTATCAAAAAGTTACACACACGTAACATTAAAAAAAAAGTTATTTATGTGACATATTTATTTATTGTGACATTATTAATTATACCTTCGGCGAGATTATACATAAAATCGTATGATTTCTTAACATTTCATCATAAATCATTTCACTGAAAAAGGTCCTGACTATCATTAGCGATATGCAATAAAATCGACCTGTGAAAATCATTTTTACGATCATCGAATATTTTTCCTGTTGGAAAATTAAAACACGAAAATTATTTTGTATTTTTCTAAAAAATTCTTTGAGAATTTTTTAACGTTATAAAAATTTCGTTGGGTCAAAGTGATGAAACCCTGGAAAAAAATTAAAAATTCATTCAATAAAAAAAAATTGCACTAATATTTATTAAATTTTAATAGTCATTTGCCAAAAAATAAAAAATAATATTAATTATCACATTTTCATATATTTTCAATTAAACATTTCTTCTCCTGTAAAATCTGTGTGCAATATGACGTTAATATTTGAATATTACATGTCTAAATAATGATTCATAAATAAATAATCGATTATTTAATATTCTATTAAAAATTTTGAAGAAAAATTTGACTAAATAAGAGTCGGTTTTTCTTATATATATTTCACGACATATATTCTGACAAAACCAGAGATTATATTTTTATGTTTCAATTATACTAAAAATAAACACAAACATCCGCAAAACTATTTGGCAAATAGTATTTAAGCTTTTGCTCTCTTACTTTCTTTCCTTTTTTTTATTCATTTCATAATTTATTTGTACCATGGACAGATTTTTAGCAGAGTATTTATTATCTTCTAAAAATATGTTGTTGTTGATCGGCAATTATTTCACAGATGTGAGAACAGTCAAGTATGACATGGACGTCCGGACGACCTTGAATTAAAATAAATTTAATAATTTTTAATATACATATAATATATATATATTTTTTTTTGCTTACTTACCGCGCCAAAATTTGCCAAATTCAGTGTATAAAATTTCCCAGCCGTTAATTGGCTAGGCTTTCGACTTCTTAAAGTCATTAGGCCAACAAGCTTTCGTGTTCTTATCGACGTCAGATACCATTCGCTATTGATTCTGCAATTTTATTAAATATATACAAATAAATTTTTAGGATTTTTCATAAAGATAATTTGCAAGATTTTTTGAGACAGCAAAATTTTTTGCTCCTTTTTATGTTAAATCGGGGAACGATTAAGTTGGAATTTGACACACAAGTGAAGCAGCAGCAGCTCGTCTTTGATTATTGCATTTTTTGACAAAATCTATGCAGAAGTTTAGATTTTATAGCTTGTTGAATTTAAAAAAAAAGAACGAGTCTGCTCTAATTTTCGTAAAATTTATCATCTTTTGCTAAATAATTCTTCACAAATGCAGTTACATTTAATGTTATTTGGGATTGAATTCGGTTTTAATATTGGAAAAGCACTTCGGATTTTATGGCGTTTTGAAATTTTCGAAAAATTGACGTCATTACGTCATTATTAGTTTAGTCAGATAAAATGGACCATTCAGATAATAAATAGTACAAATGCTTGAAAATATTAATAGCTGATAATACTCAAAGTATTGATGACATGAATGACAAAAAAAATGTACGAACACATAATTAGCGACTCGTTCACTCTCATCGTACAACATTTGTCCTGGATAACTTTGGAGGAACAGAATAACCAGTTGCGTCATAGTAAACGCCGCATATCTGACTGATATTTGAGGTCTATCCAATTGCATCACAGTCTATAAAAAAAATACAACTAATGTCACTTGATCATCAGATTAGACCTGAAAAGAACTGCAAAAAAAACCAACAGCCACGATGGAAAATTACCTGAAATCCAGTGAAGCTTAGGCATACCATAGTGATTCCCAGTTGAAAAAAGTATGATATAAAGTTCGCACTCTCAATGATGCAGCTATACCTTGAGTTAACACGAAAAATGTATTCATACTCGATCCAATTCTAATATAATATTAGGTTCAATTTGCAGAAACATAAAATTAGGATGACTACAGCTCATACTATTCTACTAAATATTATTGCAGATACTAATAATGTCGTGCTATCCCGAGTTAAAATTTAGAGCCTTTTCGAAATTTAAAAATAAGTCGAGGGTTATGAACCTCCGCAGAACCTCCGAAAATAGCAGATATTACCAACATAGAGTGAACGGAAAAAACCTTGATCTAAAATTTGTATGTCTGGACCTCCAATTAGGTTCTACAGAGTGAGATGAGGTTCTTAGATCCGCGTATGAACCTTTAAAAGTGGCATATTTAACCCATTTTGTTTCAACGAAGAGTGTTTGAAGGGTCTACATTTCAACTCGGGATAACGACATAAATGTGTTTTTTTTTCGACTATGCTAAAATGAATATATTCCATGAATGCAACGCGGGTGGAAAGTTAACGATTATTGACCGGCGAGAGGTAAAGTAACCGAGTAAAAGGAAAAGTACTCTCAGCGGAAATAAAAAGTAGCCAAACGGGAGGAAAAGTAGTTTCAGCGAGAGGAAAAGTAGCCGAGCGGGAGGAAAAGCAGTCTCAGTAGGAGAAAAAGTAGTCTCAGCGGGAGGAAAAGTAGTTTCAGCGGGAGGAAAAGTAGTCTCAGCGGGAGGAAAAGTAGTCTCAGCGGGAGAAAAAGTAGTTGAGCGGGAGGAAAAGCAGTTTCAGTGAGAGCAAAAGTAGTCTCAGCGGGAGGAAAAGTAGTCTCAGTGGGAGGAAAAGTAGTCTCAGCGGAAGGAAAAGTAGTCTCAGCGGGAGGAATAGTAGTCTCAGCGGGAGAAAAAGCAGCCGAGCGGAACGAAAAGTAGTCTCAGCGGGAGGAAAAGTAATCTCAGTGGGAGAAAAAGTAGTCTCAGAAGGAGGAACAGTAGTCAAGCAGGAGGAAAAGTAGTCTCAGCGGGAGAAAAAGCAGCCGAGCGGAACGAAAAGTAGTCTCAGTGGGAGGAAAAGTAGTCTCAGTGGGAGAAAAAGTAGCCTCAACGAGGAACAGTAGTCAAGCGGGAGGAAAAGTAGTCTCAGTGGAATGTAAACTACTTTTTTTACTCCCGCTGCAGGCATTAAAATATAGTCATTATTTAACGTAGCCGGAAAAAAAGTATTAGTATGCTACTCGGGAGCGAGCGGTTTTTCACCTCGTGTGATTTCAACCTCGCAACTTCACCCTCCGCGAAAAACACGCACTTCCCTCCCTTGTAGCATAATGTACTATTATTTAGGTATTAGATGACCTAATATTAGGCCCAAATTGCATAAACATAAAATTAGGAGGACTAAAGCTCATACTATTCTACCAGATATTATTGCAGATACTAATAACGTGGCGCTAACTACATAAGTGTGTTTTTTTTAGGTAGGAAATGACGGAAAGGAAGTATTGGATTCAGGTCGGTACGAACTGTAAAGTGTGATTGTGCAGCGCGATGCATTTAACCATATTTCGATAACTTATGTCGTCACTCTTCTGAGGATAAACGTCGACGTCAACACCATTCACATCCACAAGGTGTTCCAAATGGTATCTACAAAACGTTCACGCAGTGTCTAACTTGAATCTCAATAGCATAACAAAATCGCTTTTTTCTAATGTTGATGCATGGAAACTAGAGGTAAGAAGTATGAACGAGCGCTAAAAAAACGTTCGGGAAACTGTGTAAAATTTTAGGGAACTGAATATCAACGACAACCGAGATGAAGTTAGCGCCGAGCTCACTTCACATCGCTTCCCGCCAACTTTCCGCTCACTTCACTTCGGTTCCCGCCAACTTGTCGCTCCCTTCACTTCGATTCTCGCCAACTTTCCGCCTCCTTCACTTCGGTTCCCGCCAAATGGTCGCTCACTTCACTTCGCACTCGTCACTCAAAATTCAAACTTACATATCTCAAGAACTGCTTTAACAATCGTGCTCAAATTTGGCAAACACGTGAAGCAAGTTGACGCCTTTGTTTGTGTTAATTTTTTTTTTTAATCATTAATGAGTTAAAATTTTATTTGCTTTTGAAATTTTCCAAGAATGTCTGTACGTTCTCTAGCATCCACAAATTTTTAGCTATTGAGCTAAACAATTTTTTATGAAAAAAGCTATGTTAAAGGAGGATTAGTATTGACTTTAGAATGAATCTGTAAAAAAGTTCGGTTTTTATGAGATTTAGAATTTTTCAAAAAAATATTCGTTTTGCTCTAACTCACGTAAAATCTTATCAAATCAACTGAAATTTTCGACAGATGAAAAATAACATTCAGCGCTGCTATCTACCAAATTTGGTCATGATCGGTAAAGCGGTTTGGATTTTACGTGATTTTCAATTTTTCGACCTATGTCGGTAACGAAACAAGTTGCAAAATAGAACTTTCCACATTGTTTCCTCATTCATTTTAATTTTTTACAAAGATTCCTCTAGGAGGAAGCCAGAATTAATAAATCAGCTTACTCGTAGAGATGACGTTGCGAAAAATGAAAAGTAATGAGGAAGCAATGTGCAAGTTCTACTATGCAACTTTATTAAAAAAATTACTATGTTCTTCTCTCGTTCGTACTCTTTATCTCTAATCTCCATGTGTTGATGTTTTACTCTAAACTATAGTTTGGGCCATCACCTACGAATCTATCAATGAATCTGCTCATGCTTTGGGGTATCCTCACCCTAAAACGGCAAAGCATCCACAGGCATGTTGAACATACGTCATGATCATAGTATCAATAGCCACGACCATAGTGATGAACGCCAAAGTGCCAAAATATGAATGTAGCAATAGAGGATAATAGTACTTTTCAGAGTCCAGAAGAAAATCAACTCGGAACATCAAAATTTTCGTATGAGTCTCGTTGCTCGAATCAAAAATGTCCAAGAGTATTGGAACTACAGGTATGATCATAAAAGGCATCATTGATCCGTACATACATCCTGAAATTGACATTACATGTTCGTGTCAAGTTTACACCCAATTTGGAAATAAATTGAATTTCCGATTTCAATTTATGAAGAATGCACCTGCGTATCCGATTGTAAGTCGACGACCTATCAACGCATACTTTTCCATTATTTCAATCTCTCGACGTGCCTTGAAATTTTTCCAATCGTTCTCTAATATCAGGAGAAGCTTTTTCATCTGTAATGGAAATCATATACAAAAAATGCAAATATCACTTTCACGAATGAATCCAGACCTAAATTCGGTTGGTTTTTGGTGGTTGAATCTTGATTATGGGTTTTGGAAAACTGAGTGATCGATTGATGCAGAATTTTGAAATCAAATCAACTAAGAAAAACTGGCATTTTGCAGTTTAATTCTTTTAAGCCGAGATTCACACCAATTAATGGCTGAGTTTTATTATTTCAGTATTGCCAGGAAACTTAATAAATTTCACTTCAATTTTCACGAATTAATTCAGCCCTTAACTCAGTTGGATTTTTTCATTGATTCTTGATACTGGATTTTAAAGTATTTTGTGGTAATTCGTTTAAAATCAACTGATAGATCGTTGTGAATTAGCATTGCCACTAACATTGGTGCTAACTTTTTTAGCCAAGAAAATTAATTTTCGTCGCTCCACTCATAATTTTCATGAATGAATCCAGCCCTAAACTCAGTTGAATTTTTTCGTTGATTCTTGATAATGGATTTTAAAGTATTTTGTGGAAATTTGTTTGAAAATCAACTGATCGATCGGTGCGAATTAACTTGGTGCTTACTTTTTTAGCATTGCCAAGAAAATTAATAACTTTTGCTCCACACACAAAGTCCACAAGAACAGGAGGTATTGATTCCAAGAAGACATCTTTATCCTCCCAAGCGGCAATCATGCCACCGATCTAATTGGATTATCAGAAGAAAATTTAAAATATAAATCGACATTTAATATTTCGATGTCCTTCCTAATTTTCATCTTTGGTCTTTTGTTTTTTTTTTTTTTACCTGGAGGTAACTTTGACTTGATATACAGAAGATCAGAAAGGACAAAAATGTATATTTCTCAAGTCCAGTTTGATGGGGCCATAGACCAATAACGTAGAGAAAATTTTTGTTAATATTTTGTATGGGTGTCGCTAGTGAGCTCGTCATTCTGCTTTGACGTCGTTATGATGACTGTCGAGTTTTTCCGTTGGCAGACGCCACTTCGAATCGATGTCGATTAGTTATTCTGTTAGTGAGGCAATTTACCTTCAAACCCTTCGCTCCCAAAGCGAAACGTCGAAACTTTTGTGTGATGTACCAATATATTCCAACCATAATTACTGACAATTGGCAAAATTTGCATTGCTGATCACAGATGATACTTAAGTAACACTTTATAGTAGTCGTTTGATACGTTATGGAAAATGGAAATAAGAAACTGTAACGCGTAATTGATGCTTATTAGTCATTACAGATGAAAAAAAAATTCATTTCTACTTTCACCTCGAATATTGCAGGGAAAATTAACTGCCATTCGATTTTTTAACAAGTTTCAAGATGGTCAGAGTCAGAAGTCCAAATAGTATGACATTTTATAAGTTGATTTTGATGTACGTACTGAATATGCTAAATTCGAAATTTTTTTTTGTCAGTGTAAAATTGTATGTGGCCACATTTAAATTAATGTGAATATTTGTGAAAATGACATCAAGATTATCATCAGTGAGTTTATCGCAATATTTCAACAAATTTCATTTCTTTTGTTTATTATTCGCTTTATTTTATGCTGAGAAGTAAAAAATAAGTGATACAGAGCTACAGTACAAATTACTTAAAAAATTCTTAAATATACATAATTGTTAGTGTTAAGTAAAAAAAATAGTTTTTAATCTTGGAATAGTATAAGATTAGATCGCGAAATTAATTTTGTTGAGGATGAGTACTGGAAAAAAAACTTGTCGCTTTTCAACGATTTAATGAATTGATTATTATTATTATTTTTATTAAGTTTCTAATACTAAATATTAATAATAATAATGTGTGTAATGATACATGCGATATTAAAAAATAAGTATATGAAAAATATGTGATATTTTGTAATGGAAAAGTCAGTCTTTGAGATACGGTTTACCAAAAATTAATACAAAAATGTCAGTACTGTAATAACAAAGTTATTAATAATTAGCACAATTAGGTTCTCTGTAATACAACTTTACAGAAAACCTAATATTTTTTTTCCGTGCGCTTAATCTGCGTGGATAAGATGTTAAAAGTTGCTCCTGACATACCTAAAAATGGCTATTAACCGAATAATTTTAACGGCACAAATTTCGACAAAACGAAAAATTGTATTTTTCCAAGTTCCAATTGTGCCAAAAATAAAATCAAATGCACGCAATTCTTCTTCGAGCTTTGATTTGAATTCATCCATAAAATCACATAAAATATTTTCATAAAATACCAGCTCTTTTCTCTTCGTTCCCATTTTCTACATTGATTATTTAATTAATTTGTAGCAAAGCAGATTTATACCAGAATATTCCTTTAATGTAAAAATTCGTTGTGGTTGATTGTCGATTATTTCACAGACGTGAGAACAGTCAAATAAGACATGGATGTTCGCACAACCTTGAATCAAAATAAATTTAATCACATTTGCATTTCTCAAATAAGTATCCACAAAATAAAATAAAAATGTGAATACGATTTTTTTTTTTTAATTATTTGCTTACCGCACTAAAGTTTGCCAAGTTCAGTGTGTAGAATTTACCAGCCGTTAATTCGCTAGGCTTTCGACTTCGCAACGTCATCAAGTTGACAAGTTTTCGTGTTCTTAGTGACGTGCGATGCCATCCACTATTGTTACTGTAACATTTTATAGACACTTAAAAAAATATATTTGTAATTTTTCATCCATATATAATTTGTGTCACTTTTTTACCAGACACAATTTAGGGCCTCGCCTAATTTCGAAATGGAAGCCAAATGTCAATGAATAAAAATTGAAAATCAGATACAACTCCAGATTTTGCTTAGTCTGGTAGAATACCACATTTGGATCTTAATTAGTAAATGCTTGGAAATTAATTATTAATAAAAATAGGAAATTATTTATTAATAATAATTGGAAATTCATTATTAATAATATTTGTAATAATTGGAAATTTATAGTTGACAGCTTAATACTAGATTTTATACATTTTGTATTATCATACTTTTTTAATACTTAACACTTGAAAATTTTGCTTAATACTTTTATTAATACTTTAGACTTGTCGTAAATGACAAGGCGTTGTAGGTTTTAACGAGGAGAATGTTCTCCCTCGCTTTCGTTTATTTTTACAAGTGTTTCCGTAATGGAAAAACAAACAATTAAAACATATTAATAAAAGTTAATAAATAAAAAGGGAAACATAAGCTGAGTTTTAGAGATGGCGAGTTCTTGAGGAAAAGGAAAGGGTGACTACTTGAAGTCAGCAGTCACTTATTAGAGGAAAAATTCACTTATGGGCAGTAAATTTGTTAGGAAGGGGAATTTACGTTAAAAGAATATTTTATTTAAGTTATTTTTTTATATCTATATTTATACTCTTTGGAAAAAACACAATTTAAAGGGAAGTCCCGACTTATGGACAGTCAGGTGAATTCTGTAAGAAAAGAAATTACTTAAACAGCAACCTCGGGTTAATATATTTACTTATGAGCAGTAAATAGGACAAAAATTAGGAATTGTACGTAGGCAGCACTATTCCCGGACCCTTACCTCCTGCGGTCGTCTCTACTGGGAGAAACGGGCAGGAAGTTTCGGAACAAAAGCTCTGAACAGGGTTGCCAGATGCAGAGTACCTGGAGTCGCCAAAAGCTGTCGTGGAAGTAGCCAAAAGTAGCCAATTCACAGGGTTCCTAAAAACGCCAACATTCGCCACTGAATATCTCTAAGTAGCCAAAATAACTGTATTTCGGCGCCATCTTGGATTTTTTTTATTAACCCTGAGAATTTTGTGATTTGTAGGTACAAACAAAAAGAAGCTTCAATGTATGATAATTTATATAATTCAATTTGTATTTTCAAATATTACATCGTAATATTGCAAAACATTTGGCGCACAATTTATACGACCAGCATAGAAACTTGCCAATCAGAAATCACGATTAGTTCGCGGGAATAAACGACGGACGACAGAGTCATCTGATGGAGAAGTGTTGAAGATACATGTAACGAGTGCCAAAATATGTCTCAAAACATCGTCGCATAAATGATAAACGGATAATTAACGTAAACATAATACATTTAAAAAATCTTAATGAGCATCTACGTGGAGATATGCATTGAGATATTTTTAGAGGAGAAAGTAGATTAGCGTTTTGAGGATTCGATTTCAGTGAAAATCGACGAAAATTAAAAATAACGGAAGAAAATTCTAAAGTAGCCAAAAATCGCCAAGGCGCCAATTTCAAAATTTCGGCGCCAAAGACGCCTTCGAAGTAGCCAATTTGGCGATAAGTAGCCAAATCTGGCAACCCTGGCTCTGAATCTTCGCTGCTTATATGCACGGCCGGGACTCCTTTCTCTTTCGGGAGAAACCGCATCGTCGTGGCCATCTATCGGCCGAGCGGGAACTACGGGAGCTTCCGCGAGCTCAGGCGCGGATCGCCAACTCGAGGGGCCCGGGCCGTTAGGGAAATTTTATTTCAGTTTAGGACGGGGTTTTATTTTACAGGAAGAAAAGAACTGTAAGCCAGAAGGCAAACAGTTTGACCGCTTGCGGACAACAGACTCAAATCGGAGTATCAACGAACTAATTTCTCAAATATAAACGAAAAAATATCTCAAATCAGAGTATTAACGAACTAATGTCATATTTTTTAAACTTTAATTTAATTAATTTAATTAATTTAATTTTTGGTAAATACATACGCAAAATTTGCGACTTCTTCACTGTGATCGTACAACATCTGAGCTGGCCAACTTTGCAGAAACAGAATAAAAAGTTGTGTCATAGTAAATGCTGCATATCTGATGGATATTTGAGGTCTATCTAACTGCATCACAGTCTATGAAAGGAATAGAACAAAATTCAACAGATCAAAAGACTATCCATAGAAAAAAAAAGAAAAACATTCGCAAACATGACAAATTACCTGAAATCCAGTAAAGCTTACGCATATCATATTAATTCCCAGTTGAAAAAAGTACGATATTGTATTCGCACTTTCAATGAAGCAGCAATATCTTGAATAAATGGAAAATTTATTCATATGCGATCAATTGTGACGTGACATTGGGATTAAATTGTAAGAATGTTAAAATAGGAGGATCAATGGTCATAAAATTCTACCAGATGATTTAACAGATACTAATTATGCGTCACTAAATACACGGATGTGTAAGTAAGTGGGAAATGACGGAAGGAAAATGTTGGAATACGATCGGTACGGACTGTAAAGCGTGATTGTGCTGCGCGACGCAATCGGCCATATTGTGATAACTTATGTCGTCAATCTTCGGAAGATAAACATCATCGTCGTCGTTAACATCGTCAGCAACATGTTCCAGTTGGTATCTATAAAATGTCCACGCAGGACCTAACTTAAATCTTAATAGTTTAATAAAATTTGGTCTCTAATGTTGGAGTTTAACTCTAAACTATAAGATTAGGCTAACCTACGAATCTATGAATAAATTTGTGAATGCTTTGTGATATCCTCACCCTAAAACGGCAAAACATCCACAGGCATGTTGGCAATACGTCATGAACATAGTATCAATAGCCACGACCACAGTGATGAACTCCATGGTGCTGAAGTATGAGTGCGCCAAGAGAGGATAATAGTACTTTTCAGCGTCCAGAAGAAAGTCCACACGAAACATCAATTGTCTCTCATGGGTCGAGTTGCTCGTATCGAAAACGTCCATGAGTAGCGGTACAGCAGGTATTATCATAAATGGCGTCATTGATCCGTACATACATCCTGTAATGCACATTCCATGTCATCGTCATGTTTTTGTTCACATCTACTTTGGGGGGAAATATCCTAAAATGCCATATCGCATGTGACATCTTGAAATGCACATGTAATATCCTGAAAGGGACATGTTACATCCTGAAATACACATCTAAGACCCTGAAATCAACATGTGACATCCTGAAATCAACATGTGACATCCTGAAATCAACACGTGACATCCGGGAAATGAACATCTAACATCCTGAAATGAACATGTGACATCCTGGAGTGCATATGTAACATCCTGAAATGGTCATGTAACATCCTAAATTCATCATGTGACATCCTAAAATACACATGTAACATCCTGAAATCATCATGTGACATCCTGAAATACACATGTAACATCCTGAAATGGTCATATAATATCCTGAAGTCAGCATGTAATATCCCGAAATGAACATGTAACATCGTGAAATGCACATATAATATCCTGAAATTGACATGTCGAATCCTGGAATGCATATGTAACATCCTGAAATGAACATGTAACATCCTGA
Organism: Ephialtes manifestator; assembly: GCA_963970395.1. Classification (NCBI taxonomy): domain Eukaryota; kingdom Metazoa; phylum Arthropoda; class Insecta; order Hymenoptera; family Ichneumonidae; genus Ephialtes; species Ephialtes manifestator. Next base: position 31,718,564 of record OZ019975.1, on the reverse strand, counting down.
AATGAACATGTAACATCCTGAAATGAACGTGTAACATCCTGAAATGAACATGTAACATCCTGAAATGAACATGTAACACCCTGAAATGAACATGTAACGTCCTGAAATGAACATGTAACGTCCTGAAATGAACATGTAACATCCTGAAATGAGCATGTAACATCCTGACATGAACATGTAACATCCGGAAATGCAGATGTAACACCCTGAAATGAACATGTAACACCCTGAAATTAACATGTAACATCCTGAAATGCTCATATAATATCCTGAAGTCGGCATGTAATATCCTGAAACCGACATGTAACATCCTGAAATGAACATGTAACGTCCTGAAATGAACATGTAACATCCTGAAATGAACATGTAACATCCTGAAATGAGCATGTAACATCCTGACATGAACATGTAACATCCGGAAATGCAGATGTAACATCCGGAAATGCAGATGTAACATCCGGAAATGCAGATGTAACATCCGGAAATGCAGATGTAACATCCGGAAATGCAGATGTAACATCCGGAAATGCAGATGTAACATCCAGAACTGAACACGTAACATTCTGAAATCAACATGTAACATCCTGAAATGGACATATAATATCCTGAAGTCGGCATGTAATATCCTGGAATTGACATGTAACATCCTGAAATGCACACTTCATATCATTGTCATGTCTGTTGAAATCCACTTTCGGAGGTAACAACCAGAAATTGAAATAGAATTCTGATTTATGAATGACGAACCTGCGTATGACAGCGTAAGTTTGCGACCGACCATCGCGTACCGTTCCATTATCTCAATCTCAGGACGTCCTTTTAACCTTTCCCAATCGTTTTCTAATATGAGAAGAAGATTCTTCATCTGAAACGTCGACCCCATACATACGATATACTAGATATTCTCTTCGGAATTTTATTCTCGCTATGTGGATAAGAAATGAATTTAAAAAATGTCTTGTGGCCGCACACAAATCTTTTCCTTTTCCAGCAAATCGCTCTACCATTACGTACGATGGAAACATAATTTTTGCGAATGACTCGAACCCTAAACTCGGTTAGTTGTTTTAGTTTAAATCTTAATTATCTGTTGGAAAACCAACTGATGCATTTCAAACTTATTTCAACTAAAAGTTACTGTTGAAAGCTAACCAAACTTCGTACCAATTGTTATATTTTATTTATGTTTTAGTTCGTCTTATCCACAGCTGAAGCGTTCGTTAAATTTTTATTCACTTGTCATTAATAGTCGTACTTACTTTTTGAGCGTTAACAATAAAATTAATGACTTTTGCTCCACACACAAAATCCACAAGAACCGGAGGTATTGATTCCAGGAAGACATCTTTGTCCTCCCAAGCGGCAATCATACCGGCGATCTATGCGAATTATTAGAATGAAGGAACAATGTAATTCGAATTAAGTACTCACCATCACAAGCTACAAATCTTTCATGTTTTCATTTTTCATTGTTATGACTTACCTGGAGGCAACTTTGGCTTGTCATGCAAAAGAGCAGAAGAATTAGACGCGTATATTTTTCAAGTCCAGTTTGATGGGGCCATAAACCAACGACGGAGAGTAAGAACTTGTTAATATTTTGATGGGGTATCGTTAAAAAGTCCGTCATTCTGCTCTGACGACGTAACGATGACTGTCGAGCTTTTCTGTTGGCAAACGCCACTCTCGAATCGATGTCCATTAGCTATTCCCTTAGCAATAGATGTCCCATCCAAAGCCTTCGCTCCCAAAGCGACACATCACAGAATTTTTAACGGTGTGACAATAATTGTCCAGACATAATTACTGACAGCTCGACAAATTTGCATTTATGATCAGAAATTATATCCAAGTTACAAGTTTGTATTATGACTGGTGATACCTAAGACAGTAATGTTCTTTTGAAACGAAATTGAAACAAATAATAACGTTCTGTATCGAACCATAACGTTCTGAGTCATTTGAAGTACAAACGAATAAGTACAAAAGGGAGAAAATTATCCAGTTATTGTATTTAGGAATAAATGGACTTGGATGTTTGGACAAATGGACAAGATATGAACCTCCGAGTGAAGTGGATGGTTAATTTCCATTTCCATTTTTCTGGACTCTTACAAATGTTTTATGGCTTTAAAAGACGGATCATTTGATTAAAGACTGTTTGAAGGTTGAAGACTGTGATCGTTTGATTAAAATCATAAAATATATTTTTATCTGGGATCTGAAATATTCTAAATCATTTGCGTAATCATCAAGTGATCATCACTGGAAGAACTTTGGGACTCTTGGTGCAAAAGTGTCATTAGGTGATTGGGATTTGTTTTTTGAATGATCAAATACCGGTACGTCATTTTGGCCATGCCGATTTATTTTGTATTCAAAATAGACATTGTATTGTTCAAAAATGTTCATTTCCTGTGATATGGTTTTCTTTTTGGGAGAGTCGGTCCAGCCGGAAAAATTTCTTAAATTTATTGGACCGAGCGAAGCATCGTAAAATATGAACCTGACGTTTTTAGGACCTAAAGAACATTTTTTTTGTTTGTTATTCAATGTCAATGAAATTGATTATATGTTGATGTTTTTCTAAAAACGTTAAATTAGGAATTATCTTACCCAGCCAAAATTTTCCATTGACATTACGTAGAGACCACCAGCAGTCAAAACGCAAGGTACGAGGGTTCTCATTTTCATCAAATTCAACAACTTTCTTGTTCTTATGGAGGCTCGATACCAATGTGTACACCAACTATAATATTTTTTACTGCGTCATAGTAAAATATTTATTGGAAAAAAAAAATGACGGATAAATCGAAAATAAATCTTACAGAGTACAATGGAGATTCGAACTGTGATCCATCAATTTTTGGGAGTAAAAATTGTCCACGTATAGATGAAACATTTGACCGACGATCATGCTACTTTGTCGAATAAGCAAATGAGGCGTTGCTGCATCCGAAAGGATCTTATTCGTGAACAAAATAATCGGAAATCAATACAATCCTCCAAAAAAACTCCATAAATGGAAATTTGGGAGGTTTTTTTGTCATGGTCGAGTTTATATGCAAAATTTGTCTCATCCGACGTGGAATAAAAAAATAATAATTGGATTCATTATCTTATCCATTTACAAAAAAAAATTGCAAAGGTTAAAGTAATAACGTCCATTTTTCGAAAATTTCAAAACGCCATAAAATTCGTACCGCTTGTCCGATTTCCGTCAAATTCAATAATAAATAACATTAAATATGCACTTATGAAGAACTATTTAGTAAAATATGGTCAGTTTTACGAAAATTTGAGCCGCCACACGCTTTTTTTTAAATTCAAAAAATTATAAAATCTAAATTTCAGCACACATTTTGTAAAAAAAAGGAACAATCAAAAATGAATATTTTTTCTAAACCACTTTTCTCGATGTTTGCGATCATTTAAATGTCCTGAACCGAGAAATCAAAAATTCAAGAATTTTGTATGGTCGGATTACCTGAACTCCGCTGAAGCTGATAATGACCATGTTGAGACCCATTACAAGTACAAAAGAAGTTGCGTGAGCTGAATCGATGAGTTCAGCGAACCTTGTCCAACAAATGCAACAATTGCAGACTCTGATTTGTTCTACAAACATTTTGCTGTGCCTCTTTTTATACCAACTCAATTGCTTTGTTGTGCCGATCAATCCAATCGTAAAAGCTCCTGTACTGCCAATCGTCCCTTTTGTCCATATAGACATCGACATCAGTATCACCATCTTCCAATATTATTTCGACTCTATGTCTGATTAATATAATTCAATATTATCAGTCAAATTGAAACAATCAAGTGGCCGAATTTAATCATCCAAGTTGAATTATTGGAATCTCCATCATCTTTCCAATGGGTTCCTATTGTTTTACCGACGGTCATAATCCGGACCGTCAAAATACTAAATGATTAAAATACCGACAAATTACAATCCCCAAAAATTTCAAACACCGAGAACCTAAAGAGTCGGTATATTAATTTGTCGAGATTATCATTTGTCGGTATTTTAATTTGTCGGGATTACCATTTGTCGGTATTTTAATTTGTCGGGATTATCATTTGTCGGTATTTTAATCGATCGGTATATTGTTTTGTCGGAATTACCATTCGTCGGTATTTTAATTGTTCGGTATTTCAATTTGTCGGGATTATCATTTATCGGTATTTGTTCGGTATTTTGACCGTCGTCATTGTAATTGTCGGTAAAACGGACGGCATCGCTTTCAAAACTTATGTTTTGCAATTACTACAAGTTTCAGGTCTAAATTTAGATTTAAATTTAGAAGGTAAACTTAGATTCCAAATATCATCTCGGTTGGGCGAGTTCAAGTACATTACGCAAGTAAAGCGAACAATCCACAGGCATGCTGAACAAAAACAACGAACATCGCGTCCGTAGCTATGAGAACCGTACAAAATATTCCAGCTGTAACACAAGCGTGTAGCAAAATCGGATAGTAGTACTCTTGCGTGTCAACGTGATAGTACTCAACTGGAGTTGGTAATTGTTTTGGTCCAGTGACATTCATGGGTGTGAAAGTCCCAAGGATTTGAGGTAGCAATGGAAGTCCGATGAATGTAATCAACACCGAATATATGTAATCTGAAGTAAAGACATTGTAATCAAAAGGATATCCTTGATATTAAAATTTATCATTTATCTCATTATAAAGTTATGCTATTTTGGATGTCCTCACATATCCAAAGTATCGTGAATTTACGACCATCCTCAGCATATGACTGAAGAATTTGAACTTCATGTGCAGACATACGTGCTTGCCATGAATGCAACATCTGCTCGAGTAGTGACTTCATCTGCAATGATCAAGTTCCAATTTTGATCTATAACTAACATCATCTCTAAGTATTCATCTTTCAAAATGTCAAAATCTTGAGGTACGTCCAGTTAGAAATAATAGCAAGAACCAGAGTCAGAACCAATAAAACGAAAGTTCTTTTTTCCACAATGCTAGTCTTGATTACATTCCAATTTTAGTTGGTCTTTCAACCAGTTTATGGTTTAGGCCTCCAATGTGTAAAAAATGGGTCTGCGGGTGAACCGCCTATCAGGTTGATTTGTTGGTCAACATAAGATCGACTTGTGGGCGGTGGTTGGACCATAAGATCACAAAAAAAATGGAACATAAGTTTACAGATTTATGATCAGATTTGTAGATTCATGCTTAACTTATTCGTAAACTTATGGTTGGAATATGCATTTTCTTCTTCAAACTTTTGCTTCTGCACAAAAAAAATGAATGGCAAGGAACACGATTGCTCTGTCATGGACTTAAAGTACAGACGCGAAATTTCGATACTGGTGGATAAACAAAGTATACAAATGTGACAAATTGAATTTTTACCTTATGCTTGTTGACCACCCAATTGAAGAGTTTTATTGCACACGTGAGGTCGATTATCAAAGGTGGCATACATTCGATTACAATATCCATGTCCGACCATGATGATATCAGGACATTTATCTAAATTCGATTCACATGCAATGACAAACTATCTGACGATATGATCTTTATGGTTGTTTCAAGTAACTTGCCGTTATGGAACACAATTTCCTTGCAATGAATATACCTTGCAACAGAGTTGACTACCAGCGACAAGCACAAGAGTGATAACAGTCAAATTGGAGTACGTTTTGTGTTGAAATGGCCATATACCCACGCAACTCAACAAACGTTTATTGATAACGTATTTTTGTTCTTGTGGCAAATCCATCATGATGGAAATATCGCGTTTTTCAATGCCACGTTACAAGGGAGTGATAAAATACAAAGTACTGTTTTGTCTGAAGTACGTATAACGCTTCGAACGATGATTTCGAGGGTTAATTGCGGACTATCCAGATATCCCATATTTCCATAGACCGTGACGTAGTGGCAACAAACATCAAGCAATTTTATCCGTCAATCAAAACGTCGCCGCTTCAAATCCACAGCATATTACGCTTGAAACGTATTTCTTATTCATGATCATTTCATACGGAGAGATAGGTATTGGTTTCCTGAAGAAGACGAGCTGATCGTAGGGTTAAAAAAATATGTAGTGTACGCTATGTACTGTCTTCACTAACCGCATATCATGTCAGATGCATTCTTGTCTGACTTCCATATTCTACAGATTCTTGTTTCGGCCAAAGGAAATTTCAGTGAGTGCTGGGTTTTTTCCTTGGGACAAAAAAAGATATTAAAGCACAAAAGAATGTGTTGCACATATTCATTATTTTTCCGTCAACGACTGGGCAATAATTGTAAGTACCTTTTTTGTGGAAGAAGCTTTGGGATGGTAATATACTTGTTTTTACCATTTTGATGTCAGCGTTCGGAAAATACCAGTTGTTCAGAACAAAAATTCGTCAAACAAAATTTTGTCTATTTGATGGATTTGAAACTGTGCTAGTTTAGAAATTAAGGTACATTGCATTTTTTGCAATTTTTATCGTCAAGGTTTTACATTTGTAGCTTTTTTTCACCTTGAATAAGACCTTGTGTGTTGCGTTCATCTTCAAGAACAGTGAGTGTGTCGTAAGGAGATTTTCTTCCTCATAGAAACATTAGGCATTTTCATCCTTGATGATCTCCATTTTTTTTATGAGAACCACGTTTCAAAATTGCAAGACTTTGCAAGACATTTTTGATGTTCTCAACCTCAGACACTCTGAGGATCTTTGTATTTTGCGGAATAGATTTTAATCCATTCGCAATCTTTTTTTCGATAATTCCCATGCAAACTCCCTTAATTTGTATTACCATGATTTAGGCATCTAATTTATATTATGTTCTTTTAATTTATATGTTGCCCCTCACATATGCACGCACATGCGTTCGGCGTAAGTGCGCGAAGCGCCATTGGCTACCGTTTGGCGCTCGACCGGATTTGTAGTGGGGGGTGTGAGGGGAAATTAAATTAAAAATTAAATTGACTGCCGTGCATTATTGAACTGCGTTTAGTTACCATTCCCGAGCAGTAGCAGTTAGAATTAGGCTTAAGTTCCAGTTTTGGTGGAAATTATTTGCAAACATCTAAGATTGCGACCATAGAAATTCTTTGCAACATCTGAGAAAACGATCATAGAAATTCTCTGCAAACATCTAGGTTGCGACCATGGAAATTCTCTGCAATAATGTAGATTGCGATCACGGAAATGCTCTGCAATCATCTAGATTGCGATCATGGAAATGCTCTGCAATCATCTCGATTGCGACCGTGGAAATTTTCTCAAATCATCTAGATTGAGATCATAGAAATTCTCTGCAATCATCTAGATCACGATCATAGAAATTCTTTGCATTCATCTATATTGCGATCATAGAAATTAAATGCAAACATCTAGATTGCGATCATAGAAATTATCTGCAAACATCTAGATTGCGACCATGGAAATTTTCTGCAATCATCTAGATTGCGACCATGGAAATTCTCTGCATTCATCTAGATTGCGATCATAGAAATTATCTGCAAACATCTAGATTGCGACCATGGAAATTTTCTGCAATCATCTAGATTGCGACCATGGAAATTCTCTGCATTCATCTAGATTGCGACCATGGAAAGTCTCTGCAATCATCTAGATTGCGATCGTAGAAATTATCTGCAGCCATCTAGATCGCGATCATAGAAATTCTCGGCAATCATCTAAGTTCAATAACTATATCGGCAGCCATCAATGAACTGTCCTTTTCCATCATGGACATGTTCACTCTCGATGACAACTGTGAAATTCCTCTCGGGCTAACACAGTTGACAGACATGTTCGCTTCCTCCTCTCTGTCACTTATTATTTAAACAGTGTCCTTCACGCCTGCGCACTAATGACCTTTTCTCCTGCTCACAAAACTCTCACTCGGTCGCTTGCGCTTCTCCAGCCTTTAGCATCTACCTCTGCGATACTAAATCATCCGACGCCGACTGCTCGTCGGCGTCGCACAATATCGACTGCCAGTCCCTTCACTACCATCTAACTGCATGTTTCGCTTGCTCGCGAATGATTGGCCACACCATCCACCCCTCTTAAAGCGATGATACGTTCCCATTAGTAATCTCGTATTCCATCTTGAGCAAACCTTCTATTGTTACGTCTATACCCGGGTATCGGGTTGACAAACACTGTCGGTCTCGCTTTTGCGTCAAGTCTTGGCAGCTCTTTACAGCAGGGACGGAGACCTCGCTTAACAAATAGGATGGAAGGACAATAGCTGTAGGCTGTTAAACGTATAGCGTAGTTGGTATGGTTTCCTCATGAACAGGTAGCTTAAGATAGGTACCAACATGAGATTATGAGTTAACAAGTGATTTATTATGAACACTTCAATATATTTTGCAAAAACACTTAACTTGATGGCTTCCTTTAATGTCACCCTAATCCCTATTGGTGCAGTAACAAAGAAAGTTAACGGGCTGGAGTCCTGGAAAAGATTTTATTGAAAATTGTCACTTCTTATGTACCACAAGATGGCCTAATTTGGACAAGAGGAGTATTATGATTCCAAGAATTGTACCGTCTAATATCGAGCACTTCCGAATTAACGTTTTTGCTGTTTATAACTCCACTTACCATTGGATATATTTGCGGCGATCTCAGAAACATTGCGTAGATTGGAACGAAAAAACGTAAACACTATGTAAATGCATATGGCGATAGGGAGACGAGCCTCCTTTGAGACCATGTGATCGGCCAGCGCCGACATCGGTCGTGAATACGCACCTAACTTCACGTTGAGTCAGTCGGTAAAATAGGAAGCGCTTATACCATCAGTTGATTTACCGATGAAAATAAGATGTCAAATCGTGAAAAACCATAAATTGTTAAATATGGTTTGGATAAATAATATACCGATCTGCCATACTGGCAATTTTGCTTTATTTAGTATCTAAAATAAATATAGTATTCTTCAAAAATGTTTCTTTTATATGTTCCAGTTATCTTCATGGAGAATCGGTCCGGTTGGAGTGTTTTTATTAATTTATTGGAATGACCGAAGCACTGTAAAATACGATGTTGACGTTTTCAGTACCTTCAAAGGACATTTTTTTTATTAATAACAACTAAATTAAAATTTTGTTAGCGTTTCTTCCGAAATGTCTTACCCAGCTGAAATTTTCCATGGACATGACGTACATTCCGCCAGCAGTACATACGCATGGCGCTAAAGATCTCATTATCATCAAACCCAGCAACTTTTTCGTTCTTATGGAGGTACGATACCAATATGTACTGTAGCTATAGTATTTTACATCTTTCAAAAAATCTTCTATTTATGCACGAATTAAAAAGAAAAATATCAAATCTTACATAGTACAATGAAGACCCGAACTATGATCCAACAATTTTTGAGAGTAAAAATTATCCACGTAAAGATGAAACAATTGTCCGAGGATCAAACTGCTTTGTCGTACAAGCAGATGAGGTGTCGCTGCATCCGACAGCATCTTTTGTTATCAAATGAAAAAAAGAAGACATCAAAACAACCTCACAAAACAACTCTTTAAGCTCAATGATTTATGCGAAAAATTTTTGCAAATGTGTTTAACATTTAACAATTTTTGTATAGCAAAAATTACCTGAACTCCGCTGAAACTAATGATGACCATGTTAAGACCCATTACAAGGACAAATGATGTTGCATGAGCCGAATCGATGAGCTCAGAGAACCTTGGCCAAGAAATACGACGTAATAATTGTAGCCTCTGATCCGTTTTTCAAACAGATCATTCTGCTTCTTTCTGTAAATACCAACTCTATCGCGTCGTTGTGTCGGTCTATCCAATCGTATAAACGAATGTACTGCAAGTCGTCTTTTTTGTCCGCATATACATCTTCATAGTCGTCACCATCCTTCAGTATACTTTCGGCTCTATGCCTGCGAAATATAATCAATAAAATAAATTTTTACAAAACAAACAGTTTATAACTGTCAGAGTTGAAGTTTGGAACCACCAAATATTTTCTGTTGACTTTACACGAGTTAATATATCATTTTTTGAGACTCCACAAAGAATTCTAATTTTTTGCTTCATTGTTTATTCGCCCAAGGCATAAAATGAAATTCTTGAATATTTTTAAGGCCCGACTCTAACATCCTATTTTCTGTTAAATTTGCTGTCTCAAAAATTCTATTCTTTGTGCCTATAATTTAATCTTCAAAACATACTTTTGAACTTGGCGGGCGTAAAAAAAAATTCAGCGCATGCGCGCATCCAATTTTCATGGCCTTTTACGGCCAAGTTCTAATGTGCGCATGCGCCAGAATTATTTTTTACGGCCAGTGCTACAAATAATGTCATTTTGCGGTTAAATCACAAAAAACACATGGTGAAACACAAAAAGTCCGACGCTTGACGCAGCTCGTACAAAAAATTAATTTACAATCAGTAAGAGTCCTAAATTTCAACCCAAGCGGAGAAATTCCAGTATATTACGCTAGTAAGGCGAATAATCCACATGCATGCTGGACAAAAACAACGAACATCGCATCCGTGGCTATGAGTACCGTACAGAATAATCCAGCTGTAACAGAAGCGTGTAGCAAAACCGGATAGTAGTACTCTTGAATGTCAATGTGATAGTACTCAACTGGAGTTGGTAATTGTTTTGGCCCGGTAATATTCATAGGAGTGAACTTCCCGAGAATTTGCGGCAGTAATGGAAGTCCGAGAAATGTAATAACCACCGAATAAATATAGTCTGAAGAAAATACTTTGTAATTAGATATCCTTAATTCAAAACTGACATTTATGACATCAAGACGTCAGAGCTATTGGAAATTTTCTCACATATCCAACGTAATGTGAACGTTTTTCCATCTTCAGCATATGACTGAAGAATCTCCAATTCATGGGAAGTCATACGCAATTGCCAGGAACGTAGCATCTGCTCCAAAAGTAATTTCATCTGCAATCATCATAAAGCCAATTGAGAAATCTTCGTCTAACATCCGAATCACTCAGTACTTGTGATAAAGTGATATTGAAGGATTAATGTGATGCATTCGGCGTAGAAAAAGTGAATCCTGGGTTGAGTCCAGAATAAAGTCTGGGATGAAGTATAGGATTAAGTCCAGGATAAAGTCTGGGATGGAAGTCCAGGATAAAGTCTGGGATGGAGTCCAGGATAAAGTCTGAGATGGAATTCAGGATAAAGTCAGGAATGGAGTCAGGATAAAGTCTAGGATGCAGTCTGGGATGGAGTCCAGGATAAAGTCTGGGATGGAGTCCAGGATAAAGTCTGGAATGGAGTCCAAGATAAAGTCTGGGATGGAGTCCAGGATAAAGTCTGGGATGGAGTCCAGGATAAAGTCTGGGATGGAATGCAGAATAATATCTAGCATATCCAGATATAAATCCAAAATGTCCAGGATGAAATACAGAATAATATCTATCATATCCAGATATAAATCCAAAAAGTCCAAATGGAGTGCAGAAAAATGTCTAGCATGTCCAGAATAAAGTCTAGGATGGAGTTCAGAATAATGTCCAGCATGGAGTCCAGGATAAAGTTTATTACATTGACCAGGATGAAGTACAGGATGGTGTTCAGGATAACATTTAGTATGAAGTCTAAGACAAAGTCAAGGATGGAGCCCAGGATGGAATCCATGATGGAATCTGGCCGATCCAGAATGGAGGCCGTCCAGATCGAAATTCGTACCTTATACCTATTTACGACCCAATTGAAGAGCTTTACGACACATATGAGGTCGACTATTAACGGTGACATAGCCTCAATGACAATTTCCGTGTTCGACCAGGATGATATTAGGACTTTCATCTGAATTCGATAAAAATAAAACGGCAGTCAATAACAAATTATTGTCAATATTGTTCCCACATAAAAAAGAACTTTGTTTTCATGATAAAATTGAAATAAATAAAGGGTCCGAAAAGGTTTTTCGGCTTTATCAATCAAGCCGAGATTCGAAGACATACATTCAAAAAATTATGGGTGCCCCACTTCATGCAATCAAATGAATACTTCACAAATTAAATAATGAGCTTAATTTTTTCATAGAAATGAACTAATATTTGATAATATTTAATATTTAATTTAGCTTGGATTAAGGCAAAGGTTCAGATTTTGTGACAATTTAAATCAGCCAAGATTAAGTCACTTTTGCTCTCGGCAAATTTGAACTTTTAACCACTTTGATTTTTGGCCCATTTCAATTCGGGAGATCCAACACCCTTGATGAATTAATATGCGAATGATTCTTATTTAACCATTTTTCATTCACCCGATTTGTTTATTAATTACACTAGTTTTTTTTCAGTCGGGAGTTTTTTTAACGAAAGAATTACCTTGCAACAAAGTTGACTTCCGGCGACAAGGACAATACTGGAGACTATTAAATTAGAGACGCTTTGATGTTGAAATGGCCATATTCCTACGAACCTCAATAAACGCTCATTAACGCCATAATTTTCTTCCTGCAGCACATTCATTACGATGCAAAGGTCGCGATTGTAAACGCTGCGTTCTAAGGAGTTCTTGATAAAATACTAGTAGTATCTTTTCTGGTGTACAGAATGATGTACAGTATCAATGTATCTAACATTGAGCAATTCTGTCCGTCAATCAAAACGTCAACGGTTGAAAACCACAGCTCGAAACTTATTTATTATTCACATCGTATCATACGGAGACTGAAATCGGTTTTCGCGGTAAAATGTATCAAGAATTTATCATCGTGTTTGATAGATTGTTCTCTGCTTTTCATAAAATACCGATCAACTTGTCAGTCAGAGGAAAAAAAATTCTTAGTGTGTTGCATATTCTTGGACCGAACATAAGCCAAAGTCTAGGCGAGAAATTATTGATATATCAAATTTTGTTCTGCATCAATAAAAAAATATATATATACATTTACATTTTTTGATCCGATTTTCATTGATCTAATTTTCCGTCGTGAAGTGTAATTTTTTTCTCGATATCGAATTTTCATTTTTACTTTCTTTCTTAAGAAAGAAAGTAAAAATGAAAATGAAATTTTTACTTTCTTTCTTAAGAAAGAAAGTAAAAATGAAACGTGTCTTGTTTTACCACAAAAAAAAAGTTTCAAATTTTTTTTGTTATTGATATATCAAATTTTGTTCTGCATCAATAAAAAAAAATATATATACATTTACATTTTTTGATCCGATTTTCATTGATCTAATTTTCCGTCGTGAAGTGTAATTTTTTTCTCGATATCGAATTTTCATTTTTACTTTCTTTCTTAAGAAAGAAACTAAAAATGAAACGTGTCTTGTTTTACCACAAAAAAAAAATTTCAATTTTTTTTTGTAATAATTAAAAAAATTATCGAGCGAATATTTGAGTAATATTGATTTTTGTTCAATTTTTTTCGCGTTTTTTGCAAAGTTATGCTTGCTCGGTTTTTATGTAGCGAAAAGGAAGTGAAATGGTAAAAAAATTAAGGTATTAATTGACTTAATAAATAATAATATCCAGTATATGAAAGCGAAAATACGAAATTATATTATTTACATATTGTATGTTTCTTATCATTATGCAATCATTAGTTGTCGCGGTTGAATATCAAAATTACATTACAGATTGGATTTCGGATTTGGCCAACAGAACTTTCCCGTGGAACTGGACGTGCAGTCTTATCTTTTACTTACTGCATCGACAACATGACAGTAAAGTAAGACATCGATGTCTTCAATGCCTTTAAAAAAATATATATAAAACAAAAAAATGTTGTCAGATTTTTCGTTGATTTTTAATCGAGATCTGTAATATCATTATTATTATTGCTATTAATAATTGCTTACCAGAGTAAAAGATTCCAATGACAAAATGTATAACTTTCCGGCTGTGATTTTGCAAGGTTTCGAACTTCTCATCATCATGACAAGCAAAAGTCGTTGCCCTCTTATTGATACGTCAAACCAATTAACATTGTAACTGTGAATTTAATAAATCTTATTAGGATGGAAAAAAAATGTTCTCTATTTTATTTAAAGAAATGAATGGTTAAATAAAACTGGCTTAACAATCACAACAAATATTTCAATTTTTCAATATTTCCAACTTTTTGTCAAAAATTAGATTAGTATTTTATTTATAGTTTAGTTTATTATTTTGCAAAAAATTAGTAATAAATTTTTGTGAATTCTCATATTCTCCCACTTTCAATCTTAAATACTCACGCGTCTTGGAAAACATTTTCGCTATGATCCATGAGCTCTTGTCCCTGCCAGCACAAATAAAATAAATGAAGTATTTCGCCAAGAGCGAAAGCTCCAAATCTTATTGCTTCTCCAGGCTCATCCAAATTCGTCACTGTCTAAGTGTGAGTAAAAAAAACACATAATTAAAAAGCAATTGTCATATAAATGTTAATGGTTAAATGACTTACCATGTACCCAGTTAAAGTTAGCATCAAGATACACGTTCCTATTACGAAAAAAAAGCATATGTAACATGAAGATTCAAGGAGTGTAGCAAACCTTAAAAAAAATAAAACAAATTCTATCATTAATAAACTAGAAAAATTATGTTAGTTGATTAATGCATGAAAAAAAAAAAATACTCACTCAACAACTTGTTTGTGAATTTTTATACAGGCAACGATGCTGTTGTAACTCTCGTCCCTATCCACAATAAATTCGTCATGCTTTTCCTTTTTTTTGTCAATTCGGTAATTGATGCTTGATAATCGTGCTCTGGACAAAAATTACATTAATCTTATCGTTTTACAAAAAAAAATCGGCGTAGAAATATACTGAGAAAAAAATATGCACGGGAAACAAAAATTCGCTGTGGCAGCCAAAATTTACTGTGTCAGCACAAAATCTATTGTGGCAGCAAAAAATCTGCGTGACAGCACAAAATTTCCCGCGGCAGGACAAAATCTACTGTGACAGTTCAAAATTTGCTCTGGCAGCATAAAATTTGCTATGGGAGCTAAAATATTGCTGTAGAAGATTAAAAAATTTACAATGGCCGTTAGAATTTTGCTGTGGCAGCTGTAAAATTTGGAATAACAGCTAAAAATTTGCCATGGCAGTTCAAAATTTGCTCTGGCAGCATAAAACTTGCTGTGGGAGCTAAAATATCCGTAGGAGATAGATAATTTGCAATGACCGTTAAAATTTTGCTGTGACAGCCATAAAACTCGCAATGACAGCTAAAATTTTGCAATGATCGCCAAAAATTTGCCATGGCCGTTCACAATTTGCCCTGGCAGCATGAAACTTGCTATGAGAGCTAAAATATTGCTGTAGGAGACAAAAAGTTTGCAACGGCCGTTAAAATTTCGCTGTGGCAGCTGTAAAATTTGGAATGATAGCTAAAAATTTGCCGTGGCAGTTCAAAATTTGCTCTGGCAGCATAAAATTTGCTATGGGAACTAAAATATTGCTGTAGAAGATAAAAAATTTGCAATGGCCGTTAGAATTTTCCTGTGGCAGCTGTAAAATTTGGAATGACAGCTAAAAATTCGCCATGGCAGTTCAAAATTTGCTCTGGCAGCATAAAATTTGCTATGGGAACAAAAATATTGCTGTAGAAGATAAAAAATTTGCAATGGCCGTTAGAATCTCGCTGTGGCAGCTGTAAAATTTGGAATGACAGCTAAAAATTTGCCATGGCAGTTCAAAATTTTCTCTGGCAGCATAAAATTTGCTATAGGAGCTAAAATATTGTTGTAGAAGATAAAAAATTTGCAATGGCCGTTAGAATTTCGCTGTGGCAGCTGTAAAATTTGGAATGACAGCTAAAAATTTGCCATGGCAGTTCAAAATTTTCTCTGGCAGCATAAAATTTGCTATGGGAGCTAAAATATTGCTGTAGAAGATAAAAAATTTGCAATGGCCGTTAGAATTTCGCTGTGGCAGCTGTAAAATTTGGAATGACAGCTAAAAATTTTCCATGGCAGTGCAAAATTTGCTCTGGCAGCATAAAATTTGCTATGGGAACTAAAATATTGCTGTAGAAGATAAAAAAATTTCCAATGGCCGTTAGAATTTTGCTGTGGCAGCTGTAAAATTTGGAATGACAGCTAAAAATTTGCCATGGCAGTTCAAAATTTGCTCTGGGAGCATAAAATTTGCTATAGGAACTAAAATATTGCTGTAGAAGATAAAAAATTTGCAATGTCTGTTAAAATTTTGCTGTGGCAGATGTACAATTTGCAATGTCAGCGAAAGATTTGCAATGACAGATAAAAATTGACAGTGAAATCTAAAAACATCTATAAAAGTCCGTGGATCCTTCCTAATAATTATTACCCCAAAGAGGCGAAAATTCCGCAAGCATGATGTACATGTACAGAAAACATCGTGTCGAATGCAATGATCATGCCAACGGACAATGGCATCGTGATGTAGGCATGTATCAATATCCAAAAATAATAGTTGTCCTGATTAACGAAATATTCTGTTTCATAAAGGTATAAACGTTCGCGAGATACATTCTGGGGCAAAACTACATCCAGAAGTATAGGTATCGCTGGCATCAACAAATACGTCCAAAGAGTAGCAAACAAATAAGCTGTAATAAAAAAATAATAATAATAAAAAACAAATAATAATAATAAGATATTTCATGAAGAATTAAAGATATAAATTAAGGAGACAATAACTTACCCCCATAAGTTATGGTAAGCAGTCTTCCGCGTTCAGCATAGCGTGTCAGAATATCATGATCAACACTTTTAATCCAGTCTTCTTCAATTTGGCGCGTTAATTGCCGCATCTAAAATTTTATTTATAAAAAACTCCGATTATCGACAATTTAAAGATATCTCACACGCAAATTCCCAATCATAACTTGTATCCAATTAAAATGTTTGTAATTCATTAAATAATAATAATAAAAATTATAATTATCATTTTTCGTTGGAAATTTGTGTTGAAGCATATTTAATTAACTTTGATTAAAATATTATATAGATGACAATTAAAATATAGAACCTGCTTAGCGTTAACGGTATAGTTGATGAACTTGACAACACTTATAAGGTGTAGACCCAAAACTGGAAGGCAATGGATCATGCCATCAATATTTCCCAAACACTCACCGAATCTTATTAGCTGTGGCAAAAAAAAAAAAATATTTTACTTACCCTGTCAAACTTTGTCACTGAAGTTTCAACCAAAAGTAACTCAAACTAACCGACTAGTTACCCTAAAAAAAATTATAAGTATCCGATGTCACGGACTTTCACCATTCATTTAAAATGGCAGTTAAAATTCATTAATCACCAGTAAAAATTATTTTAAAAAAAATCGATTAAAATCGAAAAAACACGATTTTTAAAAATCGGGTAAAAATCGGTTACAGATTTTGGTAGGATCGTCACAATGATTAAGAGTATCAATGATTTACCTTAGGAACAAGTATACTTCCGACAAGAATAATGGTTGTGGCTCTGAAAAAATTTCTTTCCGATGGAGTTTGAAGTGGCCATTGTCCAAGATAAAATAGTAGACGTTTATTCACTACATAATTTCGACCCTGAAAGAAGTCCATTATCGTGCTCTCACGTCGCAGTCGATACTGACAAAGGTTACGGTTCTTTTTCCTTAACCCCTTTATCAAACAAAGCAAAAAGTAATCATCATCTGTAAATTAGAGTCTATTAAAAATTCCCTCAGTTTAAGAATCCTTTAATGTCTTTATGGAAACGATTGTGGTCGGAGTATCCAGAGAATCGTATATCTCCTGCATATCGATCCGATAGGGTTAGCCTAAAGAAAGGCTTTCACCAGTAAAGTCATGACGTTCGTACAAACTGGAAATGGTCTGGGACTTAAGTTTAGTCGATAACATCAATGGGGTAATCACAATCGATTTTTTTTTATTTAACAACCGTTCATTCCCGGATTTTGTTTCTTTGATTATATCTCTATAATATCTGTAGAGTTGACAGAACTACGAGGATAATATTTGCTGTTTCGTTTATTCCATCGAGCGCAGAATAGTGAAATAAGACATTGACGTTCTGACGACCTGGATAATTAATTATATCGGGGATATTTAATAATAGTATTGCGAGTTAATTTTTTTTTTTTTTTGCTTGACAAAAAACATGATTTTTCTCACCGCTCCGAAAGTTGGAACAGACATTATACACACTTTTCCGGCCGTCAAATAGCAAGGAATATTGCAACGCATTGTGATGACGTTCAAAAGCTTTCGGGCCTTGTGAGAAATATTGTACCACTCTGAATCGTATCTATAATTTAAGTATATTTGTTTCTTATATATATATGTATATATATATATATATTGTTACGCGCGTAGAAATAAAAACTCTCTCGGGTTATAAGAAAGTCACGTAACTTTTATTATGGAAACTCGATCAGTTGTCACGTCTTGTTAAGTCGCAGTGTCAACCGAAACTGTCTTGTTGATCTGTCTCCGTTGTCAAGCTCGTCGGTTGTCAAGTGCTTCGTCTAATGTGCCGTATTCGATCTGAACCCTAATATAATGTGAACTTGGCGCGCACCATTCGTTAATATATATATTTATATGAGGCATTCCACCCCGATCCGACCTGGGTCTGACCCTCGACCTCCTTGATTTGGCTCGTAATTTTTTGTAGGCTTAGTAAGACCCTCAAATGCACCAGATTTTATTTTTTTATTTTTTCTATGCAAATTTTTTTTAAAATACTTTTTAAAGTGACATATCGATTGCCCTAATTTAAAAATGTAAAAAAATTCTGCAAAATACTTTATTGGATCCCTAAATTTTCTAGCTTACAGCCAAAGTGTGGAAGATTTTTCTTCACATAGTTTTAAAACTTTTTTGATTAAAAAAATTATTTCAAAATAGAAAAATAAATCAAACTACTATGGACGACTTGTCAAACGCTTCTGTATATGAAACTGTATTTTTCAGAATTTTTTCAGATTTTTAAATTATGGCATGCTGGTGCTACAATGTCGCGTGTATGGTGCTGGAATAGTCTTAGTTCAGAAAAATTTGACAAATTCCTAAAAATCTGAAAAAATTCTAAAAAAACCGAGTTCACATAAATAAACGTTTGACCAATCGCTTGTAGTAGATGTTTTTTTTCTATTTTTTCATAATTTTTTAAAATCAAAAAAGCATAAAAACTGTAAGAAAAAAATCTTCCCCACTTTGGCTATAAGCTAGAAAATTTTGATATTCGACAAAGTATTTTTCAGAATTTTTTTAGATTTTTAATTTAGGACATTCGATATGTCACTTAAAAAAAATATTTTTTTAAAATTTGCATAGAAAAAAAAATCTGGTGCATTTGAGGGTCTAACGAAACCTACAAAAAATTACGAGCCAAATCGGGGAGGTCGAGGGTCAGACCCAGGTCGATTCGAAATGGAATGCCCCGTATATATATGATAAACTTTGATTTTTTGGATTGATATTTTCAGTCAGATTTTACTACTAATTTACTTACAAACTGTAGCGAATATCCTCACTATGATCCGTAAGAATTTGTGCAAGTAAGCTCTCAACATACAAATGAGCCATTTGAGCCCCAACAAACGCTATATATCTTATGGTAGCTTGGGGATCGTTTGTTTTTGTAACAACCTGAATTATATAGTTATTTTTATACATATATGTGTCAATATAAATGGCGCCGAGACTAAAAGACAGAAGCTGGCAGACGTGGTCGTCCGACGGTCGGTTGATCCAACGGAAAGTTAAACAAGTGAACAATACCTCGATTCTAATTATCCACATGGTTTAACCCTGGTAGAGTGATTGCAACGGAAAAATCCTTCATAAGATACTCCACACGGAATAATCCGCCGAGGGATCATCGTGTCGTGAGATCATCGCGCCAAGGAATTGCCCCGTCGAGTGATTGACCCACCGAGTGATTTTACCGCCGAGTGATTGTCGCGCCAAGGGATTATCCCGCCGACTGATTTCCACGGTAAGGCATTGTCGCGCCGAGGGATTGTCGCGCCGAGGGTTTATCACGCCGACTGATTTTCCCGGCAAGGCATTGTCCCGCCGAGGGATTGACTCGCCGAACGAATGTCCCGCCGCGGGACTGTCTTGCCAAGGGATTGTCCCGCCGAGGGATTGACTCGCCGAACGAATGTCCCGCCGAGGGATTGTGCCGATGAGTGAATGGCCCACCGAGGGATTGGCCGCCGAGGGGTTGGCCGCCGAGAGATTGTCCCGCCGAGTGAATTTCTCGCCGAGGGATTATCTCACCGAGTGAATGGCCCGCCGAGGGATTGGCCGTCGAGGGATCGCCCAGCCGAGGGATTGTCCCGCCAGGGGATTGTCCCGCCGAGGGTTTACCACGCCGACTGATTTTCCCGGCAAGGCATTGTCCCGCCGAGTGAATGTCCCGCCGACGGATTATCTCCCCGAGTGAGTGGCCCGCCGAGGGATTATCTCACCAAGTGAATAGCCCGCCGAGGGATTGGCCGCCGAGGGATTGCTCCGCCGGGTGGTTGTCCCGCCGGGGGATTGTCTCGCCGAGGGATTGTCCCGCCGACTGATTGACTCGCCGAACGAATGTCCCGCCGACGGATTATCTCCCCGAGTGAGTGGCCCGCCGAGGGATTATCTCACCAAGTGAATAGCCCGCCGAGGGATTGCTCCGCCGGGTGGTTGTCCCGCCGGGGGATTGTCCCGCCGAGGGATTGTCCCGCCGACTGATTGACTCGCCGAACGAATGTCCAGCCGAAAGTTTGTCCCGCCGAGGGATTGTGCCGCCGAGTGAATGTGCCGCCGAGGTATTATCTCACCGACTGAATGGCCCGTCGAGGGATTATCTCACCGAGTGAATAGCCCGCCGAGGGATTGTCTCGGCGGGGGATTGCCCCGCCGAGCGATTGTCGCGCCGGGGGATTGTCCGGCCGAGGAATTGTCCCGCCGAGGGATTGACTCGTCGAGTGAATGTCCCGCCGAGGGATTGACTCGCCGAGTGAATGTCCCGCCGAGGGATCATCACGCATTGCTGGGGTTTCATTTCGCGCATTCGAAGGTTCGGAGTGATGCCCGCGACTTTTCGGCAGTGTACAATCACTTCCCTCTCAGGACCTACTAATCGCCGAAGGCGACATTTTTTCAGACCCCCCCCCCCCTCCCCCCTAAATTTCGGTAGGAATACTCGGCAGCGTAACGTCACAGGCCGGACGACCACATTTGCCTGAATTGCTTCAAGCCTTATTTTATTCCAGCAATATTTTTTGCTAATAATTTTGCAATGTCTTACCTGATACCCTGTTACGCTCAGCATAATCATGTTACATCCCACGACCAAAAAGAAACACCATCTATAAATCTCCTCGATGACAATTGCAAATCTGTTAACAGCCAATATGTATTAATCACGTTGACCCTCTGCAAACTGCATCGCTTGATAAATAAAAAATAAGTTCCCACTCTATAGCATCATTGTGTCTGTCGATGCATGACGCTAAGTGTTCGACATCTTTGTCTCTTTCGTTTGTCAAACATTCATTTTCTTCGTGATTTCGTGATAGTCCCATGCGTTTTAATTTCTCCCTAAAAAATCGGACACAAATTGAATTTGCTTTTCTACTTCTTCTTTAACGAAATAACGCGAATTTGACTCTCACCCCACTGCAGCAAATATTGCGCAACAATGAACGACGAAAACGATAAACATTAAATCAGCTGCAATCATACTGAAGGTGATCATCGTTACGCACATGTAGGAAAATGTGATTACGTAAGAATAATATTTCTGTTGGTCAATAGGTTCGTAAGAAACGGGAAATGGAAATACTCCTGGTTCGGAACCGTTCTTAAATAATGAATCGATGATCTTCGGTACAAGTGGTTGGGTCATGAAGAGCAACGCAGTCGAATAGATGGAAACTGTGTATAATAAACGTTATCGATGTATTACATTTATTGACCGTTAAGCAGCCGCTCACCGATCTGTATCAACCTGCGTACACGAGCGTGAATATCTTTCCATTATTCGTATACTTGTGAAGAATCTTGACTTCTTGATCTTCGGCCCAAATTTGCCAATCCTTGCGAATTCGCTCGAGCAGCTTTAACACCTGTTTTTTGTTAAGGATGTATTACACTATATTTTTTTAAGCTGTCTACTCGCGTAAAAAAATCAATTGGAACGCCTTTACCGATTTTCAATAGATTTTCAAATATTCTGCGTTACACACAACAAGATTTAGGGTAATAAAACTTTTAAAAAATCGTAAAATAATCTTATAATTGCGAAAAAATCGCAAGTTACGTTTACAAATGGAAAAAGTTTACTTAAGTACACTAATAAATTGTTTGAAAATTGTTATATCCTAAAATATATTATCAACTACTCTAAATTCTGAAATATTCGGTTGCAATTTTCGACATGATTTTAGGGTTATTGATTATCAATGATAAATTTAGTCAAAAGAACTGTCCATATGTCGGTAAATTTCGATTTTGGTTAATAAAGAAGAAAAAAAATGCTGTCATTAAAGTAAAAAAAAAAATTTCACAAACTTGTCTTAAATTTTGTTCACATGTGGACTATCATCGAAAAAAAATGTGAGTACACATTTGACGCAGATCTGTCCAGCCGTTTAAATTTATGGCATTCTACACACATATTTTCCTACACACTGTCTATCCGACACATCCCGATCCGACACAAAGCGATTCTCCACCTTTTTTCTGCACAATTTCGATCCTATACCGCCCTGTTCCTCCACATTTCGATTACACACACTCTGTTTCCTATACATCCCGACCCTACACCTTCCGATCCTCCACTGTTCGATCCTCCACATCTCGATTCGACACATTGCCGCTGTCGATAACGATTTGTCAAAGATCTCCCGTTGGTAAGTTAGAGATTCATGCAGTTTTGCTTGCGCGCAGAGGTTCTCATATGCTTGTCGACTGCTGCTACGCGCCTGCGAATGGTGGATCCCTGCCGAAGTCGACAACCATATGAGAACCTCTGCGCGCAAGCAATACTGCATGGATCTCTAACTTACCAACGGGAGATCTTTGACAAATCGTTATCGACCGCGGCAATGTGTCGAATCGAGATGTGGAGGGTCGAACGGTGGAGGATCGGAAGGTGTAGGATCGGGATGTATAGGGGAAGGCAGTGGCGCAGTGGATAGAGACGCGGCCTCTCAAGCAGGGGGCCCGGGTTCGATTCCCGGCTGGGCACCAATGGAATTTTTCTATGTGCTTTTTTCTGTAATCCTCGGTGGTTCGGAACCCACCTAAAACTGTAGGTCCTGAATATCCATCGCGCCGTAGTTATCAAGGGGCTTGCCCCGTTTACAAAGAAAATAAATAAATAAAGAGAGTGTGTGTAATCGAAGTGTGGAGGAAAAGGGCGGTGGAGGATCGAATATGTGGAGACAGTAACGGTGTCGAATCGGGAGGTGTCGAATAGAGATCTATAGGAAAGAGCTTGTGTACAATCGAGGCGTGGAGAAAAAGGGCAGTGTCGAACAAGATATGTGGGGAAACGAACGGTGGAGGATCGGAAGGTGTAGGATCGGGATGTACAGGAAACAGAGTGTGTGTAATCGAAATGTGGAGGAACAGGGCGGTATAGGATCGAAAATGTGCAGAAAAAAAGGTGGAGAATCGCTTTGTGTCTGATCGGGATTTGTCGGATAGACAGTGTGTAGCAACGGGTTGTGTAGGAAAAGGTGTGTGTAGAACTGAACGGTGGAGGACTTGATGTGTCGGATCGATGTGGTGGAGAATCGGGATGTGGAGGATAGGTGAGCTCCCAGTAGAACTTTGCAAATGGCTTCCTCATTATTTTTCTCATAGATGTAACTTTGTAAAAAGGGAAAAATAATGAGGAAGCAATTTGTAAAATTCTATTTTGCAGCTTTTTTTAAATTCAGCAAACTAATTAAATTTCACCCGCTCTTCGTAGCAATTTATGGTAACAATAAATACCACCAACCTGTCGTGAGTGAATTACACAATTGATCAACTTTGCAGCGCATATACCGTCGAACATTAATGGTGAAAAACATTCGATAAGGACTTCCGGATCATGGAGATATTTTAAAATAGCCATAACCTGAGGTCCGACTTGGCAAGTGAAAAGAACAACTATAAGTGCGTGAATGCTGCGCCTAGTGCGCACAGTTTGGTATGGCCATTGTCCGGTAGTCGACATTAAGATTTCACTCGGTTTGTAATAACGGGCTTGAAGGAAATCCATCGTAACAAAGAATCGTACGATTCACATCCGCTTCAATGCAAGGTATGCCAATATCATTTCGCCTGGCAATCAAGACAAGCCACACAAGAAGTATTACTTCGCTTGACGTGTAAATTGCTCTAGCTATAGACGGTGCAGTTGAGCGTGAGCCATTGAGAAGCGCTTTCAGTCCATAAACTAATTGTGTGTAAATCCAACAATGTAATTCATCGAGTTTTGACGAAAAATTAATATCACGAGACTTTAATTGATTCTAGGGCCAGCAGACACGTGTGGCTTTATGTGAGTTTTGACGTGACATAAAAAAAAATTCAATACATGAAGTTGGTCGCAGTGTGTTTGACGACATCGTCGACCAATCACAGCACAAATACGCGGAAAAAATATGTTTGGTTGTGACAACTATGTTTCCAATTTGCTATACACAAGGTCTAAAAAATTAGTAGAGCAGCTAATCATTGGGACTACCATTCGAATTGCCTCATTTTTTGGTTATGGCTACTGATATTTTCATTCCGTGTAAAACAATGACAATGACTGCGAGATTTTCGCGATATCACGAGACAACGTTTTTTAAGAGAAATTAGAATTCGATATGATTTATTAACTACAACTATCATTTAATTATATTAAATTAATATGGTGTAACAATATTTATAATATTGGCATACTTTTTTGTTTGTTTATGTGTATATGGAATTTTTAAATGTTTCAAGACGTTTAGCACGTTGATATAAAAATCTGGAATAAATTCAGGAGTACAGAGCTACATTTATGAGTGGACAAATATTGATTTTGGAGGAAAGTGGTTTGTGGGTTACTGAATGAAGAAGTCTATCATTATAAGTGACGATACCTCTCATTTTATGAGTGACGGTTTTACCTTGCGCAAAAACGTCACTCATCATTACACTCACTCAAACGTTACATCAAACTACCCTCGACTATAATTATTGTGTGTCTGCAGAAGAGTTTGTAATTACGGAAAGTCTGGAAGGTCCTGACACTTGAATAGACATTTAAATTACGTTTTTTTCTCGTCGGGATGATAGAAAGGGCTTTTGGCTCTGACTCGCCCCGGTAAACTCACGAGTTTGAATTGCGGTGCATAGCAAATGTATTATTTTTTCCCCTTCGTCTTTCCACATTACATATTTCCTCCCATATTTATCCCTCGCCTTTTCACAGTTCACATTTCTAATCAGTTTCGTCTAATCTAATACTGCATCAAGTTGCCAGCTTAAAACTTGTCCTGGACAATATTAAAGGGTTTGTTACTGGTGCAAAATATTTTGTGACTCATAGTTAAACCGCCTATTTAATACATAGTTTTATAGTGTTACTATTAGTGTGTTCATCTGTCTCTGTGCTTGGTGCTGCTTGATATGCTATATCTGTGAAATGTGCGGCTCAGTGCGGTTATCGATGCTGTTCCTAGTGGGTTCGACCATCGTGATTTCAGGTTAAAATTACAGCAAAAGACACCTTAGTGTTTTCTGCACTTTTCCGCACAGCAATTCACCGCAAGACCACTGAGCTTTTTTTGGAGAAGTCTCGGCTCGACGGAATTTTCAGTGCCATGATAATTCGCAGAATCCGTCTTGCTACTGATAAGCAACAGTAAAAACGACTCAAGTCAGTACATGGGCGGACGATAACTTACGATCGCCCGTACTTATACACGGAACGGCGAACATACTTGCGAGAAAAGGTTTCCGCTCGTTCGCCACCTAGCGGGCTCACTTCAGGTGCACGCGCAATGACCGGCTTAACTCCGCTAGATGGCCAACGACTTGAAACGTTTCTCGCAAGCGATTGATCATCTTTTCGTGCATATAAACACGTAGCTATCGCAAGTTGCTGTGCTCTCATATAACTGAAGGACCACGTTTTGGAAATGTCCTAACTATTTGACATAGATGGCCTAGCCATTTAGAAAAATGGAACGAGAAAAGACCATGTTGTCTTCTTTTCAGAGTTTCAAATGTTACACATTTTATATAACTAAAAATTAAATATTGACGGTAACAGCATTTAACTGGCTTCAAGGCAACGTGAAATCTGCCGTGATTTCTACCTATATTTATACAAATTATAAAACATTACGAAATTTAGAAATTTTTTAAAATTGCTAGATTAAAAAAATGCTCAGTAGTATTTTCTCAAGGGTTGACCGTCGAATTCGACCCTCAATCAATATTACAAATATAACGATACCAACCTACAAAATTATGATTTTCTAATAAAACTGGAATTTATTTTTTATTCTCCTCTGAATATTTGCTTTGATTGATTGTTCATTGAATACAGCAATAGAAATATAATGCTTATAGTAAACAATATTAGTAATCATGATTTTACAAAAAATATAAAAAAGTGACTGGGTTATTCTTGCTTACACAGAATTCCCCACTTGTGCACATCGTCTTCACTTCACATAACACTAGGGAATTTGCGCTTAGCTTTTCACTCGTGCGCGCGCAGCTAGTGTATCTTTTACCCCTTCTCCTTCAGACGAGGAGTGGGGGAAAAACTCGACGAATTACAAAGTGAACAGTATAACGCACAATTTTTTTTGTTTTTCTTTTTCTTTGATTTTACTAAATGTTGTCAAACACTGTTTTTTTTTTAATTTATTTATTTTTCTTATAATTCAGTCACAAAACGTACATATCATTTCTCAACGTAAAGATCTTAGCACTGTAAAATAAGACATAGCTGATTTAATTATCGTGCTAAATGTTTCTAAGCATATGAAGAATAATGTGCCAGCAGACAATTGACAAGGATTGGCGCTTCGTATCATCATAATTGATAGAACTCTTCGAGATCGAAATGATGCGGCGTACCACTTTGAATTGTAACTGAAACAAAAAATGTATTTTCTTATTTATTTATTTGACAGATTTCTTCTCATCATATTTACATGGCATTATTGATGTATAAACTGTGATCTATCAATAATTGTCCGTGCCAACATCCGAAAAAAACGTGTACAATCTGCCCAAGAGTGTACGAGCCATATCGTATCGCTAATTGGGGATCCTCCAATTTAATGACCGTCTGTAAAAAAAAAAAAATACAAGTGTAATTAAATGACGATTAAAATACTCTACTAATAAATATTTCACACAATACGTACTTGCACTCCTGTAAAGCTCATCAGCACAATATTTGCTCCGGTTACAAAAAGAAAATACACCGAATACGTGGATTCCAAAAGGTTGCAAAATCTATCGATTCCCAAAAAGTGAGAAATTTTTTTAAAAATTACTTTAATTTACATGACTTTTTTAAAATTGTGACAAAGTACTTAAATTTTTATTAGATCAATCTTTTGATTAAAAATATATGTATAAAATATATTTAAAAAATAATACGTGTTAACATACTCAACAGCTTCTTTTTGCTTTTTTATGCATTTGACGATGTGATGATAAGTTTTATCATCAACTTTGCTGACATTCAAACTTCTGTCCTTATTTTCCAGGTTATTTTCCAATTGGTGGCTAAATATTTTCAAAAATTGTATCTAAACAAAATAGATTTTTGTATTTTTGAATATTCCTTGATCACTCACCCCAATTCGGCGAATAGGGCGCACGCATAATGTACGTATGCGCCGTACATGGTATCGATAGCAGAGACAATTGTTATTGATGTCAAGTTTGTCACGAGTGCATGAAGAAATATTGGAACGAAGAAGTGATTTTGATCGACGAAGTACTCAGCACGAAATAGAAATTCACGTGGACGTGACTCGTTGAGGGGCTTGACAACGTCGAGAATAAACGGTATGATGGGCACACAAATATACAGTGCAGCACTTATAAACATGTAATCTGTAAGAAATGCAAAACAAAATTTAAGCCGGATTTTTTTTACCAGAGGATAAATTCTGGAATCCGAAACGTCCAAAAATGAATTTTTTTAAAATCACCGCAAAAAATTTTTAACTGGTGTTTTCTGTGGTGAAATATACACTATTTATACGACTTAAGAACGATAGTAACGATCAAAAGTCGATAACTCGACGAAATAAAAATCAAGGTGAAATTTTTCGACCGAAAGTCGAATCTACAAATTCTAGAATTTGAAATGTCCAAAAATGACTTTTTTTTAAATCACTGCAAAACGGATTTTAACGCGTGTTTTCTGTGGTGAAATATATGACTTAAGAACGATAGTAACAACCAAAAGTCGATGGCTCGACGAAAAAAAATCAAGGTGAAATTTTTCGACCGAAAGTCGAATCTATGAATTCTGGAATCCGAAACGTCCAAAAATGACTTTTTTTTTCACCGCAAAAAGGATTTTAATGAGTGTTTTCTGTTGTGAAATATACGACTTAAGAACGATAATAAAGACCAAAAGTCGATAGCTCGACGAAAAAAAAATCGGGTCGAAATTTTTCGACCGAAAGTCGAATCTACAAATTCTAGAATTTGAAATGTCCAAAAATGACTTTTTTTTAAATCACCGCAAAAAATATTTTAACGGGTGTTTTCTGTGGTGAAATATATGACTTAAGAACGTTAGTAACGATCAAAAGTCGACAGCTCGAAGAAAAAAAATCGTGGTGCAATATTTCGACCGAAAGTCGAATCGACAAAATCTAAAATTCGAAATGTCCAAAAATGACTTTTTTTTAATCACCGCAAAAAGTATTTTAACGGGTGTTTTCTGTGGTGAAATATACGACTTAAGAACGATAGTAATGATCAAAAATCGATAGCTCGAAGATAAAAAATCGAGGCGACATTTTTCGACCAAAAGTCGAATCGACAAATTCTAGAATTTGAAATGTCCAAAAATGACTTTTTTTTAATCACCGCAAAAAGTATTTTACCGCGTGTTTTCTGTGGTGAAATATACGACTTAAGAACGATAGTAATGATCAAAAATCGATAGCTCGAAGAAAAAAAATCGAAGCGAAATTTTTCGACCGAAAGTCGAATCTACAAATTCTAGAATTTGAAATGTCCAAAAATGACTTTTTTTTATCACCGCAAAAAGTATTTTAACGGGTGTTTTCTGTGGTGAAATATACGACTTAAGAACGATAGTAATGATCAAAAATCGATAGCTCGAAGAAAAAAAATCGAAGCGAAATTTTTCGACCGAAAGTCGAATCTACAAATTCTAGAATTTGAAATGTCCAAAAATGACTTTTTTTTAATCACCGCAAAAAGTATTTTACCGGGTGTTTTCTGTGGTGCAATATACGACTTAAGAACGATAGTAACGATCAAAAATCGATAGCTCGAAGATAAAAAATCGAGGCGAAATTTTTCGACCAAAAGTCGAATCGACAAATTCTAGTATTTAAAATGTCCAAAAATGACTTTTTTTTAAATCACCGCAAAAAGGATTTTAACGGGTGTTTTCTATGGTGAAATATGCGACTTAAGAACGACAATAAAGACCAAAAGTCGCTAGCTTGAAGAAATAAAAATCAGCTCGAAATTTTTCAACCGGAAGTCGAAAACATGATTTTAAAAAAAGGATCAACAGATTTTCAACAAAGAATTTTTAAAAATCCCTCACATGTGTAGGCAATCGTTAAGACTCTTCCTCTTTCCGCGTACTTCCTTAAGGTATCACTGCCCTTTTCCTTATCCCGAGATTTCCAGTCGAGTTCCATATACACGAGTAATTTCTTCAGCTGTTTAATCACAAATTTTCCAAGTTACAATACCTCAAGAAATATTGAATTTCTTCAATAATTTTACCTTTTCAGAATTGACAACACAGTTGATCCACTTTGTAATGTTGATGACATGAAGACCGAGAGGTGGAATACATTCAATGACGATTTCCAAATCACCCCAAACTTCGTACAACTTAATCAACTATGACAAAAAATTATTTAATTTCAATCACTTTAATGCTAATACAAAAAAAAATCTTAGGGTTGAATTTACAGTCCCAAATTTGCCCTTAAGATTAAATTTCACATATTATTTCATAGCTCAAAATTGAGACTACAAATTCGACCCTTAGTTCCAAGACTTTTAATCCTACTTCCGGAATGATTATTGTCAAAAGGCAGAAAACGATGAGTGTTTGATGAAGCTGCCTCTTCCACTTGGACTGACGTGGCCAATGTCCGATAATTGACAATAATCGTTCGTTCAATCTGTAGTAAGATATTTCGACAGAGTTCATCGCCATTGTAGGACTCTTCAGGAACTAAACGTTGGTCTTCCGGTGATCAGTTCTGGCGACTCGTTCGATATTCTGGAGTCAATTTCCGCAGGTACTCCTCAAAGTAATAATTAATTGTTAGCATAATTATTAAGAGGCAGTTTCTATTTGCCAATATGGTTAAATATTATGACAGGATCAATAGAAATACATCACGTACCATTCCATTTTATAGAGACCTTCAATTTAAACTTCCGTCTACTTCCGAAGTTCGATTACTGAAATTGTTATTTGCTAAAGTCGTCACTCACCTATAATTCTCTATTTTTCTTCGACCGATGGAAAACCTATTTATCAGGTCATAAAGTTATATTTTCTTAAGCACATAACGACAAAACTTCGATCATAGGCTGAGTCCAGTTTTCGTGATCCTGTTTCCAATAAATTAGTTCTAGTAGTCTTACTATTATTTTCCTGGTGAGCTTGAAAAATTGGAGACAAAGTGGTGGTCGATAATGTCAACTTTACATACTTAAAATGTGTCTAAAGTGGATTGTATTAATTTACTAATTTTATTGGGATAAATGTAATTATAATTGGTCAGAAAATTGCAGTTGAAATTTGATCAAAATTCTGCAACAAAAAACTCGTTGGTTTTTAGTCGAATTTCATAAGAGCTTAAGATTAAATTAGGGTTGCAAAAAAATTGCTTCCGAATAACGAGGATAAACTTATCAATATTAAAAATCAATAATACAAATGTATCAGAAAATCATTTGGAAATTATAATCTTTGACATGTATTATTATATTTTAACTTAAATTGTGTCTAAAGTGGATTGTATTAATTTACTAATTTTATTGGGATAAATATTATTATAATTGGTCAGAAAATTGCAGTTGAAATTTAATCAAAATTCTGCAACAATAAAACTCGTTGGTTTTTAGTCGAATTTCATAAGAGCTTAAGATTAAATTAGAGTTGCAAAAAAATTGCTTCTGAATAACGAGGATAAACTTATCAATATTAAAAATCAATAATACAAATGTATCAGAAAATCATTTGGAAATTATAATCTTTGACATGTATTATTATATTTTAACTTAAAATGTGTCTAAAGTGGATTGTATTAATTTACTAATTTTATTGGGATAAATATTATTATAATTGGTCAGAAAATTGCAGTTGAAATTTAATCAAAATTCTGCAACAATAAAACTCGTTGGTTTTTAGTCGAATTTTATAAGAGCTTAAGATTAAATTAGGGTTGCAAAAAAATTGTTTCCGAATAACGAGGATAAACTTATAAATATTAAAAATCAATAATACAAATGTATCAGAAAATCATTTGGAAATTATAATCTTTGACATGTATTATTATATTTTAACTTAAAATGTGTCTAAAGTGGATTGTATTTATTTACTAATTTTATTGGGATAAATGTAATTATAATTGGTCAGAAAATTGCAGCTAAAATTCAAGCAAAATTCTGCAACAAAAAACTCGTTGGTTTTTAGTCGAATTTTATAAGAGCTTAAGGTTGAATTAGGGCTGCAAAAAAAATGCTCCCGAATAACGAGGATAAACTTATCAATATTAAAAATCAATAATACAAATGTATCAGAAAATCATTTGGAAATTATAATCTTTGACATGTATTATTATATTTTAACTTAAAATGTGTCTAAAGTGGATTGTATTAATTTACTAATTTTATTGGGATAAATATTATTATAATTGGTCAGAAAATTACAGTTGAAATTTGATCAAAATTCTGCAACAAAAAACTCGTTGGTTTTTAGTCGAATTTTATAAGAGCTTAAGGTTGAATTAGGGCTGCAAAATAATTGGTTCCGAATAACGAGGATAAACTTATAAATATTAAAAATCAATAATACAAATGTATCAGAAAATCATTTGGAAATTATAATCTTTGAAATGAATTATTATATTTTAACTTAAAATGTGTCTAAAGTGGATTGTATTAATTTACTAATTTTATTGGGATAAATATTATTATAATTGGTCAGAAAATTGCAGTTGAAATTTAATCAAAATTCTGCAACAAAAAAACTCGTTGGTTTTTAGTCGAATTTTATAAGAGCTTAAGATTAAATTAGGGTTGCAAAAAAATTGCTTCTGAATAACGAGGATAAACTTATCAATATTAAAAATCAATAATACAAATGTATCAGAAAATCATTTGGAAATTATAATCTTTGAAATGAATTATTATATTTTAACGGGATAACATCGGAATAAAATATATACTATATCATAACATGGTTCATAATTTCATGCAATTGTATCTGATTTTTTTAAAAAGTGTTTCCTATCAAAAGTTGATCTTTTTTTTTCAACGCACTGATGTTAAAACCGTGAAATACGACATAGCTGTTTTGATAATCGTGCTAAATGTCTCCAGGGATATGATAAATAAGTTCCCCGCTGATAATTGACAAGGATAGGCGCTCTTCATCATAATCAGGATTATGAGTCTTCGGGATCGAAACGAGCAATTGTACCATATGGAATTGTAACTGGAAAAAAAAAGAAATAATAAATCTGACATATACAACAAGACAGATTTATTTATTTATCTTCTTACATGGCCTCGTTGAGACGTAAACTGTGATCTATCATGAGTTGACCATGCCAACAACCAAAAAATACGTGTGCAATTTGTCCCAGCGTGAAACTTCCATATCTCATCGCCAATTCAAAATCCTCCAGTCTCATGACTGTCTACGTATAAAAATAAAATTGTCGTGAAATATCCGACAATTTTAGAATTCCCAATTTTTATTATAAAAAGAAATTTTTTTTTTAATAATCAAAATAAATCGAATTTTGTAAACACAAATTTAGTGAAAAAATACTTTTGTACTTCTTTTATAAAATTATTTTTAAAAAAGGTTAAATTGTCGAAAAAAAAATGATATTTATTTTTAATGTGTAATTTTTAAATTTTTATTGTAAAAAGAATTTTTTTTATAATCATAATGAAAGAAATTTCGTAAATACAAATTTGGTGAAAAAATATTTTTGCACTTCTTTTATGAAATTAGTGATGGTAAAAGAAGTGATGAAATTGTCAAAAGAAAAAAAAATTACTTATATTTTTACATTATAATTTTTTTTAAATTTTATTGTAAAAAGAAAATGTGTTGTTTTTAATAATCATAATAAAACGAATTTCGTGAACACAAATTAGGTGAAAAAAATAGTTTTGTACTTCTATTGTAAAATTAGTGATGGTAAAAATAAAATGGTGAAATTATCAAAAGTAGTAAAATGTTTATTTATTTTTTACTGTGTATACTTACCTGTACACCTGTGAAGCTCATAAGAAAAATGTTCGTTCCGGTTACGAAAAGAAAATATAGTTTGTACGTGGATTCGAGAATATTGGCAAATCTGCAAAATAAAAATAAAATAAGAATGATCATTTTTTAAGTAGCTTATACTTTGTAAAATGATAATAAATTAAGGATCATTTACATACTCTATAGCTTCTTTGTGCTTTCTTATACATCTTATGATATTGTGATAGGTATGGTCATCTTTTTTGCTAATATCCAAATCCCTAGGTCCGTTATCCATTTTTGAAACGACGCTCTCTAATTGGTCGCTGTAATTCAAATTATAGCCGCGAGGGGGACAATATTTTTGGCGCGAAAATATGACTTACCATTATATGACTCACCCCAACTCAGCAAATATAGCGCATGCGTATTGTAAATAAGCACCGTACATAGTATCAAAGGCGATGACAATAGTTATCGATGTAAATGTCGTTATCAGGGCATGAAGAAATATTGGAAAAAAATATCGATCTTGATCGATATAATATTCCACATGAAAAAGCGACTCTAGTGGTCGTGATTCATTCAGAGGTTTCACGACGTCGAGTATTAATGGAATTAGTGGTAGACACACGTACAAAAACGCACTGATGTACATGTAATCTTTGAAAAATGAAGAAAAAAAATTAGCATATTCGGAAAATATGAATCAATAATTTGTCACGAAAATTTTGCCCACAAGCGTAGCCTAATGTGATAATTCTTCCTCGTTCAGCGTAATTCCGTAAGGTGGCGCTTCCTATTCCTTTTTCTCGAGACCGCCAATCGTTTTCCATTCGAATGAGCAAATTCTTCGACTTTGTAAAAGAATATAATAGTTATTGCACACTAATTAAAGTTGGTCACGAACTTTGCAGTAATTTTTAAATTATTGTAAATATTTATTTGTTCCATAAATTAATTTATATCCATTATCCTTTTTACGTTTACAGGCCATCGGCGGTTAATTTTTATTTTTTTTTTTTTTTTTTGAGAACATTTTCTGCCAAAATTCACTTTGAAAAAATGTAACAATTGAACTACTTAGAAGCTAACGGTTTTCAAGAATGCTGTTTATGAATTTTTATTACAATACTGTTTGTAGTATATTTTGGTTACTGAAGTAGAAAGTAGTTACGGTTTAATAATTGATAGAACAAATAGAGTAAGTTTGACAGGTATTGGAAGGGTCACAATTTTAGTTAACTTACCTTGTCAATATTGAAGATGCAGTTTGTCCACTTGACAAAGTTAATAGCGTGAAGACCAAGGGGTGGAATACATTCAAACACCGTATCCAGGTCACCACCCCATACATCACTCAATTTGATTACCTATACCACAAAATTTTTTTTCAATCTTGAACTCCCCAAAAAGTCAAGAATACGAAAATTCGGAACTTTGAATTAGCGGTAACTTTTTCTTTAATGCACTGATTTACGTTTTTGACGTCGAAAGAGCTCGTGAAAACGAAGATAATAATACAAATGTCATTGCGATATCCCAATTTTTGAGCCCCTGTGATCACATTGAAAAATGGCCAAATAATAGGGCAAGACAAAATTTTCGAATTTTCCCTGCTGTAACTTAAAAAATCTGTAAAAAATTAAAAACTCAACGAATCCTAACTTGCCATATGTTGTTTTAAAGCGTCATTCATTGCGAAGAACCAAAGCTTAAGCTGAAGTTGATACTCTATCCTATTTTGATGTTATTGTAATTTTAGCAAAACTGTGAATTATTGATCAAAATGGCAATAAAAATAATCATTTAAATTAAATCGAGAGATAATAATTTTCCATAAAAAGAGTAAAAGCAAATTAGGCTAGCTCTAAAATAGCAGACTGTAATAATTTGTATTTATCACCAAACGTTCATCACTTTTACATATTAATTGCACTTTTTTTATATCACCATTTCTAACATTGATTTTCGGTTACACGTCACATTTACATACCTCCGGAATCATTATAGACATAATGCATGAAACAATGGCTGTACGGTGAAGGCGTTTTTCCCATGTGGACTGATGAGGCCAATGCCCAATAATTGTCAAAAATCTTTTGTTCAAACTGTAATAAGAGTTGTCAAAAAAATCCATTGCCGCTGCAGATTCTCTATGCGAGCAACGACTGAGCCACGATTGACTCACAGAATTCAACCTCAGGGACTCGCTTGCAGCAATAAGCTACATTTTTTTCGCGACATGTTACAAACAATAATTGAAGACTTCAACGAGGACCCCATTTCGAGTTACTTACTTAGCATCAGTTTGTAATTTAAGACTAGGTACACTTTTGATAAAAAGTCCGATACCCTTTCATTGACGCTTAAGGCTATGCTTTTATAGTTCAATTATAAAACTTATGCGTAGTAATCACCTAGTACTCACCTATAGTTACGTCTACTTTTCCAGAGCGAATGGAAAGTTCAATCGTGAAATATGAGCCATATTCCTTGTGACTGTTGTGACTCTTTGATCCCACAAAAAAAACGCCGGACGACTTATTTGTAGAACTATTTTCATTGAAGTTCTACTAGTACTTAAGTCAACGACATTATAGGTCGCAATCGCAAGCCTTAGACGTATCGCAGTCCACATCGACAAAAGCTAACAGTCGTATCAAGAGCTTGTGGTGTATAGTGTCTCTCGTTTCTCGTCGAGAGAACGCAGATCCATTTTGCAAAGTCGGAACCAGATCTGATCATATTACATTTTTAAAAATATATACAGCTAGATCGTAGATTATTCATTTTTGAATTGTGAATTAAAAAATTGAAATTTCTCAGTCGGTTTTCATCGCATGTCACGCAGTTTTTTAGGTCGCGTTAAAATTCATGACATTTGAGAATTGTCACGACTCTGAGATACCACAAAATCCGATTCCACACAATCCGATACTACACAATCCGATACTACATAATCCGATACTACACAATCCGACACTACACAATCCGATACTACATAATTCGATACTGCACAATCCGATACTACACAAACCTTATACTACACAATCCTTATACTACACAACCCTTATACTACACAATACTTATACTACACAATCATTATACTACACAATCCTTATACTACACAACCCTTATACTACACAACACTTATACTACACAATCTTTATACTACACAATCTTTATACTACACAATCCTTATACTACACAACCCTTATACTACACAATCCTTATACTACACAACCCTTATACTACACAACCCTTATACTACACAATCCTTATACTACACAACCCTTATACTACACAATCCTTATACTACACAACCCTTATACTACACAACCCTTATACTACACAATCCTTATACTACACAACCCTTATACTACACAATACTTATACTACACAATCATTATACTACACAAACCTTATACTACACAATCCTTATACTATACAATCTTTATACTACACAATCTTTATACTACACAATCATTATACTACACAAACCTTATACTACACAATCCTTATACTATACAATCTTCATACTACACAATCTTTATACTACACAATCCTTATACTACACAATCCTTATACTACACAATCCTTATACTACACAATCCTCATACTACACAATCCTTATACCACACAATCCTTATACTACACAATCTTTATACCACACAATCCTCATACTACACAATCCGTATACCACACAATCCTTATACTACACAACCCTTATACTACACAATCCGTATACCACATAATCCTTATACTACACAATCTTCATACTACACAATCTTTATACTACACAATCTTCATACTACACAATCCAATGCACACAATCCAACGCTATCTCGGGTGCCCACATGAACGACGTTGTTATCTCCATGATGAACACTATTTACTATGACAACACCTCATATTGTATAATGACAATCATTTTATTTGCTCTCCACTAAACTACAAAAATCTACACATAAAATATCTAGATAACAATAGAAAACTATATTTAAAAACAAATCCCCTTGAGTAACACTATTGTTGTCCCCAAGAAGATAACACTACTGGTTTTTCATCTGAAGGAAGTCAACACGGTGAAGTACGACACTGACGTTCTCACAATCTGAAAAATAAATCCAAAATCAACTTAGCTATTCTTCCGATACGAAACATATTGTTTATTGATCTTACCATACTAAAATTCGCCAATGACATGACGTACAGTTTTCCTGCTGTTAATTTGCAAGGTACTTGGCTTCTGACCATCATAAGCAACAATAATTTTTTCGATCTGGCACTGACATCATACCATCGAGCTCCATAGCTGATTGATTCAAGATTTCCTCGAATCAATTATTTTTATCAATGATCTCGTTGCAAGATTTTGAAATATACGGAAAATACTCACGCCCATTCGTGGATTCGCTCGCTGTGATCTATTAACTTTTGTCCTGGCCAACTGATGAAAAATATATGAGCCACCTGAGCGATTGTGAAGGTTGCAAATCTGAATGCTTCGTTCGGCTTGTCCAAATTCATGATCATCTGAGCCAATGTTAAAATACAATAAAGATATCCTGTTTTTTTAAAATTTATTTCTCTTGACCACAAAACCTTCATCACATTTTTCTAGAACCTAGATTTTCCAACGAACGTCGTAAGATGGCGCTCACTTTGTGAATGTCACACAAAATGGAGAACAATCGCAACATTTTTTAGATAATTCAGGTCTAAAAAAAAATGCTTAACGTCATCTAATTCGCAATTTAAGCTTTAGATGACGTTGCTTCGTTACTGATGGCGTATTTTGTATAAAATATAAAAATACTAACCTGAAATCCTGCGACACTCATACAGAAGACTGTCAGACCAACCACAAAGAAGTACAAAACGACGTGGCTGGATTCAATCACCGCAGCGAATCTTTAATATAGTTTGTGAAAAAGTGCGTTAATCAGGAAATTATTTTCTGTTATTAATAACTCATTGGTTTTTTAGTTACAGAAAGAGGTGCATAGGGATTTAGTCACCAACTCTATGACATCTTTGTGCATTTTAACGCAGCTGACAATCTCTTGATAAATCACTTCTTCTTGTCGTTCGGAATCGAGCTCGTTCACTCTTTCATCGACGCCGATTTCCATCAAATGTTCCAACTTGTCACTGAACGGAATTATATTTTATAATCTCATTTTCAGAAGTATTTTCTGTCGGGACAGAAGATCGTTATACCCCAAAGCAGCGAATAATCCGCAAGCGTGTTGCACATACACGGCGTATGTTGAATCCATTGCGACTATTGTCGTTATAGTAACAAGCGTTGAACAATCACCGTGAAGCATCATTGGAAAATAATATTTATTTGGATCGAGATCGCCGTACTTTGTGGGCAAGGGAAAAATTATGGCCCTGGACTCATTAAGGGGCATCATAAGATCGAGGAACTTTGGCGTTATTGGCATTAACACATATGAAGCCATTGTAAAGTACATGCAGGCTGTGAAGATGGAAAGAAGAATCGTAAAACAAAATGGCGCAAAGGTGATTCTGTACGGAAATGGAAAAGTCACCAGTAAATGAACAATCACCATTAGAGTACTATGCTTTTTGTGCCCTAAACCAGAAGATGGCGCTGAAAATCTGACGAGCCGCCATGTTTTCCTACCTACAAAAACATGGCGGACCATCAGATTTTTGCACTCAATGAAAAATGATTAAATGGCGATGATTAGATGGCGATAGCCAAGACAAAAGAGCAGAAAAATGGTCAACAGACTTTTGTGCCTTAAATAATTGTGAAATACTTTTCTTCACTTAACCGATCATGATTACCAAAAAAGGCTAACCTTAACTGTTCATTAAATGGTGAATGTACGTTAAATAAGAGATAATCAAAATTTCAAACCAGTATAAAATTCTGTTAATTTCCTGCCTTTGTCCGCATGACTCTTTATTATTTCGAATTGCGGACTGATGCCCATAACTTTCCAATCGTTATAAATACGATCAGTTATCGTTTTTATCTGCGGAAAATGTTTGTATACAAAAATAGATCGCGTCTACTTAAAGCTTAAGGGAAGATCATCACCTACTCTTAAGGTTATGATCGTATGTGCAAGCTTATAATAACTCTTTCGGCGAAGCATTACGAAAAATCGAAAAACTTACCTTGTCAGCGTTCAAAATATAATTCGAGAATTTCATGCCGATCGACGTCTGAACACCCAAAACAGATACACTCTCGATAAAATAATCCAGATCACCCCACACATAAATCAGTTGAATAATCTATTTAAAAAAATCGTGTCCAACAATATTTCTATCATTTTTTTGGAACGAATCTATAGAAGCTACGGATTTATTTCCGAAGCCAATTTTCTTGTAATCAATTAAAATCTGTTAAAATTTTATTTAATAATTTTTTCAATAAAAATTCTATTTACTACAGTCCAAAATCGGTTTTGTCAATCGGAAACTGAAATTCCGATAGTTTCAACATATAATTGCAAATCTCATAAACTACTAATCCAAAAAAAAATTAAACACAACAATAATAATTAGGAATCTTTGACCTTTATACTAGGCTTTATTTTATATTTTTCTGATCATTAGTTTTCAAGTTACAACACAATAAACGTCATGTACTTTTTTCACCAGACGCGATGCGAAGATATGAATTTTTTTTCAGATTTTTTTAAAACCCTGAATTT
Organism: Ephialtes manifestator; assembly: GCA_963970395.1. NCBI lineage: Eukaryota > Metazoa > Arthropoda > Insecta > Hymenoptera > Ichneumonidae > Ephialtes > Ephialtes manifestator. The sequence continues at coordinate 31,678,225 of OZ019975.1, read as the reverse complement.
TGCATTTTCTCGCATATTTTTTCCATATAAAAAAGAAAAAAAATTGAATTTAAAAATCTAAAAAAAATCATAAATATTCAGAAAAATGAACAAATCATTATCATTTTTTAAAAATGTGAATTTTCGGAAAATTTGTTAAACAATTTTTTTTCATCAATTTGTTAATAACATTTACGAATAATTATTATGCAAAATGAATCTTTCCAGTATCTTTAACCTGCATGAATTATTTCAGATTTTTATACCATCGTGTTTTCAATTCTCTTTCATTTTCCTCGAATTTATGCGAAATGAATATCTAAAATTATCGTAATTCTTACCTCTGGAATAACTATGCTAATAGCAAGAACTAACACTGCTAATCTGATGAGTCGTTTTTGCAATGAGCTTTGATATGGCCATTGGCCAAGACAAGTGAGAAGAAACTTGTTTATTCGATAGTAAGGACCTTCAAATATGTCCATATCTTTGTTAGAATCTTCAGTTGACGGTTGAAAGTCAAACCACTGGAGTTCCTCGAAACGAACTGTGTAACTTTTTAATCCGTAAAATGTATCTCACTCTAGCGGTGAAATCGTGCGCCACACAAATTTTGTAGCATGGGAAGACGAAGGACAGTTGCATGCAACAGTCTCGCTTTAACCATAGGTCATCCCTGTTGTTTTCATGGAAGGGATACGAGGGTTTCCAGCGAAGAGACAAAGTACTTTGTACAACTATAATTTTCATCAGAAATTCTCTTGGATCTTTGCTACAGACGACGTATAATTGTCCTGGAGAATTAGCGAATAGTGAAAGCGACGCCGAGACTTGGAAAAAAAAGGCAAGGAAATCGATCGACGCATGAAAGGCAAGCGACTATTGGGGCAATTTGATACGTAAGTTGCCATAATGCGCATTGCGTTCTGTTCGTTGCTGGCAAGTGGTTTATCTCCAAGTGATGAGACGAAATAATAAGAACTTTGGTTAATGTTAAAATTGCTATACAATTGAAGCTCTTGATAGTTGGAATTCATCAATTAATTTCTACAGCTGCATTGACATTTTTCTAATGTCAGAAAATTCTTCTAAGCTTCTGCAGGGTTAAAAAAAATTCCTAAGGTAAGTATTATGACTTTTTTTTTTAGTACGTTAATCATTTGCGAAGTTGGGAGTAATTTTTGATTAATTATATCGAGAATTGAAAACAGTTGACACCATAAAGTCGTGAAAAATATTTTTCATTGTTTTCCGATGAAGCGAAAGTCGACATTTTTTTCGACATTGAACCGGTCGAAAAATCAGGAAAATGATAAATTTTTCACCGGTTATAACTTATTTTTCTATGTATTCGATTTTCAATTTTCTTTTTTTTTCATTCGAAAGAGCTTGCCAAAATGAAAAGAATGACCCTAATAACATTAACATACCGCAATTTTCACGTTCTTAAGATCTCTTTGAAAAATAACCGGAACAAAGGAAAAGGGAATGCAAAAATGTGCATTTTTCGCTGCTCCAACTATAAAAATCTATAAAAAATTTAAAAATCGACGAATCCTGAGATGCCATATCGTATTTTAAAGTACGAATCGTTAGTAAGAATGATAGTGCTAAACGAAGTCGCTACGCCATTTTGTTGAAGTTCTAACCATTATAGTAAAACTCTACATTTTTTGCCACGACGTCAAACAAATTTCGTTTTTTTTCTTAGCCGCTATTCCGAAGTATTTTTTTCCCCTTCTTTCCATGGTATGGCTTCAATCGCCTTTTTACCGCCCTTCCCATCCTTACGCCTATCACTCCCTACCCGCACTTCACTAAGCTAACCTATCTTTCCAACGTGTCGCCAGCCGACTTTAGCTACACTGCACTGCATTTGTCATGGGCACGGGGAAACTGCGGAAAACCCGTACCGGTACAGATGGCCGTATATTCTTCTGATTTCCCGGTGCATTCACGAAAGTAACTTACTTAAGTGTAAACATCCGAGGTCTCAGAAAAACTGACCTCCCGCTCACTGATTGATGTGCCAGCCGGTGCACGGCTAAACGGTCACCCATCCAAGTTATGACCGCAAACAATGCTGCTTAACTCGGGGGACCGTCAGATTCTCACACCGGCCGCACAACCACCAGTGTCGGTCGCTATTCCGAAGTAGTTTTTACGCTGAATAAAAATTTGTTGCTCATCTTACGCAAAAATCAAAGAATTTTATGAAAAGATTTTTTTTTAAATTTCTTTTCATATACGTTAACATGTTCATGAAAATTCTTCAACATTTGTAATCAGCGGAAAAATTATCAATGAGAAACGACTTTTGCAACCCATTCAGATCGAAAAAGCATTAATTTTATCCCTGAAACTGCCGGAGACAATACAAAAAAAGCACCGCAAATGGAAAATAGATTTTCACTTTAGACATACACTTTGTAAACCAAACTATAAACTAAAATATAACATTAAGATGAAATCACATGCATCTCGATAACTAAAACCTGCACTCATTTTTTATTCAAAATGTTGTATTGTGATTCCCGAATTTTTAATTCAGTTTTGGATTTCATGTTTCATTTAATTTTGAATTTCTTATTTTCTAATTATTTTCATTTTTTTTTCCATTTGCAAAATTGTCTGAGGTATGTAGTAACCCAGATAGAATAACGTGCCGCCCGGCGTGTCGGCAGAAATGCGGAATGTGCGACGTCTCTAGGCAGAATTGTGACGGCACGGCAGGCTGTAATTCTACTTTATGCCCGCACACCTCCGGCACGCTGTGGAGCGTCTCGAACTGCTGGCACCGTATGGGTACAGTGTTGCATTTAGCACGTTGTGCCGGAGTCATGCCGACACAGTACCAGATTCCAGCTCGCCGTGCCGTCACAACACTGCCTAATGACGTCGCACATACCGCATTTCTGCCAGCACGCCGTGCTGTTCGGGCAGTCACCATGCCGCCACTGTGCCGACATTTTTCTATTTGGGAATCTATATATTTACAATGTAAATTCTATATGTAAATCAATTGAGCCGATACAATCAATTTACTCGAGCAGCAGACTTAATTTTTTTTATATTACGTTTTCGGCCATATTAGTACCATTTTTTATCCATTTGTAGCCATATCAATTGCACGTAAATTATGAGATGTCCACAAATGGTGCCAATAGGCTTTAAACATAATTTATTAAACAATTAGGTATTTTAAGCATTGAATATTCAATATAACGTTCACTTTGATTCGTAGATCGTATTTAAATTCAGTAATTTGGAATAGATCGAAGTAATGATGAATTAATATATACATTTTTTTGCGTTGCCGTTAATAATGGTACAATGGCCACAAACGGTACGTTTACCCTACGAACGCCAATATTACCGACGAACGATCGAATGATTTGATTCATGTAAAATAATTAAATTCATTAATTTGAATAGATTGAAGTAATGACGAATTAATATATACATTTTTGTGTGGCCACTAATAATGGTACATTGGCCACAAATGGTACGTTTACCCTACGAACGCCAATATTGCCGACGAACGAACGAATGATTCGATTCATGTAAAATAATGAAATTGATTAATTTGTATTGATTGAAGTAATGACGAATTAATATATACATTTTTGTGTGGCCATTAATAATGGTACAACGACCACAAATGGTACGTTTACCCTACGAACGCCAATATTACCGACGAACGAACGAATCATTTGATTCATGTAAAATAATTAAATTCATTAATTTGAATAGATTAAAGTAATGATGAATTAATATATACATTTTTTTGCGTTGCCGTTAATAATGGTACAATGGCCACAAACGGTACGTTTACCCTACGAACGCCAATATTACCGACGAACGAACGAATGATTTGATTCATGTAAAATAATTAAATTCATTAATTTGAATAGATTGAAGTAATGATGAATTAATATATACATTTTTTGTGTGGCCATTAATAATGGTACAACGGCCACAAATGGTACGTTTACCCTACGAACGCCAATATTACCGACGAACGAACGAATGATTTGATTCATGTAAAATAATTAAATTCATTAATTTGAATAGATTAAAGTAATGATGAATTAACATATACATTTTTTTGCGTTGCCGTTAATAATGGTACAATGGCCACAAACGGTACGTTTACCCTACGAACGCCAATATTGCCGACGAACGAACGAATGATTCGATTCATGTAAAATAATGAAATTGATTAATTTGTATTGATTGAAGTAATGACGAATTAATATATACATTTTTGTGTGGCCATTAATAATGGTACAACGACCACAAATGGTACGTTTACCCTACGAACGCCAATATTACCGACGAACAAACGAATGATTTGATTCATGTAAAATAATTAAATTCATTAATTTGAATAGATTGAAGTAATGATGAATTAATATATACCTTTTTTGTGTGGCCGTTAATAATGGTACAAAGGCCACAAATGGTACGTTTACCCTACGAACGCCAATATTACCGGCGAACGAACGAATGATTTGATTCATATAAAATAATTAAATTAATTAATTTGAATAGATTGAAGTAATGATGAATTAATATATACATTTTTTGTGTGGCCATTAATAATGGTACAACGGCCACAAATGGTACGTTTACCCTACGAACGCCAATATTACCGACGAACGAACGAATGATTTGATTCATGTAAAATAATTAAATTCATTAATTTGAATAGATTGAAGTAATGATGAATTAATATATACATTTTTTGTGTGGCCATTAATAATGGTACAACGGCCACAAATGGTACGTTTACCCTACGAACGCCAATATTACCGACGAACAAACGAATGATTTGATTCATGTAAAATAATTAAATTCATTAATTTGAATAGATTGAAGTAATGATGAATTAATATATACATTTTTGTGTGGCCACTAATAATGGTACATTGGCCACAAATGGTACGTTTACCCTACGAACGCCAATATTGCCGACGAACGATCGAATGATTTGATTCATGTAAAATAATTAAATTCATTAATTTGAATAGATTGAAGTAATGACGAATTAATATATACATTTTTGTGTGGCCACTAATAATGGTACATTGGCCACAAATGGTACGTTTACCCTACGAACGCCAATATTGCCGACGAACGAACGAATGATTCGATTCATGTAAAATAATGAAATTGATTAATTTGTATTGATTGAAGTAATGACGAATTAATATATACATTTTTGTGTGGCCATTAATAATGGTACAACGACCACAAATGGTACGTTTACCCTACGAACGCCAATATTACCGACGAACAAACGAATGATTTGATTCATGTAAAATAATTAAATTCATTAATTTGAATAGATTGAAGTAATGATGAATTAATATATACATTTTTTGTATGGCCACTAATAATGGTACAACGGCCACAAATGGTACGTTTACCCTACGAACGCCAATATTACCGACGAACGAACGAATCATTTGATTCATGTAAAATAATGAAATTCATTAATTTGAATTGATTGAAGTAATGATGAATTAATATATACATTTTTTGTGTGGCCATTAATAATGGTACAGTGGCCACAAATGGTATGTTTATCCTACGAACGCCAATATTACCGACGAACGAACGAATGATTTGATTCATGTAAAATAATTAAATTCATTAATTTGAATAGATTGAAGTAATGATGAATTAATATATACATTTTTGTGTGGCCACTAATAATGGTACAATGGCCACAAATGGTACGTTTACCCTACGGACGCCAATATTACCGATGAACGAACGAATGATTTGATTCATGTAAAGTAATTAAATTAATTAATTTGAATAGATTGAAGTAATGATGAATTAATATATACATTTTTGTGTGGCCATTAATAATGGTACAACGACCACAAATGGTATGTTTACCCTACGAACGCCAATATTACCGACGAACAAACGAATGATTTCATTCATGTAAAATAATTAAATTCAATAATTTGAATAGATTGAAGTAATGATGAATTAATATATACATTTTTGTGTGGCCACTAATAATGGTACAATGGCCACAAATGGTATGTTTACCCTACGGACGCCAATATTACCGACGAACGAACGAATGATTTGATTCGTGTAAAATAATGAAATTCATTAATTTGAATTGATTGAAGTAATGATGAATTAATATATACATTTTTTGTGTGGCCATTAATAATGGTACAGTGGCCACAAATGGTACGTTTACCCTACAGACGCCAATATTACCGACGAACAAACGAATGATTTCATTCATGTAAAATAATTAAATTCAATAATTTGAATAGATTGAAGTAATGATGAATTAATATATACATTTTTGTGTGGCCATTAATAATGGTACAATGGCCACAAATGGTATGTTTATCCTACGAACGCCAATATTACCGACGAACGAACGAATCATTTGATTCATGTAAAATAATTAAATTCATTAATTTGAATAAATTGAAGTAATGACGAATTAATATATACATTTTTGTGTGGCCATTAATAATGGTACAATGGCCACAAATGGTACGTTTACCCTACGAACGCCAATATTACCGACGAACGAACGAATGATTTGATTCATGTAAAATAATTAAATTCATTAATTTGAATAGATTGAAGTAATGATGAATTAATATATACATTTTTTGTGTGGCCAATAATAATGTTACAGTGGCCACAAATGGTACGTTTACCCTACGAACGCCAATATTACCGACGAACGAACGAATTATTCGATTCATGTAAAATAATTAAATTCATTAATGTGAATTTATTGAAGTAATGATGAATTAATATATCAAGAGACGCGGTAGCGTCTTGACGCCAAGTATTAAAAGAAAATTTGTATGCCTTACGAGACTCCTCACGACCGAAACGCCTGACGCTACTCTTATTACTTGGACGTTCTTTGTGTTGTCATTAATAATGGTACAATGGCCACAAATGGTATGTTTACCCTACAAACACCAATATTACCGACAATTGCGTTACCATACGCAGTACCATCACCGACTGCCGATTCATCTTCAAACATTTACCATACCATATGTACAACATCGTTGTTGAAAATTTCCAAAGTAAGATGGCACTCGTACCATCATTAATTTTTTTTGTTTCTCCACATCAATCATCTGCCAAGGGAGGACCATCATTCGCTTGATTTATTCGCAATCGCGGCAGTGCCATAATTACTCCATAAACATCGTGCCGAAAATCAACATTGCGCTAATAGATATCAATATCAATAAAAACGCGCAATGTTCGGAAGCAGTTGGAACGATAAGTACGATTAGCTTCCGTGAATCACGTAACTGATAACACTAAATACATTGTTTACCAATAAAGTTGTGTGTGTGTGTGTCAGTGCAAACGTAGTGTCGCGAAAAACGACTTAAAAAAGCCGTTACTACCCAGAATGCAGTGGTAACGGAAAATTTGAAATTCAAAAAAAAAGCCGTTGAATTTTTTACCAACAATGCCATAAACAATGAACGACAATATGAGTCGTTTGAGGGGCCGCACGTCGTTGACGATTATTCTAATGCTTGTCTTCATGCTCTTAGTGATAATATATCACTTATTGAGCAGCGAAGTGGACAATGCGTCTTCCACAAAAACCAACACTCGTCTCAGCATCGAAGAGCTTTATCCTCTATCCGATTTGACTGAGAGTCCGGAGAATATTGCTAGACGTCAGCAATTTGAGTCACAAATGATGGGCCATGCGAGAAGCATGGATAAATTCAGAAACATCAATGATCCAAAGTACGAGAGATACACAAAGCACGAAGCGCTCTTCAAGGGCCACAAGATTGTTCATCTTGATTTAAAAGGTGCGCCACCAGTTATAGACTACTATAAAACTCTCTTAGGCCTCTTAAAGAAGCTCGGAGCCACAGGAATTCTCTTGGAGTACGAAGACATGTTTCCCTTCGAAGGAGAGATTCAAAACATCAGCGCAACAAATTGTTATACAAAAAACAACATAGCAGAGATTCAGCGTCTAGCTAAGAAAAACAATCTAATTGTGATACCGCTTATCCAAACATTTGGCCATTTGGAATTTGTCCTTAAGCTAGAGAAATATATGGACCTGAGGGAAGTTCTGAGATATCCCCAAGTCGTTTGTCCGACTTACAACAAAACTATGCCACTGATTTATCAGATGATAGATCAAGTCGTAGAGAATCATCCAAACATCAAATATTTGCATATCGGCGCTGACGAAGTGTATCATTTGGGAGAATGCGCAAGATGCTTGGAAACTATGGTGAAGAATCAATGGGGAAAGCGTCAGCTATTTCTCAATCATGTTACAAAAGTAGCAACTTATATTAAAAACAAATATCCTCAGCTCACTGTTCTCATGTGGGACGATGAATTTCGGGAAATTTCACCGTCGGAAATTGTGGAAAGCGGTCTTAACAAGTTGGTGGAACCTGTTGTCTGGAAATATACAACAGATCCTGGAGCTTCGCTCACAGATCAACTATGGGAGAGTTACGCTACAGTTTGGTCCTCAATGTGGATAGCAACTGCTTTCAAAGGCGCAACAGAACCGGATCGTTACTACACGGACATCTCTTATCACATGGAGAATCATCAGCGATGGCTCGAGATAATTAGCAAATATTCTAGGATAATTAACTTTAAGGGCGCTATGTTAACCGGTTGGCAGCGCTACGATCATTTTAGCGTACTTTGCGAATTGTACGCTTCGGCGATTCCATCTCTAGCCGTTAATCTCGCGATTCTTCAAAGCCCAAGCCTCAATAGTTTTCCAGTTGAACTACCGAATCGCGTTTCCGAGGCTTTGGAATGCGACGGCGATATTTCTCTCAGCATTCCTGAACCGCAATATGGATGGACAAAATGCAACTTTCATGGAGCTAAAATTTATGCAGCTACTTTGAGGCTCTACACACTGCAACAGGAATTAAATAGAATGGAACAGGACAATACTTTTAAGGGATGGCTTAAGCCGTACAACATCAAACATGTTTTCTCCAGTCCGAGTCACGTTGAACGTGCTGTCGCTGAATTGGATAGATATAAAATGGAGATACTTTACATTGAGAAGGAAATGCGAGAAGCTATGGACGGAATTTATGATGTTTATACCGTGGACGAATGGCTGGAAACTTTCTTAGCGCCTCTCAACGAAAAAGTGAGCAAACTTTGGGAGGCCAAAGAGAAAATCTTGGAAAAGTACGAGTGGCCCCGTAGACCACTTCCTAAAAGGGATTTATAGGGCAGCGAGTATTTTAAGTGCTTCCTTAAATTTTTTTGGTACTTCTTCTAGAATCTAGCGAATCGCAAGAAGAGAAAATTTAAGGAAACACTTTTGCTTGACTCATCAAAGAAAAAACAAACTGGATTCAAGTAAATGGATAGAGAAATGCTTGTGAATGAAAATGGGGCATTACATTAGCCTTTTCTTCAATGTTGGGCTTTGTGAGTTGCTTTTTCTTGCATTTTAGTGGTGCAAGAAAACGTTGAGGTTGCTTCAAATTTTCCATTCACGTAAATACTTGGAAAGTTTTTTATTGACTGGTAAAAAATGCAATGATATTGAAACGATAGTCACGCGGAATTTTGAATAACGAGACAGTGTTTAAATATCTCTTTTTACCGATTTGCTAGAGTATTAATTTGTATATTCTTATTTTACTGCAGCATTTATATTGTTTCGGTTTTTTAAACGCGAAATTTTTCAATTCGATATGTTTGTACAAATTTTACGTCGATCTACGCACATTAATGAGCTGCATCAATTTTTAACCGAAACTTCATTTACAGATAGATGCTCAAAAAAAAAAACAAACAATGAAATATCTTTTTAAATTAGCAAATGCGAAATCTGTTATGGATCATAGGGTACTTTACGTCAGTAATAAAGAACAGCTATTGATTATTGTCAGGCAAATGTGCCTGCGATTTTGGATAAAACACATTTTGGAAATTATTGCACCGAAAACAAAGAAATTTATGATATGCAAAACAAAAATTGCAACATTTTTCAATGTTATCTGTTTTGCACTTATGTTTTATTTTCGCCAATTAATAAAAGCAGAAGATATTTAATGAATACTTTCTTTCTTTTATTATTAAAAATCAGTATTATTATCGTTTTCAATGTTGCAGATTTTCCCTAGATTTTTTATTGTATCGCCAACGACTGTTGAATTTTATACGGTAAGAAAAAAAAGTTCATATTTTTCTTAAATCTAATAATTTTCATTGCAAAATACTCATATTCTCGTTATACTCACATAAAATTCGTTTTTGAATAATTATTTTTAGGTATCAATTATTAATAAGATATCTTTACATGAAAATTATACGTCCCTTGATTTATATTCCCTTGATCGAAAATTGAATAATTTTTCCAAGATCGCAGGTATATAATTGCCTAATCAGATGTATGCATCAGCGAAATCTTCCAGGACGTGTTCGAATATCTTTCGAACAAAATCTCGACGAGTCGAGAAGAAGCGATTGGCGTTATGTGCAATAAGATTGAGACTGACAGTGAGACTGGGACATATAATGCTCAGTTGTGGTAATTGTTTAGTAAAATTACTATATCATAAAAAATAAAAAAAATGAAATAAACAAATATTCGCGATATGCACACGCTAATAATTCAGAATAGTTAAATAATGTGCTGGAGAAATAAGAAGACATTTATGTGAAAGTGATATATGAACGTAGTGATTACTAGAATATTATTTAGCGATCGCATCTTAAATCTTATACTCTGTAACAGATTTTCCTCGTATACTAAGAATCAAAGTCAATTCTCGCGTCGTAGTATCTTCCCAAATAAATAGACTGCTCCGTTACCCATTGATGAAGCAATATGGTTCGATATGTATAGCTTTCATATGATTTTATAGAGGAAATTGTAATGTTAAATAATTGTAGCACTGAACAAAAAAAAAGAACAAAAAAAGTCGACTTAGAATACTTTCACTTAGTATCTAGTAAAAGAGTTGTAATCGCAGTTGTTGTATTAAATAAAAATTTATGGTATAATTAATTTCATAAATGTTATTACAAATTAATAACCAGTAGTATGCATAAATAAATGTTTAAGCTTTAGAATCTCTTAAAATTAATTATCAATAAAAATGTCACATTAAAAATTGTAACTAAAAAATCGACGCTTTTTAAAATGCATTATATGTCCCCAATTTTTTGAGAAAATTGGAGTAACGTGTATTTGTTTTTTGTTCACAGCAATTATTTAAAAACTTGCACATTCATTATCAATAAAATGTCGCATTAAAAATTGTAACTAAAAAATCGACGCTTTTTAAAATGCATTATATGTCCCCAATTTTTTGAGAAAATTGGAGTAATGTGTATTTGTTTTTTTGTTCACAGCAATTATTTAAAAAAAATTGCACACTCATTATGCAAATAACTTTATGATAAATAGTTATCGGATACTGAACGAGGCAGGAAAAAAAAACGACAGCGCTGGAAAATATTGATGAAAATGACTTTGACTAAAAATCATTAATCCTAACTTCGCGCTGACAAACGAAGAGATTTTTTGTTTTCGAACAAATTAACGATTTAACAATAAATCATCTGTACAAAATATATTATTTTTATTCTCTTGTTTATAACTCCATATATTAATTCACCGATGTCTTCGATAATAGTAATTATATTTATAAGCCAAAAATGTTAATGCAATATCACTACGATAATTGACTGTAATGTCGCTACCAAAACTGTCACCTGGTGATTTAAAAAGGGCAAATAAACTTTTTCTTTTTCCAGTTACTTTTTGAAAATTTATTCATTTCCGCAGCACAATTACTTGTAAAATGATCTTAGTTGCTATTCTTAATTTACGAACGTCTTCGAAGACAAGGCACAGCGTAAATGTATAAATATATGAAATTCTTCGACAGACATTAATTATCGAAAAATTCTTTGGGCCCGTAACATTTTCGATAATTATGGGATTTTATTTTTCGTTTTTTTTTTATTGCAGACGACAAATCGATGATTTTGATAGTGGAAGAACCGAAGTGCCGTTTATTTGAAATGGTTTTCTATTCGGATATCTTTTAACCACCCTATGAACGCTTGACATATCAACGGTGTCACCAATCTCTGCTATTACGATTGGCTTATGCATTTCTTGGTCGACTCTGGTCAGTTGTACGCCCAATACTTTAGCAGCTAAATTGGCAATGCACAAGGATACCTAAAAAAAAAATTACCATGGATTAATCTGTAAATTGTTCAATTTTTTTTCATCATTAAACAATAACATTTATTTTGAAGAATAAAGCCAAAAAATTCTTACTCAATTTGTGGAATAGAAATCGTATCAACACCTAGTAAAAAAACTATATTTTTTGCTTTTTTGTTTTGTTTTTTTTTGTTGCCATTTAATTTATGTAAAACATTTGAAATAGGTAGAAAAATTAATTGAATTGGAAAAATAAGTTATTGATACTTAAAGGATAATTGAAAAAAAAATTGGTTTGGATTACTCTGTAAATTGTTCAATTTTTTTTTCAGATCAGAAAACTATAGCATTGATTTTGAATAATAATAAAGCCAAAAAATTCTTACTCGTTTGTTGAATAAAAATCGTATCATCAACTAGTAAAAAAACTATGTTTTTTGCTTTTTGGTTTATTTTTTGTTGCCATTTAATTTATGTAAAACATTTGAAATAGGTAGAAAAATTAATTGAATTTGAAAAATAAGTTATTGATACTTAAAGAATAATTTTTTTAAAAATAATTAATTTGGATTAGTCTGTAAATTTTTCAATTTTTTTTTTCAGTTCAGAAAACAATAACATTTTGTATAATAATAAAGCCAAAAAATTCTTACTCAATTTCTTGAATAAAAATCGTTTTATTAACTTACCAGAAATATAATTTTTTTTTCAATTTATGTAAAATTTATGTAAGGTAGAAAAATTAATTGAATATGGAAAAAAAATTGTTCATTTTTTTCAGATCATAAAAAAATAACATTGTTTTTGAATGATAAAGCCAAAAAATTCTTACTGAATTTGTTGAATAAATATCGTTTCATCAATTTATAAAAAATATATATATATATATATATTTTTAATAAATTTTATATATATATACATTTTTATATATATCAAGAGTCGCGGTAGCGACTCGACGCCAAGTTAAAAAAGAAATTAATGTTGCCTTCACACTACGATATATATATTTAAACAAAATTTCTTTCCATTTAATTTATATAAAATATTTCAAATAGGTAGAAGAATTAATTGAATTTGAAAAATAAGTTATTTTTCAAATTCAATTATTAATTGAATTTGAAAAATAAGTTATTTTTCAAATTCAATTTTCATTATTATTATGATTCTAGGTCCTTTTTCATATTTTCGACATTGATTTTTTTTTTTTTTTTTTTTTTTTTTTTTTCAAATTTTTCTCTAGTTGCAAAATAAGTAAATTTTCGTTTTTTTTTTAAATTTTCATGCTCTTACCGATTCTCCAGTTCTTGCAGACATGTCGTAATAGCTGAAGCCGTTTTCCGCAGCAAATCGATGAGACTTGTCCCTCTTCACGGTTCTTTGGTGTTCCATATCACACTTGTTTCCTACCAACGCCATTAAGGGCCTTTTTTGGAAGCTGTTATCTAGTATTTGATGTATTGTCGATATCCATTCTACGAGTATATCGAAACTCGAACTGTTTGTCACATCGTATACAAGAAGCACAAGCTAAAATACATATAATTCAACATCAATTTTACAGGATGAAGAAATAATTTTATTTCAACATTCTCAACAATTTGAAATATTTTGCCGATTTTTTTTGACCTACGAAAATAATTTTTTTTAAATGCGAAAATGATGAAAATTTTATAATTAAACTTTTTTTTATTCTGAGGAGATTTTCAACAATTTGAAATATCTTGCCGATCTTTTTTGTCCCACGAAAATAATTTTTTTTTTTATTAAATTTTTTTTTAATTAAATTTTTTTTTTAATTAAATTTTTTTTTAATTAAATTTTTTTTTAAATATGAGGAAATTTAAAAAAAAAATTCATTGTAATTATTGTTATCCCTATTTATTGTTATCATGGCAAATTATAAATTTTCCTCGTTAGAAATATTTAAATTTCGTACTGAATTTTTTAATCTTTTATAAAAAATAATTTAACTTACATCGGCATGAAAAATATATTTGTCTAGCATGGAGCCGTGAAGTGCAAGACCTCCAACGTCCCAAAGATGAAGATTTACATTTCTGCAACATCCCAGGCTGAGGATTTTTGTGAAGAAATCGATTCCAGCAGTAGGTGTGTATTGCCTTGTAAACTCGTCGTTGCAGAACTTCACTGCGATGCTTGTCTAAAGAAGAACCAGCCATGTATGACTATTGATTAATTTGCCGATCACTAAACTGGTGCTTTCAAGGCATTTAATTATAATGATATTCTTAAAATAGAAACCTTTTATTTTTTTAAAGCCTGTCATTTTTTAACCATTTTTCACGCTATTTTAGATAATTTTAAGTACTCAATATATAAATACATTGAGTAATTTTTTTATTCACGAGGAAGCAAATATTAGGTAAAAAAAATGAGACGCAGCTAAAATGCATCGTTAAATAATTTTAACGACTAAAAAATTCCTATAACTTAATATAAAAAAAAAATAAGCAATATATTAAAATGTTGAGTATTTTATTCAATACTCAATATATAAATATATTGAGTTTTTTTTAAATCCACGAGGAAGCAAATATGCAGTTAAATAAAAATGAGAAACATCTAAAATGCTTCATTAAATAATTTGAACTACTAGAAAACGACGGTAATTCTTTATTTTTATTTATCAAACAATTTTTTCTTTAGATTAATGAATAATAACTGTTATTGATAAAATTCTATGTCAAAAATCGTAATTTTTAAATTCTATATATTTGGCATTCATAAAAAAACATCACCATGGAAACAAGAAAAAACATTACGCCATTTAAAGCTAATTAATAAATAACAATATTTTTAAATATTACATTTATCGTGTAATTACTAATTTGATTTTCTATTTTTATTGGCGAAATTATATTTTATTGTATATATTTGTTATTCATAAAAAAACATCATCATTTATTATTAATAAAATTCGATGTCAAAAATCGTAATTTTTAAATTCTATATATTTGGCATTCATAAAAAAAACATCACCATGGAAACAAGAAAAAACATTATGCCATTTAAAGCTAATTAATAAATAACAATTTTTTTAAATATTACATTTATTGTGTAATTACTAATTTGATTTTCTATTTTTATTGGCGAAATTATATTTTATTGTATATATTTGTTATTCATAAAAAAACATCATCATTTATTATTAATACAATTCGATGTCAAAAATCGTAATTTTTAAATTCTATATATTTGGAATTCATAAAAAAAACATCACCATGGAAACAAGAAAAAACATTATGCCATTTAAAGCTAATTAATAAATAACAATATTTTTAAATATTACATTTATTGTGTAATTACTAATTTGATTTTCTATTTTTATTGGCGAAATTATATTTTATTGTATATATTTGTTATTCATAAAAAAACATCATCATTTATTATTAATAAAATTCGATGTCAAAAATCGTAATTTTTAAATTCTATATATTTGGCATTCATAAAAAAACATCACCATGGAAACAAGAAAAAACATTATGCCATTTAAAGCTAATTAATAAATAACAATTTTTTTAAATATTACATTTATTGTGTAATTACTAATTTGATTTTCTATTTTTATTCGCGAAATTATATTTTATTGTATATATTTGTTATTCATAAAAAAACATCATCATTTATTATTAATAAAATTCGATGTCAAAAATCGTAATTTTTAAATTCTATATATTTGGCATTCATAAAAAAAACATCACCATGGAAATAAGAAAAAACATTATGCCATTTAAAGCTAATTAATAAATAACAATTTTTGTTAAATATTACATTTATTGTGTAATTACTAATTTGATTTTCTATTTTTATTGGCGAAATTATATTTTATTGTATATATTTGTTATTTATAAAAAAACATAATTTATTATTAATAAAATTCGATGTCAAAAATCGTAATTTTTAAATTCTATATATTTGGCATTCATAAAAAAAACATTATGCCATTTAAAGCTAATTAATAAATAACAATTTTTTTTAAATATTACATTTATCATGTCAATTATAATTTGATTTTCTATTTTTATTGGCGAAATTAGTATCACTCATTTTTACCCTAAAATAAATAGTATAAAATTGCGGATGTTTAAAAAAATGTATAATAAAATTTGTTTATTTAATTTTTTTAAAATTAGTGATAAAAAATGCTTACCTTACCTGCAGCCGAGTCACCGACAAGTACGACTTTCAGTCGTTTCTCAGTCAAGTCCTCGTCAGGTTCGGACATGGAGAACTTGTCGACTTATTCCTTCAAGTTTCTGTCTCTTTACTGTGTTATAGCTTAAGTATATAATGCGTCACGGTAGAACGCCCGCGTCCGACTAGCAACTTGTCGGACTGGCCGACGACGAATCGACCGGTTTTTGCCGGGCAAAGAGTTACCCCATCGGCCGGCATGAATAAATTAGCAAATAATCGATAACCCTACCCGCGTGTTACGATCTGTGTCAATCCAGTGTGGAACTTAGTCGCCACTGCAATTGTTTACTGTGTAAAAAAATTGCGCCTGCGCTATTCACTCACAAGCACCTCATGAAACCCCCGAGGTTTTACCCTCAGACTGTTTACGAGTTTATGTGGTAAATACGTGAAAGATTGTCGCACAAAACGCGATATTCCCTGGTAAAAATAAATTATAGTAATTGATACAGATCGATAAAATTTAAATGAGATTTAATCTTTATCTTTTTGGACTTTGATCAATTTATACAAATTGAATCGTTATTAATTATTGTTATTATTATTGAAACGTTATTAATTATTGTGCACCAACGGATTTATAATATTTTGTAGGGAATTATTTATTGATTTATTTTTATTGAATTGAATTGATTTATAATATTTTATAGTTTTTTATTTATTAATTTATAATATTTTACAGTGAATTTACGTATCATCACTTGTAAATTTTAATACGATTCTGTGTGTATCGTGTTACATTGTAAATATATGATTAATCGATCGCAATCAAAGAGGCATCAATAGAGTGAATCTATCATTTTACATGAAAGGTTGTCGCATAAAACGCGCTATTCCCTGGTAAAAATAAATTACAGTGACTGATACAGATCGATAAAATTTGAATGGGATTTAATCTTTATCTATTTGGACTTTGATCAATTTATACTAATTGTTATTAATTATTGTTATTATTATTGAAACATTATTAATTATTGTGCACCAACGGATTTATAATATTTTGTAGGGAATTATTTATTGATTTATTTTTATTGAATTGAATTGATTTATAATATTTTACAGTGAATTAACTTATCGTCACTTGTAAATTTTAATACGATTCTGTGTGTATCGTGTTACATTGTAAATATATGATTAATCGATCGCAATCAAAGAGGCATCAATAGAGTGATTCTGTCATTTTACATGAAAGGTTGTCGCACAAAACGCGATATTCCCTGGTAAAAATAAATTATAGTGACTGATACAGATCGATAAAATTTGAATGGGATTTAATCTTTATCTATTTGGACTTTGATCAATTTATACTAATTGTTATTAATTATTGTTATTATTATTGAAACATTATCAGTTATTGTGCACCAACGGATTTATAATATTTTGTAGGGAATTATTTATTGATTTATTTTTATTGAATTGAATTGATTTATAATATTTTATAGTGATTTATTTATTAATTTATAATATTTTACAGTGAATTAACTTATCGTCACTTGTAAATTTTAATCCGATTATGGTGTATCGTGTTACATTGTAAATATATGATTAATCGTTCGCAATCAAAGAGGCATCAATAGAGTGATTCTGTCATTTTACATGAAAGGTTGTCGCACAAAACGCGATATTCCCTGGTAAAAATAAATTACAGTGACTGATACAGATCGATAAAATTTGAATGGGATTTAATCTTTATCTATTTGGACTTTGATCAATTTATACTAATTGTTATTAATTATTGTTATTATTATTGAAACATTATTAATTATTGTGCACCAACGGATTTATAATATTTTGTAGGGAATTATTTATTGATTTATTTTTATTGAATTGAATTGATTTATAATATTTTATAGTGATTTATTTATTAATTTATAATATTTTACAGTGAATTTACGTATCGTCACTTGTAAATTTTAATACGATTATGGTGTATCGTGTTACATTGTAAATATATGATTAATCGTTCGCAATCAAAGAGGCATTAATAGAGTGATTCTGTCATTTTACATGAAAGGTTGTCGCACAAAACGCGATATTCCCTGGTAAAAATAAATTACAGTGACTGATACAGATCGATAAAATTTGAATGGGATTTAATCTTTATCTATTTGGACTTTGATCAATTTATACTAATTGTTATTAATTATTGTTATTATTATTGAAGCATTATTAATTATTGTGCACCAACGGATTTATAATATTTTGTAGGGAATTATTTATTGATTTATTTTTATTGAATTGAATTGATTTATAATATTTTATAGTGATTTATTTATTAATTTATAATATTTTACAGTGAATTTACGTATCGTCACTTGTAAATTTTAATACGATTCTGTGTGTATCGTGTTACATTGTAAATATATGATTAATCGATCGCAATCAAAGAGGCATTAATAGAGTGATTCTATCATTTTACATGAAAGGTTGTCGCACAAAACGCGATATTCCCTGGTAAAAATAAATTACAGTGACTGATACAGATCGATAGAATTTAAATGGGATTTACTCTTCATCTATTTGGACTTTGATCAATTTATACTAATTGTTATTAATTATTGTTATTATTATTGAAGCATTATTAATTATTGTGCACCAACGGATTTATAATATTTTGTAGGGAATTATTTATTGATTTATTTTTATTGAATTGAATTGATTTATAATATTTTATAGTGATTTATTTATTAATTTATAATATTTTACAGTGAATTAACTTATCGTCACTTGTAAATTTTAATCCGATTATGGTGTATCGTGTTACATTGTAAATATATGATTAATCGTTCGCAATCAAAGAGACATTAATAGAGTGATTCTATCATTTTACATGAAAGGTTGTCGCACAAAACGCGATATTCCCTGGTAAAAATAAATTACAGTGACTGATACAGATCGATAAAATTTGAATGGGATTTAATCTTTATCTATTTGGACTTTGATCAATTTATACAAATTGAATCGTTATTAATTGTTGTTATTATTATTGAAACGTTATTAATTATTGTGCACCAACGGATTTATAATATTTTTTTAGTGAATTATTTATTGATTTATCATTTTTTATATGAATTTATTTTTATTGAATTGAAATTGATTTATAATATTTTATAATGAATTTATGTTTCGTCACGTGTAAATTTTTATACGTTTGTGTGTATCGTATTATATCGTAAATATATGATTAATCGTTCGTAATCGAAGAGGTATTAATAGAGTGATTCTATCATTTTCTATCGTCTCACAATTATAGAAAGTATTTTGGAATAAATCGTATGTGTTTCGACTGAAAAAATTGTCATAATCTATCGTAAAATAATGATATAAATGAAACAGTTTTCTATCATTTATACAATAATTTCATGCTGATTGACTCATTTGTCTTCTTTTCTTTCTTCTCAATGAATCTTGAATATGATAAATATTTGAATCCAAAGATTTGTGGATGAAACTTTTTTTTTTTTAAGTAAAATATAATATTATTAATATTATTCCTACGATCGTATATTTCTAATATTAAATTTAATATAAAAAATTATATTATTCATAATAATATTATAGGATATGGAAGAAATATTTAGGACTTCGATCGTAAATTTATGATTGAAAAAATCATTTTATATGATTTATTTTTACCGGAATTATTGTGCGATGTAATTATAAATAGACGTTAGTGATTCTTTTCAAAAAACGAGATTCTCATGGATCTTAAGGTCTCCGATCAGATTGTGATTTCAGGATATGGTAGTGAATAATATTCTCAGACTGCCTAATTTTTTCCGATTTTTCAAACCCATTTGTTAATTTTTTTTTTTTTTTCAATTTAATACTTTGTGCCACTTAAAATTTTTTTTCCTGTAATTTTGATAAAGTTGAGACTTTACAAAAAAAGGTAGAATCCATGCAAAAAATAACCATATATTTATGGTTATTTTGAATGGCATTCTTGAAAAAGTCCAACATAAGGAATAAAAATATGTTTTTACGTTTTTTTTTTTTTCAGAGAAACATAATTTTTTTTTAAATTGGGTTAAAAAATTTGCAAAAAATTAAGCAGTCTCGCAATAAAAAAAGAGGAATTGTAATCGATTCTTTAAAAAAAAATCAGCATGAAAATGCAATAATTGCGTGCTGAAAAAATTAAGAGCACGCAAAATCAAAAACGCATTTAGTATTTTATACAACTTTTGTAATTAACTATATACTCTGGTTTATAATACATTAACAGTTTAGTAAAAGGAAGACAAAAGTGAACATTTTCGCCCACATCCATAATCATAAAGAGAGACATGGAACCTTAATTTTGCAATTCTCCTGAGAATTGATTGTTTTTTTCTATTCATAATTGGATCTGTATATTGCAACTAGATCCAGTTTGGAATTGACATGTTTTCTTTTTTGCAAAGATTTAGCTTAAGTACATCTGTAATTTTTTATCAATTTACAATTTTTTCTTTTTTTTTTTTAAATTAATTGCTCCACTTTCGAATTATTGACATGTTCTCCATTATTATTTAACTTATCCGATGCATTTTTTTTTCGCTTCATTCCACGCGAAGCGATAAATAGTTATTTGCACCGCATCTTAAGGGGTGGGAGTCAGGTGAAAAAAATTGGTTTTAGTAATTCAATATCATCCAAATCCTATTGCATATAAAAAAGCCCAACACACTATATTGTTGGTACTCGATGAAAGGATTTTTTACTGTCGTTTAACTTGCATATGCTTTTTCAATATTATCTTAAGCAAAGTTCTTAGGTTTTTCATTCTGCGCATGATTAAGATCAAACTACTAGGCAGATTGGTATGGTTGACATCTCATTTTCTTCTTCATGAAAAGATACACCGGCTAAATGGAGCAAATGTTAATAAAAAGTAATATTTTTTAAGTGACATAAGTATTAATAAATAAATTTTATGCTATTTTCTAAATCAGTGATTAACTTTGCTTTCAGAATGAAAAAAAAATAGTTTGCTCCATTTAGCCGGTGTATCTTTTCATGAAGAAGAAAATGAGACGTCAACCATTACAATCTGCCTAGTAGTTTGATCTGAATCATGCGCAGAATGGAAAACCTAAGAACTTTGCTTAAGATAATATTGAAAAGCATATGCAAGTCAAACGACAGTAAAAAATCCTTTAATCGAGTACCAACAATATAGTGCATTGGGCATTTTTATATGCAATAGGATTTGGATGATATTGAATTTCCAAAACCAATTTTTTTTACCTGACTCACTCCCCTTAAGTAACAATTTTTTTTTTTTTTTTTTTGTATATAGCGTTTTTCAAAAGCATTTTACGTCGGACGTGTTAACAGCGTTCATTTGAACTTTGTACGAACGCCCGTGAACCTTTGTCAATTGAAGATCAAGTCCTTGTAATTCTGCAACAGGTAATAGTTCGTAACTCTGCAACACGTCGTTGTCCGAACTACTGTTGTTCTATCAGCACGCTCGAAGTTTGCTTTTACGACCTCGTAGTATCTTCCGTCACTGAAACAGAAAAAGAAAAAGTAATTTGCAAACTCAATTACCGTAGAATTGTCTGTTAAAGCGAGACAAAAGTTCCTCTCGCACTCATTCGTCACGTATTAAATTACGTCTCGTTTCACCTTAAGGAATTTCCCTTAAGGGAAATTCGAATATTGTGTTTATTTTACCAAATCTATATTTTTATATTTTTCCTGGTTTATTTTGATTGTAAACATTTCAGAAAAAAAGAAAAATTCTTTTTGAAAATTGCAAATATTTTATTTATGCAAAATCCCATGTGCTTGATGCTTTTTAATTGCTAATTAATTATTTTTTAATTAATTTTGTTAATTTATTAATAGTAGTTAGATGCTAATTAATTGTGGAAGGTAATTTTTTTTTAATTGAAAAAGAGGGAAAAATGGTACTGAAAAAAAATTAATTTTCTCCTTCAATTTTTTGTATTCGAAACTGGTAATTCTTTTAGATGATCCGAACATTATTGCAAACAATCAAGTCTATGGGTTTTTTAATCCGACATTTTCAACAGAGAGAAAAAAAAGCTGATGTCAATGATGGATTTGCAAAAATTAAAATTAAAATTAAAATTAAAATTAAAATTAAAATTAAAATTGAAATTAAAATTAAAATTAAAATTAAAATTAAAATTAAAATTAAAATTGAAATTGAAATTAAAATTAAAATTAAAATTAAAATTAAAATTAAAATTAAACTTCAACAGTCACACAAAAACAATAAAACCAAAAACCACAGCAAGAGCATCACATTTCCGCAAACTAACATACCAGAACAAGCAAATCACTATAGAACATGCAACCAAAATCTACAAATGTATCTGCCGCCCCATTCTAGATTATGGTCATCATCTCTATCTCAATTGCAGAAATCAAGCCCTACAAAATATCAAAACGGCTGAAAGAATATCACTGCGCCACCTCACAAAGCTACGTCATCCTAAACAATCCACTTCACAATCCCTCAAACCAGCTACTGTATGACACAAGTAAAATAGAGCCAATCACTGACAGAGCAATTAAGCTGAGCACGAAATTCGCCCACCAACATCTTGAGGAAATCTCTTACTTATGCAGATTACTTCCCCCAGACAACGTCCCTAAACACAAATTCCCCACCAACACTATCTTTGATATCATGTCTCATCAAAATCAAAATCAAAATCAAAATCAAAAGCAGAATCAAAATCAAAATCAAAATCGAAATCAAAATCGAAATCGAAATCGAAATCGAAATCGAAATCGAAATCGAAATGAAAATCAAAATCGAAATCGAAATCAAAATCATATTCAAAATCATAATCATAATCAAAATCAAAATCAAAATCAAATTCAAAATCAAATTCAAAATCAAAAGCAGAATCAAAATCAAAATCGAAATCGAAATCGAAATCGAAATCGAAATCAAAATCAAAATCATATTCAAAATCAAAATCAAAATCAAAATCAAAATCAAAATCAAAATCAAAATCAAAATCAAAATCATATTCAAAATCAAAATCGAAATCAGAATCAGAATCAAAATCAAAATCATATTCATAATCAAAATCAAAATCAAAATCAAAATCAAAATCAAAATCAAAATCTCGATAATAAAGCAGAAATGGTGTTAAATTTACCTTAAAACCAAACACCTAAGTTTGATACACTTGACACGAAGAATGTCGATAGCTTTTTGGCTTTTGTCAGAAAATCTCAAATTTTCTGGATCCCAGCGTAATTCCAGTCGTTCAAGATTTGGGCAATTATTGGCAATGCCATCCATCAACTGATCAACATGAATGTTGACTCCCAATCTTTCCTGAGTTCCCATAACGACGATTCTAATTAATTTGATAAAAAAGAAAAATTGATAATTTTTTAAAGCCTCATAAAAAAAAATTGTTTTTACTATTTGGAGAATTAATTTGATAAAAAAGAAAAATTGATAATTTTTTAAAGCCTCATAAAAAAAAATTGTTTTTACTATTTGGAGAATTAATTTGATAAAAAAAAAAAATTGATCATTTTTTAAAGCCTCATAAAAAAAAATTGTTTTTACTATTTGGAGAATTAATTTGATAAAAAAGAAAAATTGATAATTTTTTAAAGCCTCATAAAAAAAAATTGTTTTTACTATTTGGAGAATTAATTTGATAAAAAAGAAAAATTGATAATTTTTTAAAGCCTCATAAAAAAAAATTGTTTTTACTATTTGGAGAATTAGTTTGATAAAAAAGAAAAATTGATAATTTTTTAAAGCCTCATAAAAAAAATTGTTTTTACTATTTGGAGAATTAATTTGATAAAAAAGAAAAATTGATAATTTTTCAAAGCCTCATAAAAAAAAATTGTTTTTACTATTTGGAGAATTAATTTGATAAAAAAGAAAAATTGATAATTTTTTAAAGCCTCATAAAAAATATTGTTTTTATTCTTTGGAGATTTTTTTTTCTTACTTTGCGTTGGTCAAAATTGGTAAAACACTTTGCCACAATTGGTCGGTTATGTGTGGCATTCCTGACAGTGCAATTCCCCATAATTGATGACCATGCCTTGATAAAAATTTGTGTAATGCATCATCGGTAAGATTGTCTGAACTGTCCAGATCGAGAGCAATTAAGTTCCTTGGATTTCCAGCTTCGGTCCAAGCCTTAAGAACACTATCGTTGAATCCGTTCAATTGTCCAGCACTGAGAAATCGAAGCCCAGGAATTCTCGTCAGCATATCGATCAAACATTCGGTCGATAAATCTGTCGCTGTTATGTCCAGCTCCTGGACACTTGATTTTTCCCACTCAACCTGCATTACGTACTCGCTTTGGAGATCTGAAATCCATTTCTTCAAGTCTCGTGACTATATTCTCAAAAAAATTAACCATGTTGGGAAAAAAGTAGAACTTTGCACATTGTTTCCTCATTAATTTTCATCATTCGCAACGCCGCCTCTATGAGGAAGTTTCTTTATTTTATTTTTGGCTTCCTCATAGAGGAAGCTTTGCGAAATATGAAAATTATTGACGAAGCAATGTGCAAAGTTCAACTTTGCATCCTTATTTTAAATACAAATTAAAGAAGTACGAAAACAAAAATTTTCATTTATTCAAAATTCTATAAAATCTAAACCGCTTTATGGATTTCGTTTAAATTCAATACCGATCATCATTTTTCATTGCTTTATTCGTCAAAAACTTTTTAAGCTCATTATCTAAAAAATTGTGGCAGCTAGAGAACATAACGAGAATTTTTGAAAAATTCAATGTCTTATAAAATCTGAACCACTTTACCAATCTTCACTAAATTCGATATCTACTACAACTGAATGTTAATTCTACCTTGCAAAAGATTTGAGCAGGTTTGGTCGAACTTAACTTGAATAAGAACGAAAACAAAATTTTTTCGAAAATTCAAAATTTTATTAAATCTAAACCGCTTTATGGATTTCGCTCAAATTCAATAACGACCTTCATTTTTCATTTCTCTATTTGTTCAGAACTATTTAGCTCATTAGTTGAAAAATTGCGGAAGCTAGAGAACATACAGACATTTTTCGAAAAATTGAAAGGCTTATAAAATTTGAATTCCTTTTTCAATTTTTTCGAAAATGTATACATAGGAAGGGGCGTTGCTCCTCTACCAGCGTGCCAAATTTTAGCTTCACTGTTAAAGCCGTTTTCGAGATACAGCGGTTTGAATTTTGCAAACGTGTCACACACACACATACATCCGGACATTTTTTCTAAACCACTTTTTTCGACGTTTTGGATCATTTGAGTGTCTTGACATGAAAATCTCGAAATTTTTTTTCACGTAAACAAAGCTTCCTCTATGAGGAAGCAAAAAATTATACAATTTCCAAATTACTGTATCAGTGATGGACATTTATTAAAATCACTTTGCAATTTTGTGAAATTGCATAAAATAATATATGGACCACTAAAATTGAACAAATAACGAACAGGATAAAAAATACTAAGCACATATTCAGTATGAATATGTTATTCCGTCAATTGTTTTTTTTTGTCTTAAGGGGAGGGAGTCAGGTCAAAAAAATTGATTTTGGAAATTCAATATCATCCAAATCCGATTGCATATAAAAATGCGCATTGCACTATATTGTTGGTGCTCGATGAAAGAATTTTTTACTGTCGTCTGACTTGCATATGCTTTTAAATATTATCTTAAGCAAAGTTCTTAGGTTTTCCATTCTGCGCATGATTCAGATCAAACTACTAGGCAGATTGGAATGGTGCACGTCTCATTTTCTTCTTTATGAAAAGATACACCGGCTAAATGAAGCAAACTATTTTTTTTCATTCTGAAATCAAAGTTAATCACTGATTTAGAAAATAGCATAAAATTTATTTATTAATAATTATGTTACTCGAAAAATATTACATTTTATTAACATTTGCTCCATTTAACCGGTGTATCTGTTCATGAAGAAGAAAATGAGACGTCAACCATTCCAATCTGCCTAGTAGTTTGATCTGAATCATGCGCAGAATGGAAAACCTAAGATCTTTGCTTAAGATAATATTTAAAAGCATATGCAATTCACACTACAGTCAAAAAATCCTTTAATCGAATACCAACTATATAGTGCATTGGGCATTTTTATATGAAATAGGATTTGGATGATATTGAATTTCCAAAATCAATTTTTTTGACCTGACTTCCTCCCCTTAAAGGAATGATTTCAAAATTTTGATGTCGCACGAAACTTAAAGACTCAAAATTTTCCTCAATGATTTACAGTCCAATTGCTATTCAATTTTCAAACCCTTAGCCTATCTTTGTACTGTATTAATTATTATATCGTTACATAAATAAAATTTCGAAATCTTACTAGTTCCTTGCATCAATAAACATCTCAGTCGTCTGCTCCTCTGGAAAAGAGTCTTCATCGTTGATCCGGTGACTTTTGAGCAAAAGTTGACGGCTAAGCACTCGAGTTGTATACAGTTGGATGAAAATGCGTCGATATGTGAATCATCAACGAAATTTATTCCATAAAGATTGATGACACGTAAATTAGGCGTTGCTGATTTCAGCTTGTGAACATTTATCACCTCGTAAATTTCTTCCTCCTCTTCCTCGACCTTTTCGTAGGTACCTAATTAAAATTAACAAATTCCATAACATTAAATGCAACATTCTGATGAAATTGCAAGTTGGACCTTTTTTTGTCTAAAATGTTTTTTAATAAATCTCCTTTTCATTCTGATTATTAAAATTAAATTAATATGAAGAGAAAATTAACGAATCATTTTAGTATATTTGTCTTCAAAATATTATAATTAAATGGACTGATCAATAAATATGATTTACGTAAAAATTAAAGAGATTAGAATTTTTTTAAATTCTAATTAAAAATTTAAAAAAAAACAAACCTATGAGATGAAGAATCTCGAGACCATTGATAAAATTGTAGATTTTCCTCATGAAACCTTCCATGAAAATTACTTCAGACAGGCAGATGCACATATACTTAAGTTTAGTCGGAAACGCCTGCATTTCCGAAAAGTCATGAAGTTGCATGGCAGTGGAAAAATCCAAAAGCATGTGAGTCAAGTTTGGACATTTGTTGGCGAGTTCGTGAAGGACTGTGTGAGTTATGAGTTCGATTGGTAATTCGATGTACCTCAAAGAAGGTCCAAAACGAACGCTGAAAAATTATACAAAATATTTAAAAAAAAAAAAAACAACAGCAATTAGCTATAATGCAAATGTGCAAATTTTTCAGGAAAATTTACCTTACAAGCTGAAGAAGGTAATCGAGTGATGTGACGTGAAGACCGCTGATTTCCGGTCTTAACGATACATGCTGCCAGAGCCGCGTGTCGTAAGCCACTTGCCGCCATCGTTTCGAAACTCGAGCTAGTCTACTGATTTCTTGGTGCGATAAGTAGCAGAAGATGTTTAATAGAACTTTGTCGGGCAGCTTTTCTATTGTCTAGGAAAAAAAAATTTGCTCATTATACAGGAGATATTTGTCACTTCGAATATTTTGAATGAATCGAATAATTCGACTGAATTGAATAATTCGAATGACTCGAATAATTCGACTGAATCGAATAATTCGAATGACTCGATTAATTAAAAGAATTTCTAATGACTCGAATTATTCGACTGAATGGAATAATTCGATTGACTCGACTAATTCGAATGACTCGAATAATTCGACTGCATCGAATAATTCGATGCAGTCGAATAATTTGAATGACTCGAATAATGTCGAATGACTCAGATAATTCGAATGACTCGAATAATTCCGAATGACTCAGATAATTCCAAAGACTCGAATAATTTCGAATGAATCGAATAACTCGAATAATTCGAATGACTCGAATAACTCGAATAATTTCGAATGACTCGAATAATTCGAATGACTCGAATAATTCGAATGACTCGAATAATTCGAATGACTCGAATAATTCGAATGACTCGAATAATTCGAATGAGTCGAATAATTCGAATGACTCGAATAATTCGAATGACTCAGATAATTCGAATGACTGGAAGAATTTCGATTGACTCGAATAACTCGAACAATTCCGAATAATTAGAATAACTCGAATAATTCGAATGACTCGAATAACTCGAATAATTTCGAATGACTCGAATAATTTCGAATGACTCGAATAATTCGAATGACTCGAATAATTCGAATGACTCGAATAATTCGAATGACTCGAATAATTTCGAATGACTCGAATAACTCGAATAATTTCGAATGACTGGAATAACTCGAATAATTCCGAATAATTCCGGATAACTCGAATGACTCGAATAATTTCGAATGACTCGAATAATTTGAATGACGAGTGACTCGGATAACTTGAAGAATTTCGAATAATTTGAATGACGAGTGACTCGAATAACTTGAAGAATTTCGAAAAATTTGAATGGCGAGTGACTCGAATAACTTGAAGAATTTCGAATAATTCGAATGACTCGAATAACTTGAAGAATTTCGAATAATTCGAATGACTCGAATAACTTGAAGAATTTCGAATAATTCGAATGACTCGAATACTTTCGAATGACTCGAATAATTCAAATGACACGCACTATTAGAACATGTTTGTTTAATTCTGATTTTGTGATTGACTTCTAACATACTAAATAAATCGATTCGATACAAACACTATTTATATTGCACGATGCAGACCCTCAATTATTATTAGATTTCCGATACAAATTAATTTAGCAGAGTTAATTGCAAAGTGGTCTCACTTCACCGCAATTTGAGAATCCACGTTGGTTATTCGAATACACTAATACAATAATACAATTAAGTGCATCGATCGATGCATTCTAGCTGAGGATCATAATAGTTTTCCTACCTGACTGACTGGCGAAATATATAGATACGAATTCCTACGATTACGCCACAAAATGCCCCTCCCGTTTTATATAAAGTAAAACTGCACATTCAAAGAAACACACACTGCAGATACAAATTAATCAAGCTTCGAGATTCAAATCAATTGTTATTTAATTTGATTCATTAAAATATCTAAAATGTACCATCCCAAAATACCGGTTATTTTACATTTTTCAAAATAAATATCGAAACGAACTTTAAATACAAATACTTTTATAATAATATCAATAATAATACATTTCCTCAACAGGTTATATTTTTATTATTTACATACAAGCAAATATTTAAATCACAATAAATTCCCAAATTTTCATCTACAAAAAATAATTCTGAAAGTGACAAAAAGCAATACGATGCAAAATATATTGTCAAGTTGAAAATAATGGTGAACGAAGCCCAGGAACAGCGATGGGCAAAATTCCAATTAAACAGATCTAAAATTCTCTTCAGATCTATTCGAAATTCATGAAATTATTATTATCAAAAATAGTTTTTTTAAAAATTGCAATTACGGATAATCAACAAAATTATTTTGTATTTTGTGCAATTTATCAATTTTTAGGCTTGAAATTTTTTGGGTACATTTTTTTTTTTTAGATCCTGACGAGGAGCTGAAAAAATAAAAATCGGAAGGACTTACGGTGCTGGCGAAACGACTTTTAATAACACCACCTTCCTCAACGTACATTTGCGAAGTCTCTAGGGCAATTTGGCCCCATACATCGACACCCCCTAAATCCATGATGGTTTTTTTTTTTTTGTTTAGAACTTAACAAAACTGGAAGAAAAAAAAAAGTCCAACTGGTGGAAAAATGTAGTGAGACTTCCGGGTTTAATTATGAGGAAATTTAGAAACGGAAGAAAAATAAATGGCAGAAATTTAGTCACTGCAACGCGGCGCGACTTAACGCGGAACGTCCGCGTTACGAAGCACGCGAGAAGAAGCGCAACGCTGCACGAGGACGCAAAGACGGGGGTACATACGAGGGCCAGATGCAATATTCGAAGCAATCCGACAAGTTTCCACGACGGTTAATCGGATCGCGCACGCGCGTCGTCCTAAATATAAGCCTTGGGGGCCGTTGGTTAAACTTAATTTTAAACCCCGACGGGACTTAGACACTCGCGCTGCACCGAGCGTCATTCATTTTCGCGACACCGCACAACTAATTGGAACGTCTCGCGTTCGTTGTAAAAGACCCCATCGATCTGCAAGCTCTTAAACTAATGCAAAACCTGATCCACTGACGTTTTACAAGATTTACTTGGGTTTCCTTTTTTTTTTTTTAATGTGATGGTGGAAAAGCGTGCGAATAATCTGGCATTTAAATCCACGCATTTTGTTTCTTTATCTCGTATTGCATTTATTATTGATTAGGATTTACATGAGCGCGCTCCGAAAATCGATCTGTCAGATCTTAAACTAATGCAAAATCTGATCCACTGACGTTTTACAAGATTTACTTGGTTTTTTTTTTTTTTTTTTTTTAATGTGATGGTGAAAGAGCGTGCGAATAATCTGGCATTTAAATACACGCATTTTATTTCTTTATCTCGTATTGCATTTATTATTGATTAGGATTTACATGAGCGCGCTCCAAAAATCGATCTGTCAGATCTTAAACTAATGCAAAATCTGATCCACTGACGTTTTACAAGATTTACTTGGTTTTTTTTTTTAATGTGATGGTGGAAGAGCGTGCGAATAATCTGGCATTTAAATCCACGCATTTTGTTTCTTTATCTCGTATTGCATTTATTATTGATTAGGATTTATATGAGCGCGCTCCGAAAATCGATCTGTCAGATCTTACACTAATGCAAAATCTGATCCACTGACGTTTTACAAGATTTACTTGGTTTTTTTTTTTAATGTGATGGTGGAAGAGCGTGTGAATAATCTGGCATTTAAATACACGTATTTTATTTCTTTATCTCGTATTGCATTTATTATTGATTAGGATTTACATGAGCGCGCTCCGAAAATCGATCTGTCAGATCTTACACTAATGCAAAATCTGATCCAGTGACGTTTTACAAGATTTACTTGGTTTTTTTTAAATTTTTTTATGTGATGGTGAAAGAGCGTGTGAATAATTTGGCATTTAAATACACGCATTTTGTTTCTTTATCTCGTATTGCATTTATTATTAATTAGGATTTACATGAGCGCGCTCCGAAAATCGATCTGTCAGATCTTAAACTAATGCAAAATCTGATCCACTGACGTTTTACAAGATTGACTTGGTTTTTTTTTTAATGTGATGGTGGAAGAGCGTGCGAATAATCTGGCATTTAAATCCACGCATTTTGTTTCTTTATCTCGTATTGCATTTATTATTAATTAGGATTTACATGAGCGCGCTCCGAAAATCGATCTGTCAGATCTTAAACTAATGCAAAATCTGATCCACTGACGTTTTACAAGATTTACTTGATTTTTCTTTTTTTTTTTTATGTGATGGTGGAAGAGCGTGTGAATAATCTGGCATTTAAATACACGCATTTTGTTTCTTTATCACGTATTGTATTTATTATTAATTAGGATTTACATGAGCGCGCTCCAAAAATCGATCTGTCAGATCTTAAACTAATGCAAAATCTGATCCACTGACGTTTTACAAGATTTACCTGGTTTTTTTTTTTTTTTTTTTTTTTTTATGTGCTTGTGGAAAAGCATGTGAATAATCTGGCATTTGAATCCACGCATTTTGTTTCTTTATCTCGTATTGCATGTATTATTAATTAGGATTTACATGAGCGCGCTCCGAAAATCGATCTATCAGATCTTAAACTAATGCAAAATCTGATCCACTGACGTTTTACAAGATTTACTTGGTTTTTTTTTTTTAATGTGATGGTGGAAGAGCGTGTGAATAATCTGGCATTTAAATCCACGCATTTTGTTCCTTTATTTTCTATTGCATTTATTATTGATTAGGATTTACATCCAAAAATCGCATCAAATACGCAACTTCATACACTGACGTTTTACTAAATTGACTTTTCTTTTAATTTAATTGTTATTTCTATAACCTTTTAAATTTTTTAAATTAAAATTTTTATTTATTCTTTTTTTGTTTTTTTAAATCTAGTATTGCATTTATTATTAATTACCATTTACATGAGCGCGCTCCAAAAGTCGATCTGCAAGATCTTAAACTAATGCAAAATCTGATCCACTGACGTTTTACAAGATTTACTTGGTTTTTTTTTTTTATGTGATGGTGGAAGAGCGTGCGAATAATCTGGCCTTTAAATACACGCATTTTGTTTCTTTATCTCGTATTGCATTTATTATTGATTAGGATTTACATGCGTCGACTCCAAAAATCACATCAAATACGAAACCTCATCCACTGACGTTTTACAAGATTGACTTTTCTTTTAATTTAATTTTAATTGTTACAATCTTTTTGATTTTTAATTTTTTAAATTTATACATTTTTTTCTTTTAATTCTTGTATTGCATTTATTATTAATTAGGCTTTAAATGTGCGCGCTCCAAACATCGATCTGCAAGATCGATTTTTGAAGAACTAATGCAAAACCTGATTCACTGACGTTTTACAAGATTGACTATTTTTTTTTAAATGTGAAATGTCAAGCAGAAAGAACGTGCGAAAAATCTCACTTTTAAATCCACACTTTTTGTTTCTTTATTACACTTTTATTTCAAAAAATTATTTTATTGCACTTTTCCGAGGATTTTTTTCTGCCGGATTATTTTTCCAGAAATATTTTTTCTGTACTTTGGGAAAAATTCGAAATTGTCTTCAACTGGCCATAACTTTTTTTTTTGTTGACCGATTTCCATTTTTTTTTTTTCATTTCATTGACAATATTATGCTTTTTGAAATATCTTATAATATTTCTTGTCAAGCTGTAATACGCATGAACAAAACTCTATGTTATTGGGCCAAATTTTTTTTCGTAGCATTATAAGTTTAATCCAATATATTGTTTGTCTGGGTATGTTATTGTACGTTTTCAAGTTCCATCCGAGTCGGATAATAGCGAGACAGAATTGGAAAGACTCCACATTCACTCATAATATGTTTATATATTTATGTTCATATATTTATGCATTCATGTTTATATATTATTGTTTTTCAAGGATATTATTTCTGAGGATTTTTTTTTCGTATTAGATATTTTGTCTGTACTTTTTCCGTAATTTTTTTCTTCACGGGTATTTTTGTCTAGATTAATTTTCTGTGGATTTTTTCCGCGAATATTTTCTCCTAGACTAATTTTACGTTTATAATAAATTAACTTCAGCGCCCTTAATCTTCTTGCTCTAGTCTTGTGTCGGATTTGACACTAAAATAGCGAAAGTTACCGATCTCTACGACAGATGGCCTCGAACAGGTCAAGTACATTCCGGGTGGTGCGTGGCTTCTGTTTCCATTCGACCGTCAGACCACGTGGCTTTGAAAGAGTTCTTACGATGACTCCGCGTTAATCGATGCCCGTGAGCCAGAGCTTAGCTTCTGATGCATTTGCACTTTTGTCAAAACGACACGCCCTTCGTGATTTATGATTTATTAAAGTCCTAAACTTTTTTAAAAATATTGACAATTTATTAACGTCCTAAATTTTTTAAAACTATTGACGATTTATTAAAGCCTTACATTTGTTGTAAATATTGACGATTTATTAAAGTCCTAAACATTTTTAAAAATGTTGACAATTTATTAAAGTCCTAAATTTTTTTAAAATATTGACAATTTATTAAAGTCCTAAATTTGTTTAAAATATTGACGATTTATTAAAGTCCAAAACATTTTTAAATATTGACGATTTATCAAAGTCCTAACCTTTTTTAAAAATATTGACAATTTATTAAAGTCGTAAATTTTTTTTAAATATTGAAAATTTATTAGAGTCCTAAACTTTTTAAAAAATATTGACGATTTATTAAAGTCCTAAACTTTTTTTAAAATATTGACGATTTATTAAAGTCCTACATTTTTTTTAATATTGACGATTTATTAAAGTTCTAAATTTTTTAAAAATATTGACGATTTATTAAAGTCCTAAACTTTTTTTAAATATTGACGATTTATTAAAGTTCAAAACTTTTTTTAAATATTGACGATTTATTAAAGTTCAAAACTTTTTTTAAATATTGACGATTTATTAAAGTCCTAAATTTTTTTTTTAAATTGACGATTTATTAAAGTCCCAAACTTTTTCAAAATATTGACGAATTATTAAAGTCCCAAACTTTTTCAAAATATTGACGATTTATTAAAGTCCCAAACTTTTTTAAAAATATTGACGATTTATTAAAGTCCTAATTTTTTTTTTTAATTGACGATTTATTAAAGTCCTAATTTTTTTTAATTGTCGATTTATTAAAGTCCTAAATTTTTTTAAAATATTAATGATTTATTAAAGTCCTTAACTTTTTTAAAAATGTTGACGGTTTAATACTATAAATATGTATTAATTTTTTACAATTATGAACCTGATTCTCTCTTCTTTTACATAGCAAAAATGAAAAAAATCTAAACAAAAATTTCAGATACACTACGATTTTTTATTTTATTTCAGAATTTTCTTCAAAATTTCAGAAATTTTTCGTTTTATTTTTGGGTTAGAAACGTTAATATTATTTTTTACTTCAATCAGATTTTTGAAAATATGTTATTTTTTTCACGTTTATTAGGTAATAAACTAATTTTTTTAAATGAAATATGGAACCAAAATTTAATTTAATTGCAGTTTAAAAAAATAGTTCGTGCATCTTAAGAGGATACGAATACTAATGATGTTTATACATATGTGTAATATTGCTGAGGCTCTTTGATCCCGGGTAATGCTGCCGGGTCGACGCCAAAATTATGAGTCATGAACACCAACGGCCCTGACGAATTACCGTCCGATGTATATATATATATATGAGATTTTCATCGAGGCCAGACAGTGGGTCATTTCATTCATCCCTCTTCGCACATCCATCATATATAATTGATTAAATATTCACAAAAATTGGTAAATAAAAAGTTATATTACATTTAGAAATAAAAAATATAAACACTTCTAATTACCACAAAATTTATGCTCCTGAATTACCGAGACATTCGGAAAAATATCAGAAGTTTCCAAAAAAACTTCAAATATCCAAAAAAAAAAAATGAGATGTCAAAAAAATTTCAGAGTTTGTCAGGAAAATTTCAGAGATCTTCAGAATTTTTTTTAGGATTGTCTGCAAAATTTCAGATATTAAAAAAAACATTTAGGGATGTCAGAAAAATTTCAGACATTGATAGAAAAATTTCAGACATTGTCAGAAAAATTTCAAACATTGTCAGAGAAATTTCAGTGATTGTCAGAAAAATTTCAATGTCAGAAAAATTTCAGAGATTGTCAGAAAAATTTCAGACATTGATAGAAAAATTTCAGACATTGTCAGAAAAATTTCAAACATTATCAGAGAAATTTCAGTCATTGTCAGAAAAATTTCAATGTCAGAAAAATTTCAGTCATTGTCAGAAAAATTTCAATGTCAGAAAAATTTCAGAGATTGTCAGAAAAATTTCAGACATTGTCAGAAAAAATTCAGACATTGTCAGAAAAATTTCACAGTTTGTCAGAAAGTTTTCAGAGATTGTCAGAAAATTTTCAGAGATTGTCAGAAAGTTTTCAGAGATTGTCAGAAAAATTTCAGAGATTGTCAGAAAAATTTCAGACATTGTCAGAAATATTTCAGACATTGTCAGAAATATTTCAGACATTGTCAGAAAAATTTCAGAGTTTGTCAGAAAGTTTTCAGAGAATATCGAAAATTTTCAGAGATCTTTAGAATTTTTTCCAGGACCGTCAGAAAATTTTCCGAAATCTTCAGAAAATTTTTAAAAATTGTTAGAAAAATGTCAGAGCTTAAAAAAAAATTAAAAAATTGTCAGAAAATTTGACAGGTCTTCAGAAATATTTCAGTATTCCAAAAAAAAAAGTGCAGAGATTTGAAAAAAACAAAAACACCGGGAAATAGGGAAACTCGTGGACAACTATTTATTTTACCGGCTTTTGACGTCGAGTACTTCCATTGTGTTCGTCCCTCGAGATAGCAGTGGTTGCATGTTCAACGTTCAACTGACCCCAAACACTCATAATGACTGACCCACAAAAATCACTCACGTACAATTTTTAACAATTTTTTTTTTTTTTTTTTTTTCACCACCTTACCAATTATTATAAGACCAATGGGGACGAAAAAAA
Organism: Ephialtes manifestator; assembly: GCA_963970395.1. Taxonomy (NCBI): domain Eukaryota; kingdom Metazoa; phylum Arthropoda; class Insecta; order Hymenoptera; family Ichneumonidae; genus Ephialtes; species Ephialtes manifestator. Next base: position 31,641,692 of record OZ019975.1, on the reverse strand, counting down.
AAATGAAAAAATCCAATTTTTCCCTACAATAACTACGTCACTTTGTCACTCGTTTGGATCCCGGTTAATTCTATTTTCAGTAAGGTTCGAACGCGATTGAGCTTCGACAAGTGCGCACTGAAAGCTCCAATCCGACGAGTAAGGAAAGGCCGAAAAATTGGCTAGAACTTTGAGCATGTGCAGCAGCAATTTAACCGTAAACCTCGTTGGTAAATTCTATTTTTGCTTATAAGCAAAATGGAAAAAGGCATTTTTTTTTTAATGGTAAAAAATAATTTTTTTTCACTGCTAAATCGTAACGAAAATTTTGCTGTTGCCATGCGAGGGAGTTTGATGTTTGTGCAGCATTTAGTGTGGAGAAGGGCTCTATTAGCGTTTGACCAGTTGCTAGAAGACCGCACTTGCTACTGACTGTGCTTTAATTAGTTATAAATACGTGGCAGGCATGGGGCCAGAATGGGCAGTCGCTATCGACATTTTCTCCGGTCCATCCCAATTTACATTAGCTCCTAGTAAAGAATATGGAAATTTGTGACATGACAAGCGATAATAGCAAATTATGAGCCATGGAAAATCATAATTCTTAGCTTAATAAAAATGTTTTCGAAGTATCCAAAATATTGTTATTGTACTTATTGTCTCTGTAAACACTGTCAAAAATTATTTTTGAAATTTTGTGTCCTATTAATTAAAATTTGTGTACTTAAGAATTTTTTTTTTAAATAAAATTACCAATTTTTTTTGTCCACTTGGATATTTTTTTTTTATTTCACAATTTCTAAAATTGCTTGAGGGAAAATTTGGTGATTTTTTTTGGGATTTTTAAATTCAAACTTTAAAGCGATACCTTTTTTCATACTTTTTGTGACATGACAAGTGATAATAGCAAATTATGAGCCATGGAAAATCATAATTCTTAGCTCAATAAAAATGTTTTCGAAGTATCCAAAATATTGTTAACATTTTTATTGTACTTATTGTCTCTGTAAACACTGTCAAAAATTATTTTTGAAATTTTGTGTCCTATTAATTAAAATTTGTGTACTTAAGAATTTTTTTTTAAATAAAATTACCAATTTTTTTTGTCCTCTTGGATTTTTTTTTAATTTGACAATTTCTAAAAATGCTTGAGGGAAAATTGGGTGATTTTTTTTGGGATTTTTAAATTCAAACTTTAAAGCGATACCTTTTTTCATACTTTTTGTGACATGACAAGTAATAATAGCAAATTATGAGCCATGGAAAATCATAATTCTTAGCTTAATAAAAATGTTTTCGAAGTATCCAAAATATTGTTATTGTACTTATTGTCTTTGTAAACACTGTCAAAAATTATTTTTGAAATTTTGTGTCCTATTAATTAAAATTTGTGTACTTAAGAATTTTTTTTTAATATAATTACCAATTTTTTTTGTCCACTTGGATATTTTTTTTTTATTTGACAATTTCTAAAATTGCTTGAGGGAAAATTTGGTGATTTTTTTAAGGATTTTTAAATTCAAACTTTCAAGCGATACTTTTTTTCATACTTTTTGTGACATGACAAGTGATAATAGCAAATTATGAGCCATGGAAAATCATAATTCTTAGCTCAATAAAAATGTTTTCGAAGTATCCAAAATATTGTTAACATTTTTATTGTACTTATTGTCTCTGTAAACACTGTCAAAAATTATTTTGAAATGTTGTGTCCTATTAATTAAAATTTGTGTACTTAAGAATTTTTTTTTTAAATAAAATTACCAATTTTTTTTGTCCACTTGGATATTTTTTTTTTATTTGACAATTTCTAAAATTGCTTGAGGGAAAATTTGGTGATTTTTTTTTGGGATTTTTAAATTCAAACTTTTAAGCGATACTTTTTTTCATACTTTTTGTGACATGACAAGTAATAATAGCAAATTATGAGCCATGGAAAATCATAATTCTTAGCTTAATAAAAATGTTTTCGAAGTATCCAAAATATTGTTATTGTACTTATTGTCTTTGTAAACACTGTCAAAAATTATTTTTGAAATTTTGTGTCCTATTAATTAAAATTTGTGTACTTAAGAATTTTTTTTTATATAATTACCAATTTTTTTTGTCCACTTGGATATTTTTTTTTTATTTGACAATTTCTAAAATTGCTTGAGGGAAAATTTGGTGATTTTTTTTAGGATTTTTAAATTCAAACTTTTAATCGATACTTTTTTTCATACTTTTTGTGACATGACAAGTGATAATAGCAAATTATGAGCCATGGAAAATCATAATTCTTAGCTCAATAAAAATGTTTTCGAAGTATCCAAAATATTGTTAACATTTTTATTGTACTTATTGTCTCTGTAAACACTGTTAAAAATTATTTTGAAATTTTGTGGCCTATTAATTAAAATTTGTGTACTTAAGGATTTTTTTTTTAAATAAAATTACCAATTTTTTTTGTCCTCTTGGATATTTTTTTTTTATTTGACAATTTCCAAAATTGCTTGAGGGAAAATTTGGTGATTTTTTTTGGGATTTTTAAATTCAAACTTTTAAGCGATACTTTTTTTCATACTTTTTGTGACATGACAAGTAATAATAGCAAACTATGAGCCATGGAAAATCATAATTCTTAGCTTAATAAAAACGTTTTCGAAGTATCCAAAATATTGTTAACATTTTTATTGTACTTATTGTCTCTGTAAACACTGTTAAATATTATTTTGAAATTTTGTGTCCTATTAATTAAAATTTGTGTACTTAAGAATTTTTTTTTATATAATTACCAATTTTTTTTGTCCACTTGGATATTTTTTTTTTATTTGACAATTTCTAAAAATGCTTGAGGGAAAATTTGGTGATTTTTTTTAGGATTTTTAAATTCAAACTTTTAAGCGATACTTTTTTTCATACTTTTTGTGACATGACAAGTGATAATAGCAAATTATGAGCCATGGAAAATCATAATTCTTAGCTTAATAAAAACGTTTTCGAAGTGTCCAAAATATTGTTAACATTTTTATTGTACTTATTGTCTCTGTAAACACTGTCAAAAATTATTTTGAAATTTTGTGTCCTATTAATTAAAATTTGTGTACTTAAGAATTTTTTGTTTTTTAATAAAATGACCAATTTTTTTGTCCACTTGGATGTTTTTTTTTTAATTTGACAATTTCTAAAAATGCTTTAGGGAAAATTTGGTGATTTTTTTTAGGATTTTTAAATTCAAACTTTTAAGCGATACTTTTTTTCATACTTTTTGTGACATGACAAGTGATAATAGCAAATTATGAGCCATGGAAAATCATAATTCTTAGCTTAATAAAAACGTTTTCGAAGTGTCCAAAATATTGTTAACATTTTTATTGTACTTATTGTCTCTGTAAACACTGTCAAAAATTATTTTGAAATTTTGTGTCCTATTAATTAAAATTTGTGTACTTAAGAATTTTTTGTTTTTTAATAAAATGACCAATTTTTTTGTCCACTTGGATGTTTTTTTTTTAATTTGACAATTTCTAAAAATGCTTTAGGGAAAATTTGGTGATTTTTTTTAGGATTTTTAAATTCAAACTTTTAAGCGATACTTTTTTTCATACTTTTTGTGACATGACAAGTGATAATAGCAAATTATGAGCCATGGAAAATCATAATTCTTAGCTCAATAAAAATGTTTTCGAAGTATCCAAAATATTGTTAACATTTTTATTGTACTTATTGTCTCTGTAAACACGGTCAAAAATTATTTTGAAATTTTGTGTCTTATTAATAAAAATTTGTGTACTTAAGAAATTTTTGTTTTTTAATAAAATGACCAATTTTTTTTGTCCACTTGGATCTTTTTTTTCAATTTGACAATTTCTAAAAATGCTTTAGGGAAAATTTGGTGATTTTTTTTTAGGATTTTTAAATTCAAACTTTTAAGCGATACTTTTTTCCTTTTTTTAATTTGACAATTTCTATAATTGCTTGAGGGAAAATTTCGTGATTTTTTTTTTAGGATTTTTAAATTCAAACTTTTAAACGATACTTTTTTTCCTTTTTTTAATTTGACAATTTCTAAAATTGCTTGAGGGAAAATTTGGTGATTTTTTTTATTTTAGGATTTGCAAATTCAAACTTTTAAACGATACATTTTTTTTTCTTTTAACTGTTGAAACTTTTCATTAGGCACGAAAAAAATGTGTACGTTCATAAATGTGTTTGTTTTTGGCCACGACCCAATGACTCACAGTTTTTGCGTCAGTGCAAAGTCAATTACCGAAAAAAATATTTAATAATAATAAAAAAATTCCGTTTATTTTGGTATTAATTTTTCAAAATAAAAAATGCACATGTTAAAATTAATAAACGTGTAGAAAATATTGTATATTTCATTGTGAACAAATTATGTAAAATTGTATAAATTTATAGAATAACATTGATAAACTATAAATAAATATTATATAAATAGTTAATAACAATAAAATTAATAAACGTGTGGAAAATATTGTAAATTTCATTGTCAACAAATCATGTAAAATTGTATAAATTTATAGAATAACATTGATAAACTATAAATAAATATTATATAAATAGTTAATAACAATAAAATTAATAAACGTGTGGAAAATATTGTAAATTTCATTGTCAACAAATCATGTAAAATTGTATACATTTGTAGAATTAAAAAAAAAACATTATTTTACATAAATACAAAAATATTTAACCCAAAATCGACGAGTCATGTTCGATATTTTTTTGGACAAAATTTATAGTCAAAATAAAGTAAATTAAAAAAATAAATATCTCATGAAATGTAAACAGCTGAAGTATCAGACAGTTTTGAAAATTATTGAAGAATTTTTTTTCTAACAAAACGAAACATTTTCTTACAGTTGAAAAAATGTATGCACCTGTCATAACTTTAATAATGACTTGCCAAATTGAAACTTTCGCAACACTTTTGAAAATTTTAAACATAAAATTTGAAACAAATTTTATGTTTAAATATAATATAAATTTTATGTTTAAATTAAACATAAAATTTGTTTCAAATTTTTGTTTAAATTAAACAAAAACGAATTTATGTTTAAATTAAACATAAAATTTTTTTCAATTTGTATTAAACATAAAATTTGTTTCAAATTTTATTAAACATAAAATTTGTTTCAAATTGTATTAAACATAAAATTTGTTTCAAATTGTATTAAACATAAAATTTGTTTCAAATTTTCTTAAACATAAAATTTGTTTCAATTTGTATTAAACATAAAATTTGTTTCAAATTGTATTAAACATAAAATTTGTTTCAAATTGTATTAAACATAAAATTTGTTTCAAATTTGATTAAACATAAAATTTGTTTCAAATTTTCTTAAACATAAAATTTGTTTCAAATTTTATTAAACATAAAATTTGTTTCAAATTGTATTAAACATAAAATTTGTTTCAAATTTTATTAAACATAAAATTTGTTTCAAATTGTATTAAACATAAAATTTGTTTCAAATTGTATTAAACATAAAATTTGTTTCAAATTTTATGTTTAAATGGTTCATGGAACACATAAAATTTAAAAAAATTTAATTTGATCATGGAACACATAAAATTTGAAACAAATTTGAAACAAATTTTAAAAAATGAGATTGAATTTCTCCACGCATTTTCATTCAGAAACTCCAATAACAAAATGTTGCCAACAAAATTCACGAATAATGTTTTCACTGCTAGTATCACTAGACGACTAAATAAATTTCGATTAATTTACCGTATTTGATCGTTGTACAGCTTTCACAGTGCCATCCTCATCGCAGTTGAGCTGAAGAAGAGCGGCCTCGACGCTGAGCACATTCCAGTTGGACATTCTTCGCAAATCCATAGTTATGTCGATAACAATGACGAATGATGATTTAATGAATCCCCCGAATAAATCCGAACAAAAATTAACGAACCGAAAACGAAAAAAAAAAAAAATCCACAAAAATTCAAATAAAAAAAGGTAAAAAATTTTTTAGATTAATTCCCTAAAAATAAAAAAAAAACGAATGAAATTTATTTTTGTAAATCACATTTCTTGCACTTGAACAACTCGTTATTTATTAATGTTTTTTGTTCTTTTTTGTTATTCACAGGAAGCGGAAAATTGGAGGTTGAACTTGGAAATTTAATGATGACAAAAAGAAGAAGAATTCCTTGTGCCACATCGATGATCTTGTTTCTCACTGGCCATTTGAGTTTAGCATAGTTATATAGATAAGCGAGGAAGCCACAGTATGCAAACATCGACGATTGGTCAGTTGACGATTGAATTCTCTCGGTGAAGATGGCAAGAGGAACGCGTATGACGTAACGGTGAAATAAAAAATAAAAATAAAATGATAAATTTTTAAAGCATACTCGGTCATGGTGATGAGAATATACTCTGTGCTTCTACTACGGCAAACACCTCCCTCCGTTCCGGTGCTACTACGGAAAAACTTTTCTTCTGACTCTAGAAATAGAAACGCTGGAGGGCTGAGAGTAAGTTGTACTCCCAGCTAGAAACCAGCTGGCCGGTTGTGGGCGGGACTGTTCGAAAATCGAAAAACGCTTTACGCTCCGTTGCATCAATTGTCTTCGATCGATAGAATTTTTTTTTTTTTTTTTACACCGTTTTTAAATCATTTTATAAATACCTCAAAGAGATGGAAATTCATTTTACCTCCTTTTTTAGTAGATTTTGTGAGGAAGTATTTTTTTTTTTGCTTTTTTTAAATTATTTATAGAGGAAATATTGATAGTAGCGAAAGGGGATGAGAAAATAATGAGCGATTTTGATTTATTTTTTTTCAATGTCTTCAATCGATAACATTTTTTTTTACAGTTTTTGAATCTTTTTATAAATACCTTAAAGAGATGGAAATTCATTTTTCCTCCTTTTTTAGTAGATTTTGTGAGGAAGTATTTTTTTGCTTTTTTAAAATTATTTATAAAGGAAATCTTGATAGTAGCGGAAAGGAATGAGAAAATAATGAGCGATTTTGATTTATTTTTTCCAATGTCTTCAATCGATACCATGATTTTTTTTCACAGTTTTTGAATCTTTTTATAAATACCTCAAAGGGATGGAAATTCATTTTTCCTCCTTTTTTAGTAGATAGAGATTTTGTGAGATAGCATTTTTTTTTTTTGCTTTTTTAAAATTATTTATAGAGGAAATCTTGATAATAGCGAAAGGGGATGAGAAAATAATGAGCGATTTTGATTTATTTTTTCCAATGTCTTCAAGCAGTACCATTTTTTTCACAGTTTTTGAATCTTTTTATAAATACCTTGAAGAGATGGAAATTCATTTTTCTTCCTTTTTTAGTCGATTTTTTACTAGATGGAGATTTTGTGGGAAGTATTTTTTTTTTTTTTTGCTTTTTTTTTAAATTATTTATAGAGGAAATCTTGATAGTAGCGAAAAGGGATGAGAAAATAATGAGCGATTTTGATTTATTTTTTCCAATGTCTTCAATCGATACCATTTTTTTTCGTAGTTTTTGAATCATTTTATAAATACCTTGAAGAGATGGAAATTCATTTTTCTTCCTTTTTTAGTAGGTTTTTTAGTAGATGGAGATTTTGTGGGAAGTATTTTTTTTTTTTTGCTTTTTTTTTAAATTATTTATAGAGGAAATCTTGATAGTAGCGAAAAGGGATGAGAAAATAATGAGCGATTTTGATTTATTTTTTCCAATGTCTCAAGCAATACCATTTTTTTTCACTGTTTTTGAATCTTTTTATAAATACGTTAAAGAGATGGAAATTCATTTTTCTTCCTTTTTTAGTAGATTTTTTAGTAGATGGAGATTTTGTGAGGAAGTGTTTTTTTTTTGCTTTTTCAAAATTATTTATAGAGGAAATCTTGATAATAACGGAAAGGGATGAGAAAATAATGAGCGATTTTGATTTATTTTTTCCAATGTCTTCAATCGATAACATTTTTTTTTTTTCACAGTTTTTGAATCTTTTTATAAATACCTCAAAGGGATGGAAATTCATTTTTCCTCCTTTTTTTAGTAGATTTTTTAGTAGATGGAAATTTTGTGAGGAAGCATTTTTTTTTTTTGCTTTTTTTAAATTATTTATAGAGGAAATCTTGATAGTAGCGAAAAGGGATGGGAACATAATGAGCGATTTTTATTTATTTTTTCACATTTTTTAAAATCATTTTATAAATACCTTAAAGAGATGGAAAGTCATTTTGCTTCCTTTTTTCGTAGATTTTTTTCGTAATCTTTAATTGTAATTTATGAGGATGTATTTTTTTGCATTTTTTTTTATTGCTTATGAACGCAACAATCTTCATAATAGCGGAAAGGTATGAGAAAATAATGAACGATTTTGATTTATTTTTTTACATTTTTTAAAGTAATTTTATAAATACCTTAAAGAACTGGAAATTCAATTTTCTTCGTTTTTCATGATATTTTTCGTAATTTCAAATTGGAATCTATGAGGAAGTATTTTATTGAATTTTATTTAAATTTCTTATAGAGGGCACCTTGATAATAGCGAAAGCGGATGAAAAAATAATGAGCGATTTTGATTTATTTTTTTCACGTTTTTTTAAGTAATTTTATAAATACGTTCCAGACCTGGAAATGAATTTGCCTTCCTTTTTTTATTAGATTTTTCGTAATCTAAGATTGTAATGTATGAGGCAGTATTTTTTGTTGCTTTGTTAAAAGTATTTATAGAGGGAACATTAATAATACCGAAACGGGATTAAAAAATTATAAGCGATTTTGATTTATTTTTTCACATTTTTTAAGTAATTTTATAAAAACCTTAAAGAACTGGAAATTAAATTTTCTTCGTTTTTCATTATATTTATCGTAATCACAAATTGTAATCTATGAGGAAGTATTTTTTTAAATCCTTTTAAATTATTTATAGAGAGAACCTTGATAATAGTAGAAAGGGATGAGAAAATAAGGAGCAATTTTAAGGTAGTTAGCTAACGCTACAATCCGGCCAAATATGAGAATTAAAAATTTCGAACACTTGTGGATATGAATTATTCCAAAATATTATTATCAAATTAATTTTTAAACAAATCAACCGACAACCTAATTTTTTTTCTTTATGAAAATAATTTGTGAATTTTTCTGAATACGTATGATTTTTTTTTCCGAATTTTGTGCAATTTTTTGTAATCACCCAATTTCAATTATCTTATTTCATTATTATTTATTATTATACTGATATTGAATTTTAAAAGAATTAAAAGTACAAGTATCACAAAATCTCATTCCTGTATTACATTATTTTATGGCAATACCAGCCTCAATTTTGCTTCCTCATAGAGGAAGCTTTGTTTTCATGAAATTTTTTTTTTTCGAGATTTTCATGTCAGTACACTCAGAATGGGCCCAAACGTCGAGAAAAGTGATTTAGAAAAAATGTCTGTGTGTGTGTGTGTGTATGTGTGTATGTTACACGATCTGAAAATGTAAACCTTTATAACTCGGGAATGCCTTGAGATATCAAGCTGAAATTTGGACCATAGATAGAGGGATCAGGCCTCATCGTTCATACAGATTTTTGTTAAAATCCACTTCATCGTTAAATTATTACGCGTTTTTTAATTTTTTAAAAAATGTCTGTTTACGCGATAACTCTTTCAATTTTCGAGATATTGATCTTAAAATTGGTATGAATTTGAGCTTTCATACACCGGTGATCGCTATTGAATTTGGTTAAGATCGGTTGAACCGTTAAAATTTTATGATGTTTTGAATTTTTCAAAAAATTGACATTATCGCTCTATTGTAACTTTTGCAAAACTTAAGATAGCGAGCTCAAATTTTGTATATAAATGAAACAATATTCAGTCATTATATATGTACAATTTAGTGACAAACGGTATGAAATTTTTGATTTTATGGAATGTTGAATTTTTTTGAAAAATATACATTATCACATTCACTTTCGGAAACGCTCTAATAATCACGGAATAACGTAATAACGAAATAGAAAAAGCGAATCCACAACATGTATATTTATCTAATTAAAACAAGGATGCAAATTAGAACATTGCACATTGCTTCCTCATTATTTTTCGCGATTGACAAAGCTTCCTCTATGAGGAAGCCAAAAATTGAATAACATACTTCCTCAAAGAGGTAGCTTTGTAAATCGCGAAAAATAATGAGGAAACAATGTGCAAGGTTCTACTTTGCATCCTTGTTTTTTTTTCAGACCCATATTTCCATATTTTTCATTCTCACCATTCTGTCTTTTAAATTGTAATTTTTTAAATTACCAAAATTTATGAGAAAGCAACGAACGGTTTGCATCCTTGTTTTTTTTCAGACCCATATTTCCATATTTTTCATTCTCACCATTTTGTCTTTTAAATTGTAATTTTTTAAATTACCAAAATTTATGAGAAAGCAACGAACGGTTTGCATCCTTGTTTTTTTTCAGACCTATATTTCCATATTTTTCATTCTCACCATTTTGTCTTTTAAATTGTAATTTTTTAAATTATCAAAATTTATGAGAAAGCAACGAACGGTTTGCATCCTTGTTTTTTTTCAGACCCTTATTTCCATATTTTTCATTCTCACCATTCTGTCTTTTAAATTGTAATTTTTTAAATTATCAAAATTTATGAGAAAGCAACGAACGGTTTGCATCCTTGTTTTTTTTCAGACCCATATTTCCATATTTTTCATTCTCACCATTTTGTCTTTTAAATTGTAATTTTTTAAATTATCAAAATTTATGAGAAAACAACGAACGGTTTGCATCCTTGTTTTTTTTCAGACCCTTATTTCCATATTTTTCATTCTCACCATTTTGTCTTTTAAATTGTAATTTTTTAAATTACCAAAATTTATGAGAAAGCAACGAACGGTTTGCATCCTTGTTTTTTTTCAGACCCATATTTCCATATTTTTCATTCTCACCATTTTGTCTTTTAAATTGTAATTTTTTAAATTACCAAAATTTATGAGAAAGCAACGAACGGTTTGCATCCTTGTTTTTTTTCAGACCCATATTTCCATATTTTTCATTCTCACCATTTTGTCTTTTAAATTGTAATTTTTTAAATTATCAAAATTTATGAGAAAACAACGAACGGTTTGCATCCTTGTTTTTTTTTCAGACCCTTATTTCCATATTTTTCATTCTCACCATTTTGTCTTTTAAATTGTAATTTTTTAAATTACCAAAATTTATGAGAAAGCAACGAACGGTTTGCATCCTTGTTTTTTTTCAGACCCTTATTTCCATATTTTTCATTCTCACCATTCTGTCTTTTAAATTGTAATTTTTTAAATTACCAAAATTTATGAGAAAGCAACGAACGGTTTGCATCCTTGTTTTTTTTCAGACCCTTATTTCCATATTTTTCATTCTCACCATTTTGTCTTTTAAATTGTAATTTTTTAAATTATCAAAATTTATGAGAAAGCAACGAACGGTTTGCATCCTTGTTTTTTTTCAGACCCTTATTTCCATATTTTTCATTCTCACCATTTTGTCTTTTAAATTGTAATTTTTTAAATTATCAAAATTTATGAGAAAGCAACGAACGGTTTGCATCCTTGTTTTTTTTCAGACCCATATTTCCATATTTTTCATTCTCACCATTTTGTCTTTTAAATTGTAATTTTTTAAATTATCAAAATTTATGAGAAAGCAACGAACGGTTTGCATCCTTGTTTTTTTTCAGACCCATATTTCCGTATTTTTCATTCTCACCATTTTGTCTTTTAAATTGTAATTTTTTAAATTATCAAAATTTATGAGAAAGCAACGAACGGTGGGTGTAAGCTCATTGCAAAATAATACGACATGAAGAAAGATCCATGAAGAGGATATGAACAGGTGGCTCGGGGACCCTGACATCGAGGTAAGTAGCAGTTTCATTTCATTATACTCCGAAGGGAAACTATCTTGGCAACTTGCCAACGAGCGATTTGATTAAATTAAAGTCGTCTAATGTAACCCTCAGTCTACCTCAGCGCGACCCCCTTAAACTGTGATTCGAATGAATCGTGCTTGCCACAAGATGACTCTTATCAAACGGATTTTCTCTATATAACAGACATTTTCAATGTTACCTTCGCACGATAAAGTAGAACTGTACTATAATAAAAAATAAAAAAATCTCCTCTATAATTCAGGCTTGCGTGGATACATTAATTTTGATTTTATTGATTAAGCTCTGAAATATATACAGACATTCGTTTTCGTCGAGACTGAAATATTCATCAAGCACAATTTTAAAAAACCCTTGAAAAAAGGTTTAAAAAATAATAATAAAAACTTTGTGATTTTGAATCGAACATTTTGAGCTATTGACTAAAAATTCGCAATTTTGTAATTAGCGGGACATCGACGGATCTTTGGAGTTTTGTATAAGTTACAATTTCATTTTTTCGACTTTGGAAATCCCAAAAATTGGAATCGCGAAAATTCGAAATTTTCAAATGGTTGCAACTTTTTTTTTTTTTGATTGGCGATTTTTCCTTTTTTTTAAGTTCTTTTTAATGGTGCAAACGTTATTAAGATGATTCGATTTTTACACCCGGGGAATTGCATTGAAAAATGGCCGAAAAAGGGAAAAGGGCAAAAATGCAAAATTTTTCAATTTTCGGTCCTCAAACTTTAAAAATTTGTAATAAATTCGAAACTCAACGGATAGCGAATTGCTATGTAGGGTTTTAAAGCTTGATTTATGGCGAACAGAACAAGCTTAAGCCGGAGGCGCTACTACTTTCCCTTTTTTAGTTACAGCCATTTAAATAAAACTTGTATTTTTGGCAAAATATTTAATTAAAGCCCTGATTTTTTTTTAAATTTTCATATTAAAACTTAAAATGTTAGAAACAATTTAAGCCGTAGTTGGTATTGAAAACTGCAAAATTGTCGAAGTTATAAGTATTTCAACCAAATACCCGCACATTTACTTTCTTTTGCGATTATCTCGAAACTACATTTTTCGAAATGGTATCAAATAAATCTCGTAAACTATCGATCCGATTGCCGTGAAATTTGAACACAATACTTTAAAATACATTATCTAAAAGGTGACGTAGGATTTTTTGCGATTACTTGATTGGTTTTTTTTTATTGACGTTTTTTCTCGTGAAATTTCGGTGAAAAATACACATTTTTTTCTTCGGCTCGCCATAATTTCCCTAACGGTCGAAAAAAAATACCGCTGCGCTAAATTGTAGCGGCATTATCGACGAATTAGCTAATTTTTTTTTTTAATTTTTCTAATGCTAAATGACGTTAATACATCTTAAGCAACATAAACGCGTGACGTGCGTAGTGCCTCCATAAAATTTTTTGCAGCGCCGCCATTTTTAAAAATTTCGAACTAAAATTAATTCCAGGCATTCTTAAAGCCTTTTTTTACCTTCTGTTAAAAAATCAAAATATTTCGTTGTATACTTCCGAGTTTATGAATTATCAAAAAATATATACCCATTTTCGGAGCAACGAGGCTTAACTCTAGAGGGCCACAAAAAAGGCTTTTTTGGGAATTTTTTTCAGAAAAACTATTAGAGACATCGATTTTTTGAGAAAGGGTATTTATTGTACATATCATTAACTGTATATAGTAATTTTTTCATAGTAATTAATTTGAAAATGGCGGCTGTACAGCGTTGTTGCGATGACATCTCTTTTTTTTTGGAATCCACGGCTGGACGCACAGCTTCTGTAATTTTTGAATTATGATGAGTTTTTTAACGGTTTTCACTTATACATAACAGTAGCTAGAGAAGTACGTAGGATTTTTTCGATACAGGCATTTTTGACAAAATGGCGAGCATCTAAAGTGAAAGTTCAAAAATTTGGCTTAAAAATCGTTCGAAAATTATCAATAACAAAAAAACTATGCAACTTAAAAAAAGAATCCTACGCACTTCTGTGGATAATGTGTTTTTGAAGATATATCCAAAATTTCAAATAAATCGGTGGTAAACTTTTTGAGTTATGTTTCCGGCCAATTTGAAAAGAGCAGTTTTGAGATAAACGCGTTTATATGCCGTATACCTGCTTTGATCCTTCTCAGTACCTTTACCGAAGCCCACACAAGAGAGATTCCTTGCTAACCGGGCGGCCTCCCATTAAAATTCGAAAATGGGGCAAGGAGAAAAAAAAAGTCGATTTTTCGAAAATTCTAGAGTGGCCTAACCCCTTAAGGAGGATCGGTGGCCACTCCCAAAGTCAAATCAGAGATAAATTTTCGCGATCGATTCTTTAAAGTTTAATGCATTAAATAATAACAGTGGAGGGTGATTTTTATTGAAGCATGTAGACTTAATCCAGAGAAAGATTAATAGTCCTGTATACTGCTCTCGTAAGATCTCAACTTGAATATGCCTCCGTGATCTGGTCCCCCCACCAACGCACATTCATCGACTTATTTGAACGAGCGCAACATAAATTTTTCCGTTTTGCTGCTTTTCGTTTGGGCTCACCGATGCATTTCATGGATCACAATTACACACCGATAATGCGTGCCCTAGAGTTGCACTCGTTGGAATCCCGTAGGACAATAGCGGATCTAATGTTTTTATATAATATTGTGAACCGAAAATTCGACTCGCCAGAGCTTTGTTCAATGATCCGTTTTCGTGGAGTTGAGAGAGGAACGAGGTATAGCGAAATTTTTGTTGTTCCTTTCTACCGTGTTAATTACGCTTTCCGCAGTTGGCTTCCACGTTGCTGCAGATTAGGTAATATTTATTCTGTCCGCGTTCCTCTCTTCGGGGGTTCATTATTCGCATTTAAAAAAAAACCTTATTGCAACATTTCCATATGATTAATAATTAAGTATAGTTAGGTTAGGCAAGAATTTATTTTTGTGTTATTTTTTAATTTTGATTTTTATGTAATTGTTATACTCAATTGTGCGTCCGGTCAGAGTCACACATAATTGTATCAGTTGATGGGATCTCCCATCCACATGTAATTGGGCTATGCCCGTTAATATCAAATAAATAAATAAATAAATAAATAGTCACGGATTTGCATAAAGATTAACTGATTAACGTTTCTTTTCAGTGTGATATATTTTCGTTCAGTTTTTTCCAAGTATTATCTTTAATTCTTAGCCGATTTTTATGAATGATAGCTCATTGTTTTTCTTAAAAGGCACTCTACGAATTGACCTCCTAGATATTTCATAGTGTTCATTGTTTTGTAATTATAGCCTGTTGTTTATGAAAGTATTTTAATTTCTGTTAAACAACAGTCTAGAATTATTAAACAATTAACACTATGAAATATCTAGGCGGTCAATTCGTAGAGTATCTTTTAAGGTAGAGAATGAGCTGTCACTCATTCAAATCGGCCAAGAATTACAGATTATACTTGAAAAAAACTGAACGAAAATGTATCCCATTGAAAAGAAATGTTAATCAGTTAATATTTATGCAAATCCGTCACTATTAATCTTTCTCTGGATTAAGTCTACATGCTTCAATACAAATCACCCTCCAGAGCTATTATTTAATGCATTAAACTTTAAAGAATCGATTACAAAAATTTATCTCTGATTTGACTTTGACAGTCGTCACCGATCGTCCTTAAGGTAGTTCTGTCGCTTCACGCTCACTTCGCATAAGTTTCCGAAAAGTGAGAGCAAATTGCAAACACTTCTCGATGATATAAAAATCTGTAAAAAATCATGCATATTAAAGATGCTGAAGACATTAATTCGGCATAATAATAATTCCAAATTGTTATTAACAAATTGATGAACAATAAAATTGTTTAACAAATTTTCCGCCAACTTAATTTTTTTGTTTCGGTGAAAATGTTTTGTTCATTTTTCTGAATACGTATGAATTTTTTCAAATTTTTATCTTTGCTTTGAATTTTTTGTTTTTTTTACATGGAGAAAATCACAAAATTCAAAGCAAAGAAAAAAATTTGAAAAAATTCATACGTATTCAGAAAAATGAACGAATCATTTTCATCGAAACAAAAAAATTAGGTTGTCGGAAGATTTGTTGAACATTTTTATTTTTCATCAATTTGTTAATAACATTTTGGAATTATTATTATGTCGAAATAATGTCTTAAGCATCTTAAATATGCATGATTTTTTTCAGATTTTTATATCATCAAGAAGTTTTTGTAATTCGCTCTCATTTTTCGGAAACTTATGCGAAGTGAGCGTGAAGCGACCGAACTACCTTAAGACCTTCCCAACTGTGAATAAACAATTAAAAAACCCTCGAGCTTTCAAAAAAATTTCCATTTAATCATAAACATCTAGTTTCCCCATCCTTCCGCGTTATCTAAAACATTGTGAATCGTGAGTCTTATCATTAAAAAATATCGTTTATTTCGCGATAAGTTTATAGCGTTATCGCATACCGAGTGTCTAGCCACAGATCTAATCGCCAATTGTGCTCTTAATTCGTGCAAAAGAAAGCTTCTATCACAGATGTTGAGCTTTATTTAAGCCATAGGCTTTAAAGGGATTAAATAGTATCACTTTATGGAAATCGCAGCGCCATCGGTCCAAAGATGTAGCTTTTTCGTTGGTACCAAGTGGGTTTAACCTCGTTGTAGGTCGTCAATGTAGAGTTGAAAGATGGTCCGTACACTGGCGCCTCTATCGATCTCAGCTCCGAACCTTTTTCTGTATTCACCAGCGCCCAACGGCCCAACGAAACATTTTCTCTCTCTTTTCATTTATTATACCGTCTCACTTTCTCTACCAATAGTTTCGCATTTTGTCGACTACGGAAAGGGAGAAGACGAGAGAAACATCAGAGGCGCAGCTGCGCCGTGACTTCAGCCTTGCTATAAAAGCCTCCGATGTTTGGCATAATGCGCATTAACCGCGTAGTCTTCGCATTCGAGAAACGTAATACGTTGTAGTGGCCGATGCTGCTACTTTCTTGGTCGTCGCTTTGTCAACGCTCTTAACGCTTAAACGTCTTGTGTCTATATATATATATATATATATATATTTTTGTGCTGCGTTATACTGTTATGAAAACCTGGCCGGTCACGCGGTCAGCACACTCGAGTCTTCGCTATCTCGGCACGAAGGCGGGATGAAATAATAGGAGGCTACCTCAATCAGCGGTCGACAAGGCCCTAACTTAAAGCGTCCGTACTCAGTCCTCAGTGTAGGCTAGTCGGTCGCTCAGAGTGTTCGGGAACGACGACGAATTTGTTGGGTTCTCTTTGCCTAAAATTGCAAAAGAATCCGCTTCGTTCAACGCCGGTCTACAGCAAAAACAAAAAACGTAAACAAAGAAACAAAAGAACACTATAAATACGAATTGTTTTTGAAAATTTCCACGAAACTGTATGGCAGTTGAGAAGTGAGTGAAACTAAACAATGAAAGACTGAACAAAGAAAAGTCCATGGCACGACGAAAATACGGCAAAGTGAACATCGAATCGACACGAAAAAAATTGCCAACACGATAAAAAGTTCATATGAACGTTTTGCCAAAGTTTCAAAGAGTTTGAACGATTTTGAAAAATTTTGTCCTTAAATTTTTTTTTCGAAGAGAAACGTAAGTTTCTTATGATGAACCGACGAAGTATCCTCATGATTGCGAAACGTAAATAGAGGGATTTTTCTTTTGTGACAACGTGAGTTTCGGTTACGAGGAAATTGGAAGGATTTTTTGTTTTTGGGGCGACAGTTTTTTCACGTGGGGAACACAAAGCAGGTATTATTTGACGATTGTTGTTGGGAGAGTTCGGAAAACGTGAGGGGTAAGAAACCTTGACAGTGGGGAGACATCGAGCGGAAACAATATGGCGTCGAATGCCGCTATGAGCATGTGCGCCGAGAATTGCACCAACGCGGGAATTCTGTATGAATTAGCCACCGAAGAAATGTGGGCACAATGGAATGCAGTTGCTGATTATTTTGAATATCAACCATGGATCTTTTCGCTCATCGGCAGCGCCATGGTTGGACTTTCTGGGGTTTTGCCATTGTTGGTCATTCCCATTGACGAAGGTGTCGACCTCAAAAATGGAGGTAATTTTTGGAAGCCATTGGAAATTTTGCAAACCTTAAAATGTGCATTCCGCTTTTTTTTTTTTTTTTTTCGACTGTCTAAAATGGCTTGGGACTAAATATTCGTGTCCTTTTTTTTCGTTGCCGCTAATTCTTAGGTATTAAGATTATTAATAATTAGTTTGGGATTTAACACGAAAGACTCAAAGGGCCAATTTTCAGATATTGCGAATTTTTAAAAGTCTTTTTATGCAACAACTTTTGCAAATGCTGAGATTTAGGACTGAAATTTTTTACACAGGTAGATTTATGTTCAACACTGATTGGTACAAAAATTTACGGGAATCGATCGAGTCGTTCGAATTTCGCGCTAATTGAAATGAAAAAAAAAATGTTGAAAGAAACTCAGACGCCTATAATCGTTAAAAGTAGGTAATTTTTATAAGCCATTGGAAATTTTGCAAACCTTAAAATGTGCATTATTTTGGTTCCACATATATATATATATGTTTTTTGACATTCTAAAATGGCTTGGGACTAAATATTTGTGTCCATTTTTATCGTTGCAAATTCTTAGGTATTAAGATTATTAATAATTAGTTTGGGATTTAACACGAATGACTCAAAGGGCCAATTTTCAGATATTGCGAATTTTTAAAAGTGTTTTTATGCAATAACTTTTGCAAATCGTAAGATTTCGGGCTGAAACTTTTTACACAGGTAGATTTATGTTCAACATTGATTTGTACAAAAATTCACGGGAATCGATCGAGTCGTTCGAATTTCGCGCTAATTGAAAAGAAAAAAAAATGTTGAAAAAACTCAGACGCCTATAATCGTTAAACGTAGGTAATTTTTATAAGCCATTGGAAATTTTGCAAACCTTAAAATGTGCATTCCGCATTTTTTTTTTTTTTGACTGTCTAAAATGGCTTGGGACTAAATATTTGTGTCCTTTTTTTTCGTTGCCGCAAATTCTTAGGTATTAAGATTATTAATAATTAGTTTGGGATTTAACACGAAAGACTCAAAGGGCCAATTTTCAGATATTGCGAATTTTTCAAAGTGTTTTTATGCAATAACTTTTATAAATGGTGAGATTTCGGGCTGAAATTTTTAACACAGGTAGATTTATGTTCAACATTGATTTGTACAAAAATTCACGGGAATCGATCGAGTCGTTCGAATTTTGCGCTAATTGAAATGAAAAAAAAAATGTTGAAAGAAACTCAGACGCCTATAATCGTTAAAAGTAGGTAATTTTTATAAGCCATTGGAAATTTTGCAAACCTTAAAATGTGCATTATTTTGGTTCCACATATATATATATATGTTTTTTGACATTCTAAAATGGCTTGGGACTAAATATTTGTGTCCATTTTTATCGTTGCAAATTCTTAGATATTAAGCTTATTAATAATTAGTTTGGGATTTAACACGAAAGACTCAAAGGGCCAATTTTCAGATATTGCGAATTTTTAAAAGTGTTTTTATGCAATAACTTTTATAAATGGTGAGATTTCGGGCTGAAATTTTTAACACAGGTAGATTTATGTTCAACATTGATTTGTACAAAAATTCACGGGAATCGATCATCGAGTCGTTCGAATTTTGCGCTAATTGAAATGAAAAAAAAATGTTGAAAAAACTCAAACGCCTAAAATCGTTAAACGTAGGTAATTTTTATAAGCCATTGGAAATTTTGCAAACCTTAAAATGTGCATTATTTTGGTTCCACATATATATATATATATTTTTTTTTTCGACTGTCTAAAATGGCTTGGTACTAAATATTTGTGTCCATTTTTTTCGTTGCCGCTAATTCTTAGGTATTAAGATTATTAATAATTAGTTTGGGATTTAACACGAAAGGCTCAAACGGCCAATTTTCAGATATTGCGAATTTTTCAAAGTGTTTTTATGCAATAACTTTGGTAAATGGTGAGATTTCGGACTGAAATTTTTTACACAGGTAGATTTATGTTCAACATTGATTTGTACAAAAATTCACGGGAATCGATCGAGTCGTTCGAATTTTGCGCTAATTGAAATGAAAAAAAAAAATGTTGAAAAAACTCAGACGCCTATAATCGTTAAACGTAGGTAATTTTTATAAGCCATTGGAAATTTTGCAAACCTTAAAAAGTGTATTGTTTTGTTTCCGCATAAACAATGTTTTGATTTTGCAAAATTTTAAGTTTTTTTCGACTATCTAAAATGGCCGGAAAAATTACTTGGAACTAAATATTTGTGTCTATTTTTTTCGTTGCTGCCGTAAATTCTTAGAAATTAAGGGGGAAATTTGGACGACTAATCATTGAGCGAAGTTTGGGATTAAATTTAAAGTTAAAGTTTGGAATTAAATTTTAGCACGAATTGCTTAAGGGGGAAATTTTCAGACATTTTGAATTTTTTTAAAAGTCTCTTCATACGCTAACTTTTGCAAATGTTGAGATTTCGGGCTGAAATTTTCTACATATGTAGATTTATGTTCAACACTGATTGCTACAAAAATTCACAGGAATCGATCGAGTGGTTCGAATTTTGCGTCAATAGAAAAGAAAAAAAATGTTAACAATCGTTAAACGGTCAACACTATAAAATATTTAGGCGCTTAGTTTGTAAAGTGTCGTTCAAGCAAGAGACTAAGACCTTCTGCATTACAATCGATCAAGAAATACGAACTATTCCAACAAAAATAGTATCCCAAAATGACATTAAGATCTACATTTCCGAAAAGGGCAAAAAAATCTTTTGATCTCTTAATTCTACAGACGCCAGAATTCTACTTTGACCCAAAGCCGCCCGTTCTCTCATTTTATAACTGCTGTGCACAACTTTGTTGCACTTAGTGAACCCGTTTAGGCGACCTGCAGCAGTGTTGCATTTTCATTTTCATTTGCATTTTCTCTGTATATTTTTTGTATTTTTTGTACTGATAAAATTAATTAAATTTTACATGTTCTTCGCTCTTCTGCCTGCAATATTTATGTTTTTCAAGGGCTTGTCCCGTCTATTGTAAATAAATAAATAGATAAATAAATAAATAAAACATATAGAGAGTCGAAATGGCATTCATTACAGTTTTTCATACCGATTGGATCGCCTTAATGCGGACCCCAACGGATTTCAAAGCCGGATTTCAAATAAATAAATAAATAAAACATATAGAGAGTCGAAATGGCATTCATTACAGTTTTTCATAGCGATTGGATCGCCTTAATCCGGACCCGAACGGATTTCAAATCCCAATTTCTCCGAAACATTAGTAACGTGTTCAGCAGAAAATTAGCGAAATAGTCGGAATTCGACGCTGAACTATTTTGGTCTAAACTGTGAAATGTCTCGGTTGGCAGATAAACATCGGTAGTTGATGTGTCATTCTATATTAGCGAGCGACGACACAACAAAGACGCGGTTAATTTCTCGTACCTATCAGTCGCACGTTTTTCGACTCGTGTATTCATCCAAAGCTTTGCAAAAGCTTTGGATGAACAATGACGAGACGTCTTTGTTCGAGCATTGCACTCTTGTTGCACTAAGTTTGCACTCCGTCATAAAAGGTTCGACCGCATGAATCATATGATTAGACATCATACAATCTTGTCTGTCAAGTTCCTACATTATTTTACTGTTGTTTGATCTGTTTAGTTACAAGAATATCGAATTCTCTACACTGAAAAAAAAATGTCATTGATTCAATAAATCCATCGTTTACGGGCTGCCAAAAACAAGCGTTATCAGCTTAAGGTAGTTCTGTCGGTACGCCGGAGTCATAAATCTCCGAGTCTATATGACATTTAAAAATAATCATACGCATCACTTTGACTGCCTCAATAATAATATAAACAAGGATGCAAAGTAGAACCTTGCACATTGCTTCCTCATTATTTTTCGCTTCTTACAAAGCTACCTCTATGAGGAAGTATGTTATTCAATTTTTGGCTTCCTCATAGAGGAAGCTTTGTAAAACGCGAAAAATAATGAGGAAGCAATGTGCAAGGTTCTACTTTGCATCCTTGTTTTAATTAGATAAATATACATGTTGTGGATTCGCTTTTTCTATTTCGTTATTGCGTTATTTCGTGATTATTAAAGCGTTTCCGAAGTGAATGTGATAATGTATATTTTTTAAAATAATTCAACATTCCATAAAATCAAAAATTTCATACCGTTCGTGACTAAATTATACATATATAATGGCTGAATATTGTTTCATTTATATACAAAATTTGAGCTCGCTATCTTAAGTTTTGCAAAAGTTACAATAGAGCGATAATGTCAATTTTTTGAAAAATTCAAAACATCATAAAATTTTTACGGCTCAACCGATCTTAACCAAATTCAATAGCGATCACTGGCATATGAAAGCTCAAATTCATACCAATTTTAAGATCAACATCTCGAAAATTGAAAGAGTTATCGCGTAAACAGACATTTTTCAAAAAATTAAAAAACGCGTAATAATTTAACGATGAAGTGGATTTTAACAAAAATTTGTGTGAACGATGAGGCTTGATCCCTCTATCCATGGTCCAAATTTCAGCTTGATATCTCAAGGCATTCTCGAGTTATAAAGGTTTACATTTTTCGATTGTGTAACACACACACACACATATACACACACACACACACACACACACACACATACAGACATTTTTTCTAAATCACTTTTCTCGATGTTTTGGACCATTCTGAGTGTACTGACATGAAAATCTCGAAAAAAAAATTTTTCACGAAAACAAAGCTTCCTCTATGAGGAAGCAAAAATAATCGAGAATCCTTCGAAATTGTCGTAATCAAATTAAAACGATTATTTGTAAATAGTTGATGTGTTTAGTGTGGATTTGACTTCATTTTTACGATAATTAGGTTAGGAAACGTCATTTGGCCCGGTATCGTGCACTTTGACCTTGGTTCAATTAAACATTATTCCGGAGACTTCACCTTTTTTCATGATCCATCAATTCTTGAATGATTTGCGAATCTGTAGTACTTTTTATTTTTTCTCTATCTTTGATCTAAGTATGTTAATTTTCGATTTAAAGATCAATTTTTCCAGCTCTCCCGTTAACGCCGTGTAAAAAGATCGATTTTCAAGTTTTAATTGTTCATTCAAATATTCGGTAAAGGCCTTCAAGATTTTGTACAAGTAAAATTGAATAGCTAAATTACAACATGTCAAAAATTCATGCATATGAGTTTGGATTGCCTTCACGACAGAACTACCTTAATTAGTCTCATTATTTTTGTTTTTTTTAAAATTATTTATTTTTGAAACTCATACTGATTTTTGTCTTTTTTAATAAGAAATTTTGTCCCTTTTCGTTTCACAAAAATAAAAAACATTTGTTGTCTCTTCGAGAGCCTATTCAACGTCTAAGAAACGACCTTTAGTCTCATTATTTTTGTTTTTTTGAGGCTCATACTGATTTTTGTATTTTTTAATCCGAAATGTTGTCCCTCTTAGTTTGATGCAAAAAAAAAATATACATTTGTCATCTTTTCGAGAGCGAGAGTATTCAAGGTGGCCTTTAAGGTAGTTCTGTCAGTACGCCGGAGTCATAAATCTCAGAGTCTATATGACATTAAAAAATAATCATACGCATCACTTTGACTGCCTCAATAATAATATAAAAAATAATCGAGAATCCTTCGAAATTGTCGTAATCAAATTAAAACGATTATTTGTAAATAGTTGATATGTTTAGTGTGGATTTGACTTCATTTTTACGATAATTAGGTTAGGAAACGTCATTTGGCCCGGTATCGTGCACTTTGACCTTGGTTCAATTAAACATTATTCCGGAGACTTCACCTTTTTTCATGATCCATCAATTCTTGAATGATTTGCGAATCTGTAGTACTTTTTATTTTTTCTCTATGTTTGATCTAAGTATGTTAATTTTCGATTTAAAGATCAATTTTTCCAGCTCTCCCGTTAACGCCGTGTAAAAAGATCGATTTTCAAGTTTTAATTGTTCATTCAAATATTCGGTAAAGGCCTTCAAGATTTTGTACAAGTAAAATTGAATAGCTAAATTACAACATGTCAAAAATTCATGCATATGAGTTTGGATTGCCTTCACGACAGAACTATCTTAATTAGTCTCATTATTTTTGTTTTTTTTAAATTATTTATTTTTGAAACTCATACTGATTTTTGTCTTTTTTAATAAGAAATTTTGTCCCTTTTCGTTTCACAAAAATAAAAAACATTTGTTGTCTCTTCGAGAGCCTATTCAACGTCTAAGAAACGACCTTTAGTCTCATTATTTTTGTTTTTTTGAGGCTCATACTGATTTTTGTATTTTTTAATCCGAAATGTTGTCCCTCTTAGTTTGATGCAAAAAAAAAATATACATTTGTCATCTTTTCGAGAGCGAGAGTATTCAAGGTGGCCTTTAAGGTAGTTCTGTCAGTACGCCGGAGTCATAAATCTCAGAGTCTATATGACATTAAAAAATAATCATACGCATCACTTTGACTGCCTCAATAATAATATAAAAAATAATCGAGAATCCTTCGAAATTGTCGTAATCAAATTAAAACGATTATTTGTAAATAGTTGATATGTTTAGTGTGGATTTGACTTCATTTTTACGATAATTAGGTTAGGAAACGTCATTTGGCCCGGTATCGTGCACTTTGACCTTGGTTCAATTAAACATTATTCCGGAGACTTCATCTTTTTTCATGATGCATCAATTCCTGAATGATTTGCGAATCCGGAGTACTTTTTATTTTTTCTCTGTCTTTGATCTAAGTATGTTAATTTTCGATTTAAAGATCAATTTGTTCAGCCCTCCCGTTGGCGCCGTGTAAAAAGATCGATTTTCAAGTTTTATTTGTTCATTCAAATACTCGGTAAACGCCTTCAAGATTTTGTGCAAGTAAAATTGAACAGCTAAATTACAACATGTCAAAAATTCATGCGTATGAGTTTGGATTGCCTTCACGACAGAACTGCCTTAATTTGAATTTAATTCCTCCAATTCCACACGAGATCGAAACAAGAACTCTAAAATAAGCAAAATACTATTTTATAATACAATATTAAATGGGATTGAAAAAATAAGAACTAGAGTTAATTCAAAAATACTTCTTTTTGGCAGCCCGCAATAGAATTTTTCTTCAGTGTACACCGAGAAAAAGATTTAGTAACTTTAAAAAAATTTCGTTTGGGTTAACCAAATGCGGCGTTTGTGGATGGCGCAAACTTTAAAAACTTGTAATAAATTTGAATCTCAACGGATAGCGAATTGCTATGTAGGGTTTTAAAGCTTGATTTATCGCGAGGAGAACAAGCTTAAGCCGGAGGCGCTACTCCTTTCCTCTTTTAAGTTACAGCCATTTAATTAAAACTTGTATTTTTGCCAAAATATTTAATTAAAGCCCTGATTTTTTTTAAATTTTCATAATAAACGTTAAAATGTTAGGAACAATTTAAGCCATAGTTGATATTAAAAATCGCAAAATTGTCGAATTTACGAGTATTTCAGTCGAATAATCGCACATTTACTTTCTTCTGCGATTATCTCGAAACTACATTTTTCGAAATGGTATCAAATAAATCTCGTAAACTATCGATCCGATTGCCGTGAAATTTGTACACAATACTTTAAAATACATTATCTAAAAGGTGACGTAGGATTTTTTGCGATTACTTGACTGGTTTTTTTTTATTGACTTTTTTTCTCGTGAAATTACGGTGAAAAATATACATTTTTTTCTTCGGCTCGCCATAATTTTCCTAACGGACGAAAAGAAATATCACTGCGCTACATTGTAGCGGCACTATCCACGAATTAGCTAATTTTTTTTTAAATTTTCCCAATGCAACATAACGATAATACATCTTCAGCAACATAAACGCGTGTCGTGCGTAGCGCCTCCGTAAAAATCTCTTGTTGCACTAAGTTTGCA
Source organism: Ephialtes manifestator (assembly GCA_963970395.1). NCBI lineage: Eukaryota > Metazoa > Arthropoda > Insecta > Hymenoptera > Ichneumonidae > Ephialtes > Ephialtes manifestator. The sequence goes on along the minus strand of OZ019975.1, from coordinate 31,615,822 downwards.
CTTAGTGAGATTGTATGATGATTAGACATCATACAATCTTGTCTGCCAAGTTCCTACATTATTTTACTGTTGTCTGATCTGTTTAGTTACAAGAATATCGAATTCTCTACACTGAAAAAAAAATGTCATTGATTCAATAAATCCATCGTTTGCGGGCTGCCAAAAACAAGCGTTATCAACTTAACTTCAATTCTAATTCCTCCAATTCCACACGAGATCGAAACAATAACTCTAAAATAAGCAAAATACTATTTTGTAATACAATGTTAAATGGGATTGAACGAATAAGAACTAGAATTAATTAAAAAATACTTCTTTTTGGCAGCCCGAATTTTTTTTCAGTGTACACCGAAAAAAAGATTTAGTAACTTTAAAAAAAATTTCGTTTGGGTTAACCAAATACGGCGTTTGTGGATGGCGAAAGAAGTATTTGGTTGAGTTGACTAAAAATTACCATCGACATTAAAAACTGGATTTCATTATTACAACTCAATATATCTTTGGCCCAACAAAATTAGACAATGCTATCGACAAAATATTTCATTATTTTGATCGTAAGTTTGGTTGAATGTAATCAATATGGGATTCGTAACCAAATTCTTGAGTTGATCTCATACGTAATCTTGAAAAGACCACATTATAGTTTATCGGGAAAAACAATAAATTTAATATAAAACAAAAAAAAGGTTTACTAGACTAACAAACACATTATTAGGAGAGTTGATGATACGATCAGCTCTATAATTATGATTTTATAATAATAACATGTAGCAATTGTAATACGATGATTAAACTTTGGAATGGCTGCAAAAATTATTATTTTTCAATAAAAATTCACAGTACCACTAACATCACGTTATTAAAACAATATTCCTCGTTCGATTCAAACAAATTTTCTTCGATCATAACAGCTGCGAGGTAAATGTTACTAAACCTTTTTCTTGGTGTTTGCTTTTTTGCAAATTAACGGTTCAACGTTCACCACCAGTCAATGGAACCGCAATAGTGTTACTCAACACAGTGAGTACTATGTACGGCTTTCTTCGAAACGAGTCATCGAGCTCCAGCGAGTCTTAAGATCGTGACAAGCTTCGCTATGAAATCAATATTATACTGGTTTACACGCGATTAAATCGTTCGCACAGCGAACTTGTATCGCGAATGGCACACACGTGACGTGAATTTATACACCGATCGGTTTACTACCTTGTAGCTTAAGGTCGTTCACGAGCATCGAAAGATCAGAAACTAAGATTAATGTCGTCGTATTAAGTTTAAATTGCGTTTACGGATAAACGAGAGATTTTCACTATAGAATGGTTTCACATTTTCTTAAAGGATTAAAGATATAGGTCATGTTTTTGCTATAAGAATGGTTTGCCAGAAAAATTATGGTAGTTAAATATTTTTGTGAAATATTAAAGATTCTGGTGCATAAAATGTTGCTTATATTTTTTATTTTATTTTTATTTTTCCTGAAACTATCAGACTTTTGCTATAATTCGCAATTTTTTTTAGTAATATTGAAAATGTTAATACTTCAAAACTTTTTCGTTTAAATTTGAAAGTTGCCATTTTAATATTTTTTAAGAGACAAAAAGCACACGAAAAATACATGATAAAAAAAATGTGTTAAAAAAAAGTTCGTTTTTTAAACAAAACAATATTGATTTTTTTTTTTTAGAAACATTAAACTCGTTTTCCATGCATCTAATTATTTATTTATTCATCTCGCTACAAGAATTTCACGTTGATGTATACTTTGTACAATTCTTAGTAAATTGCATCATAAAAATGTGGAGTTTTACCTCAGACATGAATAAATATAAATGCAAAACACTAGCTTAGCTCCATTAAAAAAAAGGAAGATAAACCTAACAATTACCATGCAAAAATATTCTCCTTGCTCTATATTATGCTCAGTTTCCTTAAAATGATGTGAAACTCATTTTAAGTTAATTACCTTGCAAAATTTTATCAAAACTAGAATAAACTTTAAATCACTAACATCATTTGTAATTATGATTTCATAATAATAATATGTAGTGATTATAAAATAGAGTGTAAAAAATTTGAATAGCTGAAAAAAATATTAATTTTCCCTTTAATATTGCAAGAAATAGTGCAAAAAATGGAAGAAATAAGTAATGCATTACTTTCTTAATGCATTACTTATTTTTTTTCCATTTTTTCCAAAAGGATTACCGTGAATTTTTATTGAAAAATAATAATTTTTGCAGCCATTCCAAAGTTTAATCATCGTATTTACAATTGCTACATGTTATCATCATCATTATTTCTATAAGTATTTGGCATTTTCAACTCTGCTTCACTATAAAAAAAAATCTAATTGAAATTTAGTGTACTTTTACTGGAAGTTTATATTCATAAACTAGTATATTAAATTAAGTATACAAGTGTAATGTAAAATTAATGTATGGTACAGCAAATTCAATAATTTACTTTAATTTCTAAAGTAAAAGTACATGAATTTTATACCACAATTGTATATTAAATTTCGATGACGAGTTTATGAACAAAAACTTCCCATCTTTTTTAACAGTAAGGTAAATGTACCAATGGCGGGACGTTTAAGGCGGTGTCTGTTTTGTATGCCAATTTCCGCATGCATATATTAATTATTTTGCAAATGGTGGTAACGAATTGCAAGATTAGAGTTTCTAGTTTCCAAAAACTAAACAATAAAAATATTTCTGATTGTTTGATAAATAGTTATTGATTAAAACGCTGAAAAGTGCAGATGTACCAGTGCCGGGACGGGTATTTTTGTGCATGTCCCGCTGCCGGGACACCAAATGTGCGTATCGGTGGACATCTACAAATTTTAATGCATCTGCTTGAAAAGAAATGCCAAAAAATGTGCAGTACACATATATACACCTATGATGCAATAAATAAAACATATATGTTTATAAAATACATATATATATTTTAGTAAATTATCAATGAAGTTTTTGCTACCGCATAACCCAACATCCGCGTCAAAATGTCAATCGTGCGATTGTGTCCCGGCTCTGGGTCGCAGCGAGATTGCTTACTACTTGCCCCAGTCGCGGAACATACGTTGGACAGTGGTGCCAACGTATATTCGGTCAGCTCCAATAACGGGACACAAAAATTACGAGTTTTAAGATATTGTACGTAACATTTAACAGTGTAATCTTAAACTTTAAGAATTTCTGAATTTGAAATACCTATGGAAAGTCTCGAACGAACTATAATCTCCGGGGTATCATATTAATGATTATTCGGCTCTCCTTAGCTAATTGGTTTAGGGATTTGCTGAAAAAGCTCGAACACCATAGATCCGCTAATATACTTATTATTTACATTTTCAATTTACGATGAAAAACATGAAATTTTTTCACGTATGTTAATTATATATAACAGATACAATTGGAAGAGTTATTTTTTAATACTTTATCCATTAAACTCTTAGTATCTACAAATATCCTTTTAGTGTCCCTCAATTGGGACCTGTCCCACCATTGGTACGTTTACCTTATTTTGCACCCATAAATCATTGACATCGCCTTAAGTGCAAAGATCACGTCTGGAGGCCAATGACCAAATGTAATAAAGTATTACGCGACCGAATGCCACGAGGAAAAATGCACACATAATGAATTATGAAATTTTCAAGTTCTTTGTTTTCAATTATTGCGCAAGGTCAGTTATACACCTGTGAAGTACATGTGACACGATCGATATTGCTGTGTTTTTGCATGAATTACAAACCTCGTCTATTGCAGATTATGTCGCAGTCACGTTTTTGTTTTGATGACTGCAAACTGGAGCATCGGTCGGGGTCGTGGCCTGTCTGACGATGAGGAAGAACTCGAGAACTCGTGCGAATCTTTTCTTGCTTACGCGTCGCAATTAATCATCCTCGTGATCTGCGACGTGCACTGGATGCAACGAGACCTAAAAAATATAAACACATTTTGAATTGACGTGGTCAAGACAAGTTGATAAGAACTTTTAACTCTGGTCCTCAGTAAAAAAAAAGTGCCTAAATAATTAAACTCCTCCAAAACTATCTTGTTCATAAAACTAATCATTTTTATTATTTTATATAACAATTTCATATATATGACAAATATAAATTTCTTTCAAACATCTTTTAACAAATTTCAACCACATGTAAATATTAACTGTCGCTAATAAATCTGGCAGTCGATCCGACAATTAATAATAATAAATAAAACTTTTAAGAGGTTTTAGCACTTAAAAATAAATACTGAATTTTTATGAGCGATCCTGGAAATTTTTGTGCATTAATTAATTGCATAATTTGAGTCACTGGATGTGTCATTTATGTTGAAAAATATTCAATTAATCATCCTCGTGATCTGCGACGTGCACTGGATGCAACAAGACCTAAAAAATATAAACACATTTTGAATTGACGTGGTCAAGACAAGATGATAAGAACTTTTAACTCTGGTCCTCAGTAAAAAAAAGTGCCTAAATAATTAAACTCCTCCAAAATTATCTTGTGCATAAAAATAATCATTTTTATTATTTTATATAACAATTTCATATATATGACAAATATAAATTTCTTTCCAACATCTTTTAACAAATTTCAACCACATGTAAATATTAACTGTCGCTAATGAATCTGGCAGTTGATCCGACAATTAATAATAATAAATAAAACTTTTAAGAGGTTTTAGCACTTAAAAATAAATACTGAATTTTTATGAGCGATTCTGGAAATTTTTGTGCATTAATTAATTGCATAATTTGAGTCACTGGATGTGTCCTTTATGTAGAGAAATATTCATAGTAATTATTTAAAAAATCATAGAGTAAATAAAGTTTATTTTTCACAAGTACGTTTTTTTTAGTTTTGCTTAGAAAAATAATTGGTAATTATTCATCGATTCTAATGCGGATTGACTCATTCTCTTTGTCAAAGGAGGCTTTGTGAATTGACTGTGGAGATATTTTGTAGTATTGTCGTTTAGAAATTACAGCAGCTTTTTTATAGATTTTTTTTTTCTGAGTAAACAAAAGTCTATAACTTTTAAACTATTAGGACTATCAAATATCTAAAAGGTCAATTTGTAGAGAATCTTTCAAGGAAGAGAATAAGCCATCCCGCATAAAAATCGGTATTCAATTACGGATTATTTTTCGAAAAAAACTGAATAAAAATGTTCTGGAAATTGACGTTGATTTCTTCATGGTTTGTGCTAATCCATGACCATGGTAATATTTCTCTGGGTCAAGGACACAAGCTCTAACACAAATTGGTCGATATTGCTGCATTTTAATTGCAGAAAAATTTACAGAAAATTTTCAGCCACAAATTGAAATGAAACTTTAGTTTGAAAAATATATTTGTGATGCATCATTAATCAGATGTTCATTTTTTGGAATTCAATGACGTTGACATTATTTTATTCACGTATCGGAGACGAATCTATCAGAATTTTTTTTTTATCTATTCAACTCTTGTTTATTTGCAGCAGCTGTAAACGTAAAATAAACGCGACGTCGTAGCGAGTCGCTCGCGATTAAAACCGTCCGAAAGACCCGAAAGAGAACAAAAGATTTTTTTTTTTTACGTTACACAATCGAACACGTATCGATAGCGTATCGACGCTCGTAATCTCTGCGCCCTGCTACTTTTTTTCTTCCACGCTCTACCGATCTAATTTTATCGACGGTACAATACGTCAATAGCCTTGTGGTTAATAAATCACGCTGTGACATTGTGAAGAAGAGCAGATCAATTAAGGAAGAATTAAATACACAAATCCCCAGTCTGAATCTTGATTCGATTAAAATTTAAGTCCTTCGCAATAAGAAATAAATTTAAGCTATGTCAAAAATACTACAATATTATTAATAAATTATTTTTTTAGATATAGTCAATTTCCAAAATTTGATATGTGCGAAAAATAATTTAATTTCAGCATTTTTATAGAGTAAAATTCTCTCTTCCAGTCTTTCAGTAATACATTTTTTATTATATTTATTAATCGATCGAGAAACAAAATTCAACTCGCAGAATAAATAAATAATTTTTTTAAAAGTATACATAATTTATTAAATTTGTTATTAGCTACGGAAAAAAATTAGGTAATTTTTTATAGTAAAATTCTTCATTCGAGTCTTCCAATATATATATGAATCATTACACAAATCTTGATTCGATTGAAATTTAAGTCCTTCGCAATAAGAAATGAATTTAAGCTATGTCAAAAAAACTATAACATTATTAATAAATTATTTTTTTAGGTATAGTCAATTTCCAAAATTTGATATGTGCGAAAAATAATTTAATTTCAGCAATTTTATAGAGTAAAATTCTCTCTTCCAGTCTTTCAGTAATACATTTTTTATTATATTTATTAATCGATCGAAAAACAAAATTCAACTCGCAGAATAAATAAATAATTTTTTATTAAAGTATACATAATTTATTAAATTTGTTATTAGCTACGGAAAAAAATTAGGTAATTTGTTATAGTAAAATTCTTCATTCGAGTCTTCCAATATATATATGAATCATTACACAAATCTTGATTCGATTGAAATTTAAGTCCTTCACAATAAGAAATAAATTTAAGCTATGTCAAAAATACTATAACATTATTAATAAATTATTTTTTTAGACATAGTCAATTTCCAAAATTTGATATGTGCGAAAAATAATTTAATTTCAGCAATTTTATAGAGTAAAATTCTCTCTTCCAGTCTTCCAGTAATACAATTTTTATTATATCTATTAATCGACCGAGAAATAAAATTCAACTCGCAGAATAAATAAATAATTTTTTATTAAAGTATACATAATTTATTAAATTTGTTATTAGCTACGGAAAAAAATTAGGTAATTTGTTATAGTAAAATTCTTCATTCGAGTCTTCCAATATATATATGAATCATTACACAAATCTTGATTCGATTGAAATTTAAGTCCTTCGCAATAAGAAATAAATTTAAGCTATGTCAAAAATACTACAACATTATTAATAAATTATTTTTTTAGATATAGTCAATTTCCAAAATTTGATATGTGCGAAAAATAATTTAATTTCAGCAATTTTATAGAGTAAAATTCTCTCTTCCAGTCTTCCAGTAATAAATTTTTTATTATATCTATTAATCGATCGAGAAACAAAATTTAACTCGCAGAATAAATAAATCATTTTTTATTAAAGTATACATAATTTATTAAATTTGTTATTAGCTACGGAAAAAAATTCGGTAATTCGTTATAGTAAAATTCTTCATTCGAGTCTTCCAATATATATATGAATCATTACGCAAATCTTGATTCGATTGAAATTTAAGTCCTTCGCAATAAGAAATAAATTTAAGCTATGTCAAAAATACTATAACATTATTAATAAATTATTTTTTAAGGTATAGTCTATTTCCAAAATTTGATATGTGCGAAAAATAATTTAATTTCAGCAATTTTATAGAGTAAAATTCTCTCTTCCAGTCTTCCAGTAATACAATTTTTATTATATCTATTAATCGACCGAGAAATAAAATTCAACTCGCAAAATAAATAAATAATTTTTTATTAAAGTATACATAATTTATTAAATTTGTTATTAGCTACGGAAAAAAATTAGGTAATTTGTTAAAGTAAAATTCTTCATTCGAGTCTTCCAATATATATATGAATCATTAGACAAATCTTGATTCGATTGAAATTTAAGTCCTTCGCAATAAAAAATAAATTTAAGCTATGTCAAAAAAACTATAACATTATTAATAAATTATTTTTTTAGATATAGTCAATTTCCAAAACTTGATATGTGCGAAAAATAATTTAATTTCAGCAATTTTATAGAGTAAAATTCTCTCTTCCAGTCTTCCAGTAATAAATTTTTTATTATATCTATTAATCGATCGAGAAACAAAATTCAACTCGCAGAATAAATAAATAATTTTTTAAAAGTATACATAATTTATTAAATTTGTTATTAGCTACGGAAAAAAATTAGGTAATTTGTTAAAGTAAAATTCTTCATTCGAGTCTTCCAATATATATATGAATCATCACAGAAACTAAATCTATCTGCCAGCAAGTCGCAATTTGCTGGCTGAGTCGTTGCTCCTAATGCGTATTAATTTATCAAGAGAAATTGATGCGCAATGAAGTAGCTTCTGAGAAGCATCACACTGTAGAAATATTTGCACGAGTCGTATAAAATTGTTAACTTCATGGACACTGCATACAGCAATATTATTTTATTAATAAGCTACAGTTCGCATTGTTTTGAGGATCCCTGCAGTTTATATCGCGAGTGTGAAATTATATCGCATCCGGTTTTTCCCGGAGTCCGTAGCTTCGGCTTTCGCTCATTTGATAGCCTACCGAACAAAAGAGTGCGACAACTACAAGAGCGACGTAGTTGTCATAACTTATTAATAGAACTTTGCAATGCATATGTTTCATGCGCGTCCTGCTTTTTCTTTAAACTTCATTGTGCCTCAACGTCGCACGAGAATAATGCGCAAGCTGACGAGTATACGATCGCAAACCGACGCTATCTTGTTCGTTGAACTGTGCACAACAAACATTATAGCTCACATGAATATCTTGAAACGCGACGCCGCTTGCGGTACAGCACTTAAAAAAAAAAATTCTTAATTTTTCGTCAACTTATAACTGAACATATTCCCAACGTAGAAAATACTCGATGACCCAATTAAAAAGAAGACGAATGTATTGTTAGTTAGCGCGGCCAATAATCGCTGGCCCGGCAAACAATCGCTGGGCCAGCCAATAATTGCTGGCCCGGCCAATAATCGATGGCCCGGCGAATAATCGCTGACCCGGGCACTAATCGCTAGCCTGGCCAATAGACGCTGGCCCGGCCAATAATAGCTGGCCAGGCCAATAATAGCTGGCCTGGCCAATAATAGCTGGCCTGGCCAATAATCGCTGGCCCGGCCAATAATTGCTGGCCCGGCCAATAATCGCTGGCTCCGCTAATAATCGCTAGCCCGGCCAATAATCGCTGGCCCGGCCAACAATCCCTGGCCCGGCCAATAATCGCTGGCCCGGCCAACAATCGCTGGCCCGGCCAACAATCGCTAGCCCGGCCAATAATCGCTGGCCCGGCCAACAATCGCTGGCCCGGCCAATAATCGCTAGCCCGGCCAATAATCGCTGGCTCATCTAATAATCGCTAGCCCGGCCAATAATCGCTGGCTCGGCTAATAATCGCTAGCCCGGCCAATAATCGCTAGCCCGGCCAATAATCGCTAGTCCGGCTAATAATCGCTGGCCCGGCCAATAATCGCTGGCCTGGCCAATAATCGCTAGCCCGGCCAATAATCGCTAGCCCGGCTAATAATCGCTGGCCCGGCCAATAATTGCTGGCCCGGCCAATAATTGCTGGCCCGGCCAATAATCGCTGGCTCAGCTAATAATCGCTAGCCCGGCTAATAATCGCTAGCCCGGCCAATAATCGCTAGCCCGGCTAATAATCGCTGGCCCGGCCAATAATCGCTAGCCCGGCCAATAATCGCTGGCCCGGCCAATAATAGCTGGCCTGGCCAATAATCGCTGGCCCAGCCAGTAATCGGACAGTTCGACTAATAGTCAGAACTTCCGATTAATAATTTGTTGGCCCGGCGAGTAGTCAGTTGCCCTGATCAATAATTGGTTAGTCCAGCGAACAGTCGGTTGACCCAGTCAATAGCAGATTAGTAGTAATATTTGCACACCGACTCTCGCTTACTCGATAATTCAATTCTCACCGTTAAACGAAACACTAGTTAATTATTTAACAAGAAGATGACCAGTCAGTTATGCTAATATCACGATTACGTATTAAAGATCTCGCTTATTAGCATGATACCCTGAAAGAAGTAAAAACATACGTATCTTGCGCAAGTGTCAATAAACAAAATCACAATACGCGTAAAACAATTGAAACCTCGAACGAGGACAAAAATAGAGTTCGCCAACCTTTATTCGCAATAAGGAAAATTGGCCAAATGCCTTTGAGTACTTCTTATATTATCGTGGAACACGATTTAAGTGTAAATGATAGGAGCAATCTTGATAAAAAATTCATTACATTGAACTGCAATCGCAGATTGCAACCTCGTGTGGGATGATCGAAAAGCCATTACAATGTCGGACACTTATCTTCACAGCACAGCGACGTCAGAACGAAACTTTGATCCACCCAGCTTTATCGCATTTTAACAGAACCCATGTGGGACGGTAAAGGAGTAGCTGAGGGAAATTTCACGCAAGAATGAAAATTGTATTTTGTCGCGTGGCTGCGCTCCAAATTTTTGTCAATGCGAACAACATTGAACGGGTACGAAGAACTCTACGTATATGCGATACTAGATGACGTACGTTCTACGAAGATTACATGACATATATATTCTTATGATCTGCGACACGTGCCAGCTGCGCAAAATTACCCCGAATCAAGTTTTATTAGGACAACAGATATGATCTCTGCGAAAATTTATCGCATGCTGCGTCGCAACGCATATGGAAATTTGTTTATGGAAAATATATGCAATAATACATATTAACTATGTCTTGTATATTCTTCGTCAGTTCAATAGTAATAATTTTTCAACACCTTTTTTTTATTATTTATAAAGTTTTTCTTTTGCACTTTGACAACTTTTCTATAGGTTTTTCAATTTGACGGATTTTCTATAAGTATTTCTGTGGATTTTGGGTCGGGGTCAAAATAGCGAATTTCAAAATAAGGTACGTCTTTTAATCATTCGCTATTTTGACCCCTATCTTATTAAAATGTAATCAAAATAGCGAATGGTCAAAATAGTGAATGGCTAAAATAGCGAATTTCATAATAATGTCCATTCTATATTTAGACGTTCCTTATTTTGAAATTATCTATTTTAGCAATTCGATGTTTTGGTCATTCGCTATTTTGACACCCACCCTGGGTTTTATAAAAATTAAGAAAAAAAGGGTCCAAAAAAAGAAATAAAAATGAGTAATAAAATGAACTGATTGAGAAATGTCACATGTATTTCATATGTGCAATATATATATTTTTAAATTTTACATATCTTTCCCACGTTACAAAAAATACATTGTTTGTCACGTGGTAACAATTATTTCATATTCTTATTGCACAAGAAGAAGAACTTTGAACATTGCTCTAACGTAATTCGTATATTAATTAAGCGTGTGGTTTTGTTTTTTAGCTGGCGCTGGAACGCTTAAGATTCTCCTTAGTTTTGCGGTCGGTGGTCTTCTGGGTGACGTCTTCCTGCATTTGTTGCCGGAAGCTTGGGCAAGCAAAGCACTGAACATAGGTGAGATACTTAACTGAATTATTCAAGACTCTAAAGAAAATTAACTACCATTCAGGTCCTTAAAAATGTTAATCAACAAAATACAAATAAATTTGTAATCACAACACTATTTTGTATAAACAATTGGCAATAAATATTTCAACAATTATTGCAGAAAAATGCATATTTTTATTTTTGCACTAGCAATTAATTATATTTATTCATTTAAAAACCATAGCTCTACTTTTTTTTCCACAAAAAATTGGGTCTTCCACTGAAATCAAAATAATGACTATAAATTCTTCAGATAGTGAACAAAAAATAAAAACATAAATATATTTGTACATTTTCTCACGTTAATAATAATTTTACCATATACTAATTTAAAAGAAGAACTAATTTCCTCACTATTGTATGGAAATTTTTAAAAAATCACCAAAGCTCCAATTTTCAAATAAAAATAAATATGATAAATAATTCAAATTTAATTATTCCAGAGAACGAAAAAATGTGGCTTGGTTGAAAAGAAAAATCAACAAAGCAGTTTGTAAATATCCCAAGGCAGATTAAAATTCCAAAGTAGCATAAAACAATGGCTCGTGGCATCGACGAGACTCGTTGAATATTATACGAAGTGTACAGAGAACAAGCAAGAGAGAGCTATCGTAATCTACGAATGAATACTAGCGACGCATCAAAGTTCAAGTTTTTATTTATATCACGCGACGTGACACGCGTTTCGTGGATATCGCAGCAAACATGAGCGATTAAAGTGCATTAAAAGTGGTGGAGGGAGAAGGAGGAAAATTGGTGTAGCGATTGCACGAGAATTGCAAGTTTAATGGGATTTCCCTAGTGCCAGAAATTTTCAGAGAAACTGATTAAATAAACACATGGGATACTCGTGCAATTTCACGCCTACGCCACGAAACGAAACTCTATTTCGCGTTGTAGTGACATCTGTGTGAGATGCAACTTCTATCTAGGCTACGCCAATGACGAGACGACATTTCTATCCAGACAGACTGACGGACCGACCGACTGGCGTCGACTACCCATCTGGTCAATTCCCAACTCTTTAAATGCTTCTGAAACGACATCCGCGGACTCTATTGTCAGTCAGTTGCGGATTTCAATTGAGTACCTTGGTCCGGACTTTAATATATGGGGCATTATATCCCGATTCAACCTGGGTCTGACCCTCGACCTTTTTGTAGGTTTCATTAGACCCTCAAATTCACCAGATTTTTATTTTTTATTTTTTCTATGTAAAATAAAAAAAGAATTTTCTTTTTTAAGTTGTGTATAGAATGCGATAATTTGAAAAAATTCTGAATAATTCTTTGTTGACTATCAAAATTATCTAGATTGTAGCTAAAGTGGGCAAGATTTTTCTTTTTATAGTTTTTAAGCTTTTTTGATTTCAAAAAATAATTACAAAATTGGAAAAAAATTAATCTACTACAGGCAGCTGGTCAAACGTTTATTTATGTAAATTCGGATTTTTGAAGAATTTTTTTTCAGACTTTTAGCAATTTTTCAAATTTTTCTGAACTAAGACTATTCCAGTATCATACAAACCACATTGTAGCACTAGCATAATTAAAAAGGATGCAAAGTAGAACCTTGCACATTGCTTCCTCATTATTTTTCGCATTTTACAAAGCTACCTCTATGAGGAAGTATGTTATTCAATTTTTGGCTTCCTCATAGAGGAAACTTTGTAAAATGCGAAAAATAATGAGGAAGCAATGTGCAAGGTTCTACTTTGCATCCTTGTTTTAATTAGATAAATATACATGTTGTGGATTCGCTTTTTCTATTTCGTTATTGCGTTATTTCGTGATTATTAGAGCGTTTCCGAAGTGAATGTGATAATGTATATTTTTAAAAATATTTCAACATTCCATAAAATCAAAAATTTCATACCGTTCGTCACTAAATTATACATATATAATGGTTGAATATTGTTTTATTTATATACAAAATTTGAGCTCGCTATCTTAAGTTTTGCAAAAGTTACAATAGAGCGATAATGTCAATTTTTTGAAAAATTCAAAACATCATAAAATTTTTACGGCTCAACCGATCTTAACCAAATTCAATAGCGATCACCGGCATATGAAAGCTCAAATTCATACCAATTTTTAGATCAATATCTCGAAAATTGAAAGAGTTGTCGCGTAAACAGACATTTTTCAAAAAATTAAAAAATGCGTAATAATTTAACGATGAAGTGGATTTTAACAAAAATTTGCATGAACGATGAGGCTTGATCCCTCTATCTATGGTCCAAATTTCAGCTTGATATCTCAAGGCATTCCCGAGTTATAAAGGTTTACATTTTTCGATTGTGTAACATACACACATACACACACACACACACACACACACACACACACATACAGACATTTTTTCTAAATCACTTTTCTCGATGTTTTGGACCATTCTGAGTGTACTGACATGAAAATCTCGAAAAAAAAAATTTTCACGAAAACAAAGCTTCCTCTATGAGGAAGCAAAAATTCTGAAAAATACTGTTTCATATACAGAAATGTCTGACAAGTCGTCCATAGTAGCTTCATCTTTTTTTCTATTTCTTTATAATTTTTTAAATAAAAAAGCTTAAAAACTGTATGAAGAAAAAACTTCCCTACTTTAGCGATAAGCTAGGAAATTTTGATATTCAACAGAGTATTATTCAGAAGTTTTTCAGATTTTTAAATTATGTCATACTGGATCTTGAATGTGGCTTATATGATGCTGGAGTAGTTTTAGTTCACAAAAATTTGAAAAATTCCTAAAAATCTGAATAAATTCTAAGAAATCCGAGTTTACACAAATAAACGTTTGACCAGTTGCCTATAGTATATCAGGTGTTTTTTTCTATTTTTTAATAATTTATTTAAATCATGAAAGCTTAAAAACTGTAAGAAAAATTTTGCCCACTTTGGCTATAGAAAATTTTGATATTCATTTTGATATTTTTCAGAATTTTATCAGGTTTCTAAAATATGGCTTTCGACATGTCACTTTAGAAAAATATATATTTTTTTAAATTTGCATAGAAAAAAAAATCTGGTGCATTTGAAGTTCTAACCAATCCTACAAAAAATGAGGAACCAAATCGGGGAGGTCGAGGGTCAGACCCAGGTCGAATCGGGATGGAATGCCCCATATATATTGAAGACAGAGTTCCTAAGAATCTCCATGGATTCTGTAGATTGCATAAAATTAAGAAAAAATACAAACGTTCAAATGAATGAAGAAAATATAATTAAGAATAAAATCTCTAAACTGACTGAGAAATGCCTGATATTTCACATGTATTGCTTTTTTTGCATATTTTTCATACACATAGATTGTAAACAAAACTGGCTCTAAAAAAATTAACTACCATTCAGTTCCTTGAAAATAATTATAAGGCCAAAAAAAGGCCCTAAAAAATTAGCAATCTATCTCAACGAGAAAGTAGTATGTTCATCTATTTTTGCTTCCAAACGGAGGAAACTTTGTAAAAAGTTAAAAATAATGATAAAGCAATTTCGCAAAATTTTAGTCGTCAAAAAATAATAATAAAAAATTCAAGTTTTAATATAATTTGAACCCTTCTACCAATCGCCACTAAATTATGACTGAACATTCCGTTTACGTACTAAATTTAGGCTCGCTGTTTTACGTTTTGGAAAAGTTAATGCAATAATTTAATTTTATGAAAACAAAACTTCTGGCTTGCCCCAGTTTTTCATAATTGTAAAAAGGATTGATATTTATTTAACATTGTTTAGAGTTTCGTAAATTTTCTAATTCAAATTTTTTAAATCACGTATTTTTGCATATAATTGAATATTGATTTTGTAATTTCTTCGAATAATTATATACTGGTATTATTTGTTCAGTTCAAAGGACTATTTAAATGGGTTTATTTGTTGAGATTAGTCTTGATGCAACTCGTAAATTTGCTATCGTTTTGATATACTGCAGTTGCACTTTTATCAATAAAACGAACACGATCGAAACATGTGTCAGGCTATATACTTTATTATATAGATCCGTGACATCATTGGCGAATGCCGGTAATAGTGAATAATTTCAAGGATAGACACAGAGGGAGAGATTGCGATGCAAAGTTCATTCTCTGTGCCAAGTAGGTTATCAAATAACGATATAATTTGTTGATTAAAAAGTAGCATTTTTTTAACGAGCAATTTCTAATAATATACATCGTTGCTATGCATAAGGAAAATCGGGAAGCCCCACAAAACATAGCATTATCATCCAACTCTACAATTACATCTGAGATTTTTCTTATTCTCTAAAATATTTAGTGTGTCGAATTTATTAAAATTTACAAAAATGTAATCTGCCAATTTTTCAATATTCTAAAAAATTAAATCAGCCAATTTTTCAATATTTCAAAAAATTAAATTGCCAATTTTTCAATATTCTAAAAAATTAAATCAGCCAATCTTTCAATATTTCAAAAAATTAAAATGCCAATTTTTCAATATTCTAAAAAATTTAATCTGCCAATTTTTTAATGTTCTAAAAAATTATATCTGCCAATTTTTTAATATTCTAAAAAATTGTATCTGCCAATTTTCCAATATTCTGAAAAATTAAATCTACCAATTCTTTAATATTCAAAAAAATTAAATCTGCCAATTTTTTAATATTCCAAAAAATTAAAACTGCCAATTTTTTAATATTCCAAAAAATTAAATCTGCCAATTTTTTAACATTCCAAAAAATTAAATCTGCCAATTTTTCAATATTCTAAAAATTGAATCTACCAATTCTTTAATATTCAAAAAAATTAAATCTGCCAATTTTTTAATATTCCAAAAAATTAAATGTGCCAATTTTTTAATATTCTAAAAAATTAAATCTGCCAATTTTTTAAGATTCTAGAAAAATTAAACTGCCAATTTTTTAATATTCCAAAAAATTTAAACTGCCAATTTTTTAATACTCCAAAAAATTAAATCTGCCAATTTTTTAATATTCTAAAAAATTAAATCTGCCAATTTTTTAATATTCTAAAAAAATTAAATCTGCCAATTTTTTGATATTCTAAAAAATTAAATCTGCCAATTTTTTAATATTCTAAAAAATTAAATCTGCCAATTTTTTAATATTCTAAAAAAATTAAATCTGCCAATTTTTTAATATTCTAAAAAAATTAAATCTGCCATTTTTTAAATATTCTAAAAAAATTAAATCTGCCAATTTTTTAAGATTCTAGAAGAATCAAATCTACCAATTCTTTAATATTGCAAAAAATTAAATCTGCCAATTTTTTAATATTCCAAAAAATTAAATCTGCCAATTTTTTAATATTCTCAAAAATTAAATCTGCCAATTTTTTAATATTCTCAAAAATTAAATCTGCCAATTTTTCGATATTCTAAAAAATTAAATCTGCCAATTTTTCAATATTCTAAAAAATTAAAAGTAGTGATTTTAATTTTATAGCCGAATTTGACGTACAATATTTCGAGGTTGATAATAAATTTGGAAATTTCGTTGCAGTGTTTTTATTTTGAATTAATCTAAAAATTGTAATAATGACATTCGATATTGACTAACGATTGGAAATTTTCTTGCAGCTAATGCCGATGGACATCGACCAATGGCCTGCGGTCTGTGGGTGCTGACTGGTTTCCTCGTCTTCATAATCGCCGAGAAAATGTTTATCGGTGAAGGCGAAGGCGACGGGGACGACGACGAAGACGTTCACGAAAGTTTAGCTGACAATCCTCACGAAAAATCCGACGAACTTCTGAACAATAACGACGACAAGGAATTGGAGAACAACAATTGTCTGACGTTAAACGGTGCTGGTTCAAAAAACAATTACTCCAAGCTCAAATATTCCAAAGACGCGGATGAGAATCAGTCGACGTTAAAATCGCGATTAAACGGAAATAAAAATGGCTATTTAATCGCACCTGTTACGATGGAATCACGAAGAAATGGTTTCACAAATGGTGCAGCACTAGTCGACTGTTTCTTAACTGAGGAACGACAGGAAAATGGTTTTACAAAGAAAGCCCATCGAACAAATGGTTTTGTGAAAATTCCGAAAAATTTGGCCAATCAAGCTATCTGCAATGGAAATATTAAGAAGGACGCGAGGAAAAATGATATAGCGAACGGAAAAATTGATTCACCGGTTAAACCTAAGGCCAAACACATTACTGGATATCTTAATCTTATGGCTAACTGCATAGACAACTTTACCCATGGTCTTGCTGTCGGTGGATCGTTTCTTGTGTCCTTCAGACTCGGCGCCTTGACGACGTTCGCCATTCTCATTCACGAGATTCCTCATGAGGTCGGAGACTTTGCGATACTTCTGAAAAGCGGTTTTAACAGGTGGGACGCTGCGCGTGCTCAACTTTTAACCGCGAGCGGTGGAATTATCGGAGCACTTGTAGCTGTTATGTGCTCTGGCAGCGGAATCGGTGAGTTTGGATCATCTAAATCTTCATTTAATCCTTCGGCCGTAAATTTTGCGTTTCTGAAATAAAACAACTCATTAATTATCGTCACATTGAAAAAAATTCTATTACGGGCTGCCAAAAAGAAGTATTTTTTAATTAACTCTAATTCTTATTCGTTCAATCCCATTTAACATTGAAATAATAAAATATCATTTTGCTTATTTTAGAGTTATTGTTTCGATCTCGTATGGAATTGGAGGTATTAGAATTCAAATTAAGTTGATAACGCTTGTTTTTTACAGCCCGCAAACGATGGATTTATTGAATCAATGACATTTTATTTTCAGTGCAGAAATTAGTTTAAAACTTTTAAATCTGAGCGAAAACAGTGATGCAAAGGGTTAAGACCGAGGGATCAAATTTTGTTGTTGAAGATTTATTACATATACATATCTAAATAAAAATTTTCTTGGTTACAATTTGAAGATTTAAGATTTGTTTAAAATTTATAAAAATGAGGTTTGAACATTGATTTTAAATAATAATAAAGCTAAAATGTTATCAATATTTTTACGGATTTTTTTTTTTTTTTTAAGTAGATAATCATTGTATTTTTATTTTTCATGTATAGTTAAAGAATCACGACTTTTGGATATATTTTTGTGGAATAGTTCCATATCACATATACACCATGAGAAGACAAAATAATTGGCGGTTTCAGAATCAGTGGAAAATTCCTAATCAGAAGCATTTAAAAGTAATTTTTTTTTCAGTTCATTTTCGTGAAATTGCATTTTTGGGAAAAATTTCAACAATTTTTATTCATTTGTTAGACACTATTTTCATATTTTTTCCACTATTGCAAACGAATTTAATATTCATGTTACCAAAAAATCAAAATTATTCATGAAAAGACCCAAGAAATTCTAATTTTTTCCGATTTTCTTGTATTTCCATTATTTCTTCATATTTTCTAAAAAAAAAATTCTTCCAATATATGAAACCAGCAAAAAAGGCTTTGGGCCCTCAATATTTTATCCTCGATTATTTGGTTGTTCAATTTCATTTTATAAAAAGAGAGAAATGAAATTCTCAAGTGCAAAGAATTAAAACATTAAGGTAAAAAAATGTTTAAAAATATTCTCACCTCACGATAATTTATGAGAAGCCAAAAAAGTTGGCGGTTTCGTAATCAGTGGGAAATTTCCAATTAAAGGGACATTTAAAATTTAATGAAAATTCATTTTTTTGTTTTCCACATCATTTTAGTGAAACTGCATTTTTGGAAAAAATTTCAATAATTTTTTTTTAATTTGTTACACACTATTTTGATGTCTTTCCCGTTATTGCAAACGAATTTAATATTCATGTTACCAAAAAATCAAAATTATTCATGAGAAGACCCAAGAAATTGTTATTTCTTTCGATTTTATTGTATTTTCATTATTTCTTCATATTTTCCAAAAAAAAACTCTTCCAATACCTGAAATCAGCAAAAGGGCTTTGGGCCCTCAATATTTTATCCTCGATTATTTGGTTGTTCAATTTCATAAAATAAGAAGAGAAATGAAATTCTCAAGTGCAAACAATAAAAAAATTAAGGTAAAAAAATGGTAAAAAATATACTTACCTCACGATAATTTATGAGAAGCGAAAAAAGTTTCATAATCAGTGGGAAATTTCCAATTAAAGAGACATTTAAAATTTAATGAATTTTTGGAAAAAATTTCAATAATTTTTTAAATTTTGTTACACACTATTTTGATGACTTTCCCGTTATTGCAAACGAATTTAATATTCATGTTACCAAAAAATCAAAATTATTCATGAGAAGACCCAAGAAATTGTTATTTCTTTTGATTTTATTGTATTTCCATTAGTTCTTCATATTTTCCAAAAAAAACTCTTCCAATACCTGAAATCAGCAAAAGGGCTTTGGGCCTTCAATATTTTTTCCTCGATTATTTGGTTGTTCAATTTCATTATAAAAAGAGAGACAAATGATATTCTCAAATGCAAATAATTTAAAAAATTAAGGTACAAAAATGGTTTAAAATATCCTCACCTCACGATAATTTATATTTTCTTCCCCAAAAATATTTGAATATTTATTATTGAAATATAAAAATATTTGAATATTTATTATTGAAATATAAAAATATTTGATTATTTATTATTCAAATATAAAAATATTTGAATATTTATTATTCAAATATAAAAATATTTGAATATTTATTATTCAAATATTTGTATTATAATAAATTATTGTATTATTATTATTATAACAAATTCCGAATATCCAATATTCAACATTCTGTGTATTTAATTTGCAGAATCGAGGACAAGTTGGATCCTCCCCTTTACCGCAGGAGGATTTCTGCACATCGGAATGGTGACCGTTCTTCCGGAGTTATTGAAAGAGTCGAATCCCAAGGAATCTGCAAAACAGCTCGGCGCCCTACTTAGCGGGATAACTGTGATGGCGATATTGACAATTCTGTGCGATTAAGAAGTCAAAGTCTGGCACTGTGTCGACGAAGAGTCGCTAGTGAAAAAGAAAAATTACTCATATTAGAAGAAAACGCGAAAGAGCAGAAAAAAAAACGAGGACAAAATATATTGACTGAACGAACTGATAGACATTAGATACGAGTTATCGTTAATTGCTCGCACGAAAACTAACACTTTGCGTTAATTGAAGTGTTTAAAGTTCAGGACACTTCGTTGCAGTTTTTTTTATTCTTTACTTTTTTTTCTTTTTTTTTTTTATATAAAAAAAAATACATATATATATAGAGGTCTCGCGATGCGAGCGCATATATTTTCATTACAAATCGCACCGAGTGTTATTCCCAAAGTCAACGTGCGACAAAACAAGATAACGTTGCGTCTTTCATGTATATAATTCGAGACGATACGAAAAAAAAAACAAAAAAAAAAAACGTGAGTCGAGCAAACGCGCCGCCTCGTAAAGTGATTTATTTTCCGAAATAATTATTTTCCAAATGTTCCGGAAAAAAATTTGAAAAAAAAAAAAAAACAAAAAAAACATTGTTAGGTCTCTACGAATATAGTTTATGTATTAAAATATTAGCTTCAAGGCTAATTTTGAACCTCATTTTTTTTTGTCGCCCACCTGAAAAATCAACTTCAAATACGGACGGTGATAAGAACTTTCCTCGAAAATTAGCACGTTCTCGAGTAGCAATTTATGCATTGTCACAGAAAAGTATCCGAATGCGCTACGTATGTCTGCCAGAATGTTATCTTTATAAATATCCTATGAAAACATTTTGGCAGAAATATGTACCCCACTCGAATAATTTTTCCGTAAAAACACAAAAATTGCCACTTGAGTTTATGAATATTTGAACGTCGCTATCGAATTTACAATAAAAATATTTGAAATATCGGAATTTATGTATTTATTCTGTTTATGATAGTTTATACGCTGGAAAAGACTGAAAATAAATTGATGCTTTGTTTGCATAATAAATTGATGCAAATTTTATTCCAGTGGAATAAAATTTTCACAATTTTCCAGCTCCTTACTCCAGTGTGAATCAAAGGAAAATTCAAGATTTATATAAACTATCTCGAACAGAAAACAATTGATAAATTACGATTACTAATATTCTTTTAAAATTCGGTGGCGACATGAAAATATTGTATTCGTGCTTCACGTTCTCAAGTAGCAATTTATGCATTGTCACAGAAAAGTATCCGAATGCGCTACGTATGTTTGCCAGAATGTTATCTGTATAATATCCTATGAGAACATTTTGGCAGAAATATGTACCCCACTCGAATAATTTTTCCGTAAAAACACAAAAATGGCCACTTGAGTTTATGAATATTTGAACATCCCTATCGAATTTACAATAAAAATATTTGAAATATCGGAATTTATGTATTTATTCTGTTTATGATAGTTTATATGCTGGAAAAGACTGAAAATAAATTGACGCTTTGTTCCAGCGGAATAAAATTTTCACAGTTTTCCAGCTCCTTACTCCGGTGTGAATCAAAGGAAAATTCAAGATTTATATAAACTATCTCGAACAGAAAACAATTGATAAATTACGATTACTAATATTCTTTTAAAATTCGGTGGCGGCATGAAAATATTGTATTCGTGCTTCACGTTCTCAAGTAGCAATTTATGCATTGTCACAGAAAAGTATCCGAATGCGTTACGTATGTTTGCCAGAATGTTATCTGTATAATATTCTATGAAAACATTTTGGCAGAAATATGTACCCCACTCGAATAATTTTTCCGTAAAAACACAAAAATTGCCACTTGAGTTTATGAATATTTGAACGTCGCTATCGAATTTACAATAAAAATATTTGAAATATTGGAATTTATGTATTTATTCTGTTCATGATAGTTTATATGCTGGAAGAGACTGAAAATAAATTGACGCTTTGTTCCAGCGGAATTAAATTTTCACAATTTTCCAGCTCCTTACTCCAGTGCGAAGCAAAGGAAAATTCAAGATTTATATAAACTATCTCGAACAGAAAACAATTGATAAATTACGATTACTAATATTCTTTTAAAATTCGGTGGCGACATGAAAATATTGTATTCGTGCTTCACGTTCTCAAGTAGCAATTTATGCATTGTCACAGAAAAGTATCCGAATGCGTTACGTATGTCTGCCAGAATGTTATCTGTATAATATCCTATGAAAACATTTTGGCAGAAATATGTACCCCACTCGAATAATTTTTCCGTAAAAACACAAAAATTGCCACTTGAGTTTATGAATATTTGAACGTCGCTATCGAATTTACAATAAAAACATTTGAAATATCGGAATTTATGTATTTATTCTGTTTATGATAGTTTATATGCTGGAAAAGACTGAAAATAAATTGACGCTTTGTTGCAGCGGAACAAAATTTTCACAATTTTCCAGCTCCTTATTCCAGTGCGAAGCAAAGGAAAATTCAAGATTTATATAAACTATCTCGAACAGAAAACAATTGATAAATTACGATTACTAAGTTTCTTTTAAAATTCGGTGGCGACATGAAAATATTATGGAAAGAAAAGTCATTTTCCGTATTTATCGCCGGTTTTTCAGGTGGTAGAGAATAAAAATGTAGTTCAAAATGAAGCATGCATCACTCATTCCCAATCAGAAGTTTGATTCAATTGGAATTTAAGGGCTTTGCGAATATTCATTTTCTATAACAATAAAACCAATGAATTATTAAGAAATTAAAAAAAAAAAGAAATGCATCAACAAACTGATACAATTTTTATACTAATTGTTCCAAACATGATTTTTTGCGAATTTGTTTATATTTTTAAAATTCCTGTTCTGGAATATACGGAAAAAAAAATGTTTAAAAGTTATACATTTTGTTAAATTTGTAATAACTTTTTTATTACTATTCAGACTCAATGTTGTTAGTATCTTTAATAACGTCAATTTCTTTAAGATTTTTTTGTTTCTGCCAATTAATTAAATTCTAATTCAATCAAACGTTTGATTGGAAATCCTTAATGAACGCTATTGGTGGTAAACCGTGAAAATTCGATCTGCTACTGAAACAGACTTCTTCCTTGAGACACAAATGTTGTCGCGCATTACAGAAAAAAAACCAAATTACATATTATATACTCAAGTGAGACAGTATTATTATACGTTATCGTTGCATCAGATTTCGTAAACGATTCGATTAAACGACTGGTTACATTTTCGCCAGATTGTAACTTGAACACCACGAATTTTTCCATTTTTTTATTGTAAAAAAATAAAGATAATGTACTCTCACTGAAAAAAAAAATTATTAATTCGATAATGCGATATATTCACGAATGAAAGCCAACTATGTATTAAAGTTTACTGGAGAATTGAAGAAGACGTCTTTTTCTACATTTAGCGTGTAGCTTCTCGAGTGCCATATCGTGGCGTCTGTAAATAATCGAGCCCAATTGTCCAAAGGGCAGAACTTTCGAACCGTTCATTCTTTTTTCTTTTCTCTCTTCTTCATTTTTCTTTTCGCACATTTCGTGTAAGGACTATTCCAGCGAACTGTAACGACGAATTTGTAAATAAATTTATTCTGTGACTTATCAAGTATTAGCTAATTATTAATCCTAATCCAAAAAAAAAAATCCTGGTTACAATAATTTTATGAAAGTTTCGATATTTTCTTTAATAATCGCGCTAATTTTCTCACGAAATCTTAGGAAATTCTTCTTTCCAAAATTTCTCGAAGCATCTCAGAGATTTTTCAAAAAATCTTCAATTCCTCCGAACATTTGAAACATTTTCCTAAAAATCATAATTAAAAAGAAAATTATTTCAAGGCTTGGAAATTTTATAAATTTGCGTGAATTCTGAAATTTTTATATTGACACATACAAAAACGAAAATATCGTAATACCGATTTTTAAACAATACACGATTATTTTCAAAGTTAAAGTATAAAACGAAAAACTCTTCAGGTTTCGGGATAATTAAAGTTCCTACAAAAATGTATGTAGGTATTTTGTTTTTATTTTCTTCTGGTAAACATCAGTAACTCACATTTTGGCAGACAGTTGACAATCTTAGAATTATTTCATTCACACTCACTTAAATTCGATATTGCAATTATTCCATTTTTCTTTATAATACACTGTACACAACATTCGCAAAAAAAACAATCACATTCTCATCGTCGAAAGACAATCTAATGGTGTAATCTACTCAAATGAGTATCTTACAGATGGTTTTTTAAAAAAAGTCTATCTTTGTTGCATTTTCGTGCTTTTGCACTGCGTTTATTTACCATCATTTATCGAAACTGTATTGTCGACGATTCTTATTTAAGTAACGTGCAGTAGAACTCCGACCAACGACAAAAAAATCACGGAAAATCCAAGAAGCTTTTTTAGTGTTTTAGGAAAAACTTATCTCGAGATTTTGTCACTATTTTTACGTCAAACAAAAAAAAAACGACAAAACAAATAATCCTCACGAAAATTCAATTTTAATTATTTCTAAAATTCGGTAGCGTCCTCTAAAAAATTTCCCTTATTTCTCACATTTTTCAGCTGCAAGAAAAAAAAATAATATTCCAAAATAAATTCTCGTGACAAAAATGAAATTTTTCGAAAGAAAAAGAAATAATATTCAAAAATAAATCCTCGTGACACAAAATGAAATTTTTCGAAAGAAAAAAAAAGAAAAAACAAATAATCATCATGAAAATTCGATTTTAATTATTTCTAGAATTCGGTAGCGTCCTCTAAAAAATTTCCCTTATTTCTCACATTTTTCAGCTGCAAGAAAAAAAAATAATATTCCAAAATAAATCATCGTGACAAAAATTGAAATTTTTAGAAAGTTAAAAAAATTAAACCCAAAATAAATCCTACTTGTAAATCGGAATTCTACTGTAATGCGAAGAACTGAATTTTAATATTTAAAAAAAACAGGAAAGTACGAAAGATCTTTGGTCAATTTAATTGTACAAACCCTACAATTCGTCGTTAATTTCCTCAAAAATAGTTTTCCTTAACCTGTTGAGTTGCGACGCGAGATGTCCAAACGAATAGTCATCGTCGGAGGCCGAATTATCTCCGACACTTTCGTAATGACGCGAAGCTTCTTTAATAACAGCGATAAGCGAATATCTCTCAGCGCGAAAATCGTTTTTACATGTAGATCCGAGTGTGATCATGCTGTCGATAATAACCGCTAAAAATCCGTAATCCTCCATATTCGAGTCACCAAAAGCTTCGTTGCTGAAGCTTTTAATCATAAGATTACTCAAATGTTTGCAATATTTATGAGCCAGCAATTTTTCCTCAAAATCTGTGCTCGTATATTCTCGCGTTTTTCGCCGACGAACAACATCATCTTCGACTTTAGTTAGGCCACTTCTTTCCACCACGAGATCGCTTATTAAATTCATTATTCTTGACTGCGTTTGCAGATGACCATCCTCGAGAATTTGGCCAAAAATCTCTAATCCTCCATGATCAATTAGAGCCTTTTGTGCCATTGGATATTGCCTCACCAAAGCGCTGAGCGCAAAAAGACATCGCGATTGTACGGCGACTTTATTGTTAACCGCTAATATGTGAAGAAGTTTCTGCACAAAATCGTGCTCGAGGGCTTTTGCTTGGACTTTTGGATTTGATTGCACTGCTGTGCCCAAAAGTCGAAGAGCTTCCGCCTTTACTTCGTCGTTTGTTGTGTTGAAACACGGAGATATAATCTTCGCCATACTGAAATTTAATTTAGAGACTTTAGGATTTTGCAACAGTGATTTTTTGATTTGGCTTTTTTAGATACAATTTTGTTTTCGTGAATTAAAAAATAGTTTCGAGATTTTGACATTGACGTGTTCAAAAATGTTCCGAAATGTAACATATTTTTTTTTTAACGACGTTAGCAAGTATTTTGATTTTTAAAAATTTTTGTTAAGGAAAGATTTATGAAAATTAAAAATAATAAGAAAATGTGTTTTTTGTAGATAAAGTTTTGTTTTCGTGAATTAAAAAATATTTTCGAGATTTTGATGTTGACGTGTTCAAAAATGTTCCAAAATGTAACATACTTTTTTTTAACGACGTTAGCAAGTATTTTGTTTTTTTTTTAGTTTTTATTAGCGAAAGATTTATGAAAATTAACAATAATAAGAAAATGTGTTTTTGTAGATAAAATTTTCTTTTCATGAATTAAAAAATATTTTCCAGATTTTCATATTGACGTGTTCAAAAATGTTCCAAAATGCAACGTATTCTTTTTTAATGACGTTAGCAAGTATTTTGATTTTTTAAAATTTTTGTTAGGGAAAGATTTATGAATATTTGCAAAAATGAGAAAATGTGCGAGGTAAAACTTAAATATTATTTTTCTATTAAGATTCTTACCCTCCCATGTCAGCAAATGTTTGTGCATTGTCTATTTGATGAAGCAGATACTCCATATTATTTAGGATCTGCAACACATCATCGACTACTGCGCTCGTTAACAATTCGGCGGCCACTGAATCTCTGTGATTTTCAAATCTTTGGAAAAAAGTAGCCAGCATCTCGGCATCGGTAGTTACGTTGACTTCGAGAGCTTTGAATTCGTTTTTTAAATTAGTGTAACTCTTGAAGCGCTCTTGTGTTTCAGATTCGGATTTTTGAGCCTGTTGAAAAAATTCATTACAATTATCATTACAAAAATGTATCGTTTTCGCAATAATTACAGGTAATAAATTACATTGTCGTTCAAATATCAATGATGCAAACATTCAGGTTCATTTTGACTTTATTTATTAAATTTTGAAGAAAAATAACATTATTTTTTTAATTTATTTGGAATTTGAACTCATTTTTTGCTTCTCACCTAAAGCAACAGTTATAAAAATTGATAATAAATGTCTCTTAAAATAGCAATATATTATTTAATATTGAGCTATCAGATTTTGCTATATATTATAGAGGCTTCATAATTTTTCAAAAACATTTTTTTAACCATTTTGTCATTTTTTCAAATCGTCGTATTTCCGAAAATTTGGCAAAATATCAGATTTTCTCTGAAAAAGTGAAAACATTGTAACGATTGCGAAATATAAAAAAAATTTTAAACCATAAAAAATAAGAAACATACATTAAAATCATCCTGAATATCCCCATTGACCAGTTTTATCTTTTTCAGTCTGGCTTTAAGCTCCTCCAGAGACATTTTCAGTCTATCGGCCTCCAATTTATTACTATCAATCATTCCAGCTTCGTCCTCCGACGTTCGCAACGATTCATCCGGATGTAAAGTCAGAGAATTTGTTTTCTGATCCGACTCGTCACCGTCATCGGAATTACCATCGGCATCTTCGTCCAAGAGTTTTGCTTCCGTCAATCCTGTTTGAAAATTATGTCGAACGTGTAAACCGCTCGGAATCGGTTGACCTGAAAATAAATTAAACTATGACCAAAATATTGTTAAAAAAATCAATAAAAACATAAATATCACATCGATGATGTCAAATTCCTGCAGGATTTAAAAAAATCCTTAAGGGTGTCAAATTTGTTAAATTTTTCTTCCTAAAACTTAAAACATTGTTACGCTTAAATAAAAACGATAAAAATTACCTTTTTTCACTGTTTGCCATTCTCGTGAAGCGACAAAAGTGCTGTCATTTTTTTCACTGTACGCAAAAAGATTGACAGTGCAACACAAATAGAAGAACATAAAACTCAGAGTTCCCGGCATTTTTCGATGTAGAAGAAAAATATTTGTTTCCGAACGGTTAGGCGAACGATATTTCTGCAAACTTTAAGCTTTAACGATGCGTAGGTTAGCAACGATTTATGCTTATCGACGATGACAATTCGACGTATAAATTATCTGTAGAATTTCGAGCGAAATTCAACGTAGTTTTTCGTCAATTTCGGAATAGGAAATTTATTTCATGCCGCTGACAATCTCATGTCATCAATGTCGTGGCTCTATTGTGCAGTTCAATGGCTGGAGCGAATTCAAACTGACTAAAAACTGCACATGCAACTGTCGAATAGAGTGGGAATCGACTGGCCAATTGGAGTTAAACCACGTAAGGCTAAAAATCCAAAAAAAAAAAAAAAAAAAAGAAGTCACCTCCTCGCATCATCCACGTAAATTACGTGTACTTAATAAATAAAATCTGGAGAAAGTTTATGATGCAATGGCTAGATAAATTGTGACCTGAGAATTCATGATTTTGTTATAGTTTAGATATTAAAATAAAGGCTGAAAAAGTACTTGGCGGACTTATGGCGAATTTTGAACACCGAAGAACTTGGCGCATTCTCTATTATATTATAAAAGTATTATATAAGTATATTGTGTTGATATAAAGATTTATTTTATCTTATTTTATTTTATTTTATATGATTTTATTTTATTTTATTTTATTTTATTTTATTTTGTTCTATTCTATGTTATTTTACTTTAGTGTAGTAATCGTGATTTATTGAGAAAATCTACACAATTATTTTCGTTCGAATATTGCAAATTATAGTTACAATTATAATTCTTATTGGCTTATATTTTATACTTTGGCAATAAGCAATCGATCGCGATTCTTCAGCCTTTTTATTTTATTCTATTTTATTTTATTTTATCACCAAAAGATTAACTTTGGCAGAGAAATTATAATTACAGTTTTGGTTACCGACCGAGTGGTTATCACAGGTCACGTGACCTGTGGGTACAGAAATTTTTAAAAATACGAGAGAGACGGAGAAAAAAATGTCTAACGCAGAAACACAGAATTTTTAGAAAAACTAGAGTCGAAAAAAATGTGCTAGAAAAAGTCTGCTCTATTATTTTCGCACTTGCGGCATCTCCAAATATATATATTTTTTGCCATTCGGAGTTTCTTTACCGACTGATGGTAAAGTAGAACTGCATAAATCGATGTCGGTATAAAGTGTCACAAAGTTTTGTTCGTTTGCTCATATATGTCACACAAACATCAACAATGGCAAATAATGGCCGAAGTTGAGCGGCAATCGGGATGGAAAAAATACATAAGCAACATTTACAATAAAAAGCTTTAAAAAAAAATAATAATGGATGATATAGAAGAATTTCCGGACGATTTGTTGGACGATGAATTTTCCGTTTCTCCACCGAAACAAGCTAAGAAATCTCCACTCGAAAGTAAGTTCAATATCAATAATATTTTTGAGAACCAAAATTACACATGTCTTTTTTAATTATATTATTGCCGAAATAAAATAGGAATTTAATTATTAAGATATAAACATATCTATATCTATGTTATAATTAATTTAATTAATGAAATTAATGAATTAGTTATTAAGATATAAACATATCTTAATAATTAAATTTAATTTGAAATAAATATAATGCTTGTATAATTGTTTAGATGCTTCCAAGGACCTGAAAAACTCGGAATCCTCAACAAAAAACCCATTAATAGACAAACCTGAGACATCCACAACGAAAAACTCTTTTTCGGGTCTTCTTGTGAATACTAAACAGGTACAGATTATTCGTAATTAGACAGAATTGTAAATCCCCATAATTCTGATTTATAAATATCTATGGTATAATTTACTTAATAATTTTTTACACAAATTCCAAATAGATAGAGATGATAACATACGATTAAATCCCATTGAAATTCTATCAATTTGCATCAATCTCGATAATTCATTTTTACCAAACTGTAAATACACAATTCTTAATATCAACCCATTAAAGAAATGTTAAATTACTATAGTTTTTTTGTAAATATTAATTTTAGATTGCGGACAAGTGCTTATAGCACTTTTGCAATCATGTTAGGTGCATTGAGTGCGAGAGAAATATTCCATATCTGAAAAAATAGCTTCCTTATCTCATATAACATAAACTATATGTAATGTTATCAAACATGCGAATGTATCACCAAATGAATGTATTTCTGTTGAGAATGCTAAATAAATTATTATTAAATTTAATAAAAATTAAAAGATATTTCATATTTTTTTTTTTTACTATTTAATAAACATAATTGTTAATTGCGTTACAATGCGTTCCATGCTCAAGTGCGAGATGAAATCCTCTGTTATGAATGAAGGCCCAAGCAACAAGATTGTGATATCGAACTTATTATCCTATACATTAGGCTCCCTTTAAATTGTCTAACTTATGTTCATAGTTATATTTAAAACAGTATTTTGTATTTTTATATTTCTTGTTATTTTTTACATTTTTTATATTTTTGTATTGTCTGTAGTTTTTGTACTTTATTATTACCTAGAATTTTAAACTGTGGCTCTGCATAAAAAAAAACCCTATTGTAAATTGTAAGGAGTGATCCTTTAATAAATAAATTAATAAAAAATAAAATTAATTCTGTAATTTTTTTTTTAAATTCTTTTAGAAAGGCAATCCTCTTCTAAAGTTTATAAGAAATGTGGCATGGGAATATACAGATATTATACCTGATTATGTGATGGGAACAAGTGTTTGCGCACTATTTCTCTCACTACGATATCATCAGCTTAATCCTGACTACATTCACAATAGATTGAAGTTACTGGGCAATGCATACAAATTAAGAGTTCTTCTTGTTCAGGTAATTCCTAATTTAAAACAAATTTTATTCTCTATAATTTTTCTTCATCAATTTAATAATTTAATAATTTAATAATTTAATAATTTAATAATTTAATAATTTAATAATTTGATAATTTGATAATTTAATAATTTAATAATTTAATAATTTAATAATTTAATAATTTAATAATTTAATAATTTATTAATTTAATAATTTAATAATTTGATAATATAATAATTTAATAATTTAATAATTTAATAATTTAATAATTTAATAATTTAATAATTTAATAATTTAATTTTATAATTTAATTTTATAATTTATTGAAATTAAAAATTTGTTTTTACATTTATAGATTGATGTAGCAGAGCCTCATCATTCTCTCAAGCATTTAACAAGAATTTGTATTCTGGCTGACTTGACTTTAATGTTAGCATGGAGCGCTGAAGATTCTGCCAGAATCATTGAAACCTACAAGATATTTGAAAATAAACCTCCAGATATGATAATGGAACGCAGTGATGCTGATCCCAATCAAAAAGTAATAAACCTACATAATTTCTAGTATTAATACTTCAATTTTGACAAACTAATTAGGCCATCGTTCAATTTTTTTGGACCATAAAAATACAATTTAAGGTGACGATTTCATGAACATTTACATCCTTTTCATGGTGAAAAAAAAAAATCCTTCATGTTGGACACCTTTGAATTAAAGTTGTGGAAAAATTATAGTTCTTAAAAAAATAAATGAATTTTTTTTTAAATACCTGATGGAATTCTATTGCTTACCAAATTTTTTTAGTGCATTTAAATTTAGTGTAGAGAATTTAATGCAAAGAGCAATTTGAAAAATAACTATCTAATATTGCAAATTTGCTGTAAATTGTTAACTAAAGGGTTTAGATATTAAATAACAATATTGATATTTGTTTAAGATTATGAATGCACTGACGTCAGTGAGATCAGTGAATAAAACTGACGCCATGACGTTGATGTCAACCTTTGGAACGATTGCGGCATTGATGAAAGCGACGCCCAATTCATTGTCACTGTGTCCTGGAATTGGAATGCAAAAGGCTCAGCGACTTCACAAAGTATTGCATGAACCCTTTTTATTAGAGCCGAAGGCTAGTCCTGGCAAAAAATAATATTGATATTGTAATTTATGAATAAATTGAACATTTTTTTACATGTGATTTGACAAATTTTTTTTTTTTTTTTGATACCCAATAAAATTAGGTTTTTCTTAATCTCTATTCTCGTTTTTTTTTATGCCATTACATTTAAATTTGTATAGAAACAGATTCTCAACAAAAAAGATGCGAGAAAGATGTGATGAAAATTTTAGTTATAGAATATAGTAAGAACGTTGAAAAAAAAATTTCGGTTGGATTTTTCGACCGGAAGTCGGTTCTGCGAATTCTGAAATCAGAAACGACCAAAAAGTGACTTTTTCAAAAATCATCATAAAAAGGCATGTAACCGGTATTTTCTGGGGTAGAATATGCGACTTGAGAATGATAGTGAAGGTCAAAATTCGATATCTCAAAGAAAAAAAAATGTCGCTTGGATTTTCCGACCAAAAGTCGGATCTGTGAATTCTGAAATCAGAAACGACCAAAAGTGACTTTCAAAAATCATCTTAAAAAGGCATGTAACCGGTATTTTCTGGGGTAGAATATGTGACTTGAGAATAATAGTGAAGGTCAAAATTCGATATCTCAAAGAAAAAAAAATGTCGCTTGGATTTTTCGACCGGAAGTCGGATCTGTGAATTCTGAAATCAGAAACGACCAAAAAGTGACTTTTTCAAAAATCATCGTAAAAAGGCATGTAACCGGTATTTTCTGGGGTAGAATATGCGACTTGAGAATGATAGTGAAGGCCAAAATTCGATATCTCAAAGAAAAAAAAATTATATTAAATTTTCCATTTTCAATAATCTCACATAAAAATCTGGAAATTTTAGTTTTTTCAAGAAAACAAAGCTTCCTCCTCTAAGAGAACGCAAAATAAGTGAATAAAAAGTTTTTGATAAATTCGAGACTTTAAAAATGAAAGTTATACTTTGATTTTTTCAAACACGATTTTTCTTTAGTAATTCACCAAAATTTTTTAAACTTCTAATATATTTTACAAAATTTGCGCATCATCGTCCAATTTTTCCAACTGAACTCATAAAATTCATGCCAAAAGTCGCGCGATTAATTCGCAAAGCCGGCACCTGAAAGATGTCACTACGATCGTCGCGAAAGTTCCAGCGTTTCCAGCAGCCGTGACACTTGTACACGTCACACTTCAACACAACTTACAAAAAAGATGTTAACAAAATTCTAACAAATCAACAATAAAAATCGTTGTTAAAAAATTTTCATTAAAAAATGGAGACTCTTTATCACCAAACCAACAAATTGGTTCAAGAAACTCAACATTTATTCACGCAATTGGAACGAAAATTACCTAACCTCGATCTAAATGCAGTTGAAAATGATATTGAGTCGAAAATTTCCACCATAAACAGGTGAGTATTAAATAATTACAAAAAAAAAAAAAAAAAAAAAAAAAAAAATTTTAAATAAATATAATTTGCTTGTTACGCAGCAATTGCGAACGTCTGGATGTTCTCTGCCTGAAAGGTCCGATATCGCAACGACAAAATGCAAAAATGCGAGTCGATCAGCTTAAATATGACAATCGTCATTTGGGCGCAGCGTTAAATTCGTGGAGAAATCAGCAGTTTAGAAAAAAGCAGGAAGAGGCTGAACGAGAGGCTCTTTTGTCGCAAGAATTTACGACCAACGATCACGTAGATATTCTGATTGATCACAATGTTCAGCACAGCAATAGTTTGCGTAACGCATCGAGCAACATCGATAATCTTCTTCAACACGGTTCGGGCATTTTGGACGGTCTGAGATCTCAAAGAATGACTCTCAAAGGAGCTCAGAAACGTCTTATAGACATTGGAAATACTTTAGGACTTTCTAATACGACAATGAGACTCATAGAGCAAAGAGCGAGACAAGACGGATTCATTCTAGTAGCTGGAATGGTCATAACTTGTCTTGTTATAGTTCTTATTATAGTTTATCTCACATAGAAAGACACAATCATCATTCCAATAATTTGTATATATTAGCAGTAATTAAAAATCGTATTTCAAAATATTTCGGATACGATAAACACGCGAATGACGAGATCTTTAAATTCTTTCCTTTTACCTTGAATTTTCTTTCTTTTTTTCTGTTTAATTTTATTTAAATATACTGAGTTAATTTTGCATGTTTTTGAACTCGAATAATAGCAAATGGATATTGGAAATTATTATTAATGTGCAAATAGTAAAAAAAAAAATTATTTATGAATAATTTAATTGTAATGACTTGAATAATTTGAACTATTATTACAGATTATTCGAATTATTTACATTATTTGTAATTCAGATTACTCAAAAAATATTAATAGGCATGTGTAAATAGCGTTAGAATAATTTTGAATAATGCTGATGTTGAATAATTCGAAAGTTTTTTTGGTATATCCGAAAATTTTTGAAGATTCAACAAAATTGTTAATGTGTGCCACAGGATAAGTTAATGTATAAAAAATGCAGGACAATGAAGCTCATTCAACAATGTTTATGTAATTATTCAAATTATGTGCCTTGTCATGTTCTGTCTGAATTCTACATATTACATCATTTGGACGGTAAAAAAGAATTATACAATTTCTAAATAATACGAGATAAATCGTACAAATTTTGAAATAAAAGGTCCAAAAAATGCCTCACCTACAATCATTTTTCAAAAAAATTCCGTAGCAGCTTGAAATATTTTTTTTATTCCCTGATATATTTTTATTAATTCTCTGCATTTTATAAACTCTATTTTTACAAAAGCATCTGTAATAAAACAAAAATATCTGCAAATTTCTTAAAACTTTCAGTTATAGATTTTTGGGAAAATAGTAACATTTTTTTTGTGTGTACGCAAAACAATAATTAATAATCCTTAATTGATTTTCCTCTGGATTTTTTTATACTCCTAGAGTCGTTCTTAAAAAAAATATAAAATAAAAAATGTATCTTATGAAAATATAAAATTTTTTATTTTTCAATTACAATTTCAATTGCAAAATGTAAAATCAATTTTTATAAAAGCATCTGACGAAAACATAGAAATATCGGCAAATTTCTAAAAACATTCAGTCATAGTTTTGTGGAAAAATTGTATTTTTTATGTGTAAGCCAAAAAAAATAATAATTAATAATCATGAATTGATTTTCCTCTCGATTTTTTGTAGACTCATAGAGTCGTTCTTAAGAAAATTATTATAAATTAAAAAATGTATCTTATAAAAATATAAAATTTTATATTTTTCAATAGAAATTGAAATTGAAAAATGTAAAATCAATTTTTATAAAAGCATCTGACGAAAACAGAACTGCAAATTTCTAAAATCATTCGGTTATAGTTTTTTAGAAAAATTGTATGTTTTATGTGTAAGCTAAAAAAAAAATTAATAATCGTGAATTGATTTTCCTCTAGATTTTTTTTGTAGACTCATAGAATCGTTCTTATAAAAACATGAAATTTTATATTTTCCAATTCCAATTTCAATTGAAAAATGTAAAATCAATTTTTATAAAACCATCTGACGAAAACAGAACTGCAAATTTCTAAAATCATTCAGTTATAGTTTTTTCGAAAATTTGTATTTATTATGTGTAGGCAAAAAAAATAATAATTAATAATCGTGAATTGATTTTCCTCTAGATTTTTTTTGTAGACTCATAGAATCGTTCTTATAAAAACATGAAATTTTATATTTTCCAATTCCAATTTCAATTGAAAAATGTAAAATCAATTTTTATAAAAGCATCTGACGAAAACAGAACTGCAAATTTCTAAAATCATTCAGTTATAGTTTTTTCGAAAATTTGTATTTATTATGTGTAGGCAAAAAAAAATAATAATTAATAATCGTGAATTGATTTTCCTTTAGATTTTTTTGTAGACTCATAGAATCGTTCTTATAAAAACATGAAATTTTATATTTTTCAATTTCAATTTCAATTGAAAAATGTAAAATCAATTTTTATAAAAGTATCTGACGAAAACAGAACTGCAAATTTCTAAAATCATTCAGTTATAGTTTTTTCGAAAATTTGTATTTATTATGTGTAGGCAAAAAAAATAATAATTAATAATCGTGAATTGATTTTCCTCTAGATTTTTTTTGTAGACTCATAGAATCGTTCTTATAAAAACATGAAATTTTATATTTTTCAATTTCAATTTCAATTGAAAAATGTAAAATCAATTTTTATAAAAGCATCTGACGAAAACAGAACTGCAAATTTCTAAAATCATTCAGTTATAGTTTTTTCGAAAATTTGTATTTATTATGTGTAGGCAAAAAAAATAATAATTAATAATCCTGAATTGATTTTCCTCTAGATTTTTTTTGTAGACTCATAGAATCGTTCTTATAAAAACATGAAATTTTATATTTTCCAATTCCAATTTCAATTGAAAAATGTAAAATCAATTTTTATAAAAGTATCTGACGAAAACAGAACTGCAAATTTCTAAAATCATTCAGTTATAGTTTTTTCGAAAATTTGTATTTATTATGTGTAGGCAAAAAAAATAATAATTAATAATCGTGAATTGATTTTCCTTTAGATTTTTTTGTAGACTCATAGAATCGTTCTTATAAAAACATGAAATTTTATATTTTCCAATTCCAATTTCAATTGAAAAATGTAAAATCAATTTTTATAAAAGCATCTGACGAAAACAGAACTGCAAATTTCTAAAATCATTCAGTTATAGTTTTTTAGAAAAATTGTATTTATTATGTGTAGGCAAAAAAAATAATAATTAATAATCGTGAATTGATTTTCCTCTAGATTTTTTTGTAGACTCATAGAATCGTTCTTATAAAAACATGAAATTTTATATTTTCCAATTCCAATTTCAATTGAAAAATGTAAAATCAATTTTTATAAAAGCATCTGACGAAAACAGAACTGCCAATTTCTAAAATCATTCAGTTATAGTTTTTTCGAAAATTTGTATTTTTTATGTGTAGACTAAAAAATAATAATTAATAATCGTGAATTGATTTTCCTCTAGATTTTTTTTGTAGACTCATAGAATCGTTCTTATAAAAACATGAAATTTTATATTTTCCAATTCCAATTTCAATTGAAAAATGTAAAATCAATTTTTATAAAAGCATCTGACGAAAACAGAACTGCAAATTTCTAAAATCATTCAGTTATAGTTTTTTCGAAAATTTGTATTTTTTATGTGTAGACTAAGAAATAATAATTAATAATCGTGAATTGATTTTCCTCTAGATTTTTTTTGTAGACTCATAGAATCGTTCTTATAAAAACATGAAATTTTATATTTTCCAATTCCAATTTCAATTGAAAAATGTAAAATCAATTTTTATAAAAGCATCTGACGAAAACAGAACCGCAGATTTCTAAAATCATTCAGTTATAGTTTTTCCGAAAAATTGTATTTTTCATGTGTAGGCTAAAAAAAAATAATAATCGTGAATTGATTTTCCTCTAGATTTTTTTTTGTAGACTCATAGAATCGTTCTTATAAAAACATGAAATTTTATATTTTTCAATTCCAATTTCAATTGAAAAATGTAAAATCAATTTTTATAAAAGCATCTGACGAAAACAGAACTGCAAATTTCTAAAATCATTCAGTTATAGTTTTTTCGAAAATTTTTATTTATTATGTGTAGGCAAAAAAAATAATAATTAATAATCGTGAATTGATTTTCCTCTAGATTTTTTTGTAGACTCATAGAATCGTTCTTATAAAAACATGAAATTTTATATTTTCCAATTCCAATTTCAATTGAAAAATGTAAAATCAATTTTTATAAAAGCATCTGACGAAAACAGAACTGCAAATTTCTAAAATCATTCAGTTATACTTTTTAAGAAAAATTGTATTTATTATGTGTAGGCAAAAAAAAATAATAATTAATAATCCTGAATTGATTTTCCTCTAGATTTTTTTGTAGACTCGTAGAGTCGTTCTTTGTCGTGATTGTTGTGGCTTAAGAGGTGAATTCCCCCTCTTATCGTAAACCGTATGAAAGCGAAGACGCCAGGTAGGGAGTTGAGACCTGAAAGCGTCCCTTCCACCGGTCTCCGATTCTGAGCGCAGTACCAATTTTTTAAAAGCATCATTCCTTCGCTCGCATTCGTCGCGTCTGGTCCATCTCGCGTTTAGCTCCAACAAAAATAGTCGGCTCACGAGGGTTGACACATTGGCCGAGAGGAATATAAAGAAGGAATAAACCAAAAGAGTGTCCCACTGGCCCTGGATGGGTTTGAATTCAGTCCACGTTTTGATATCCTATTCGTGACTAGATCCACACTCATCCATGGACTCTGGAAAGTTGGCACGTTGTTGGTCCATCCAGCGAAAAAAAATCCACCAGAAGAAAATTCATACACCAAGAAAATCGTCGATAATTTAACAAACAATAATTTTTTCAAATCTCCATCCAAGATATAGTCTCCAAGGTAATATTAACAAATTTTCGACTCTATAAATTGCTAATTAGGTTTCTTAAGAGGATTAGAAAAAACTCCACAGCTTCCTTTTCTTTTTTAATGCAGCAATATTTTTACATCATTAAAATAGGATTATTTGATTTTTAATTATGTGGATTTTTGAAGATTAGTTTCTTAAGAGGGGAAGAAAAAAATCTGTAGCTTCCTTTTTCTTCTTTTAATGAAGCTATTTTTGTACATGATTAAAATAGGATTATTTGAGTTGTAATTATGAGGATTTTTGAAAGGTACATTATGGATAAGTTTGAGGCTTCGTACTCGTAAATAAATCGTAAACCCTCGAGTCCCATGCCAATGGCTTCGAGATTCCTTTCAGTTTTCTTTGTGTGTGAACACCTGCCGTAATTCCCCTCCAAGTTCTGCTCCCCCTTTGCTCCCCCGACCCGCCCTTTGCTGCTCTTACAATCCCAGCGTCGTCCTTCCTGAATAACGGTAAAAACCCCCTCGAGCTAACCGCGGCGTTCCCTCATGGAGGCTAAAAGTCTGAATCCCAATACCAGGTACACTGAGACCCTTTTCGTGCCCTTAGTACTACGTTTTACCCTCCGGATTATGTATTATGATTACTATTATTATTATTCGACGTAAACCTAAAGCGGGGATTTTTTTTTAAGCGAACGCGTAAAAGGAAAGCTAAGATTTCTCTCGGCACTTGAGATTCTATAATAAACCATCTATTCTCTGTTTTTTTACTCCATAAAGGTTGAGAAAAAAAAATGAAAACACTTCATTTTATATTGCAAAATTTTTATTGCCTTGCAGCAAAAACTTTGTGCTAATAATAATAACTGGGACTTGATATTAAAATGAGAAGCATTTTTTGAATGGAAATTTTAATTATATTATTTATTTTTTTAATACTTGACAATAATTTATCAGTTTTAGAAAATACATTTTTTATAAACTTCTTTTTTTTATTGTGGAATGAATTTACTTTATTTTCTGAATAGGGATGATTTTTTCAAGAATTTCTCGGCTTGATATTAAAGTGAGAAGCATTTTTTGAATGGACAATTTAATTATATTATTTATTTTTTTAATACTTGACAATAATTTATCAGTTTTTGAAAATACATCTTTTATAAACTTTTTTTATATTGTGGAATGAATTTACTTTATTTTCTGAATAGGGATGATTTTTTCAAGAATTTTTCGGCTTGATATTAAAGTGAGAAGCATTTTTTGAATGGAAATTTTAATTATATTATTTATTTTTTTAATACTTGACAATAATTTATCAGATTTAGAAAAAACATTTTTTATAAACTTGTTTTTTATTGTGGAATGAATTTACTTTATTTTCTGAATAGGGATGATTTTTTCAAGAATTTCTGGCTCGATATTAAAGTGAAAAGCATTTTTTGAATGGAAATTTTAATTATATTATTTATTTTTTTAATACTTGACAATAATTTATCAGTTTTTGAAAATACATTTTTTATAAACTTCTTTTTTTATTGTGGAATGAATTTAAATTCTTTTCTGAATAGGGATGATTTTTTCAAGAATTTTTGGCTTGATATTAAAGTGTAAAGCATTTTTTGAGTGGACATTTTAATATTATTTATTTTTTTAATACTTGACAATAATTTATCAGATTTAGAAAAAACATTTTTTATAAACTTTTTTTTTTATTATGAAATGAATTTACTTTATTTTCTGAATAGGGATGATTTTTTCAAGAATTTTTGGCTTGATATTAAAGTGAAAAGCATTTTTTGAATGGACATTTTAATTACATTATTTATTTTTTTAATACTTGACAATAATTTATCAGATTTAGAAAACCATTTTTTATAAACTTTTTTTTTATTGTGGAATGAATTTACTTTATTTTCTGAATAGGGATGATTTTTTTCAAGAATTTTTCGGCTTGATATTAAAGTGAGAAGCATTTTTTGAGTGGACATTTTAATTATATTATTTATTTTTTTAATACTTGACAATAATTTATCAGATTTAGAAAAAACATTTTTTATAAACTTTTTTTTTATTGTGGAATGAATTTTTTACTTAATTTTTTTAATATGTATGATTTTTTCAATAATTTTTCTATTCTCTTGTTTTATTGATTTTTAAATAAATATACTTGGGAATAATTTATTTACAAACTTTTTTTATTGTGAAATGAATTTACTTTATTTTCTGAATACGGATGATTTTTTCAAGAATTTTTCTATGCTTTTATTTTATTCATTTTTTTTTGTTTTAAGAAATTGTTGAAAATTAATGAATTTTGGATTCGTTTTTTGTAGAAAGTATTCATATCACATAATGACATTTAAATAATTGTAAGGTTTGGTTGATTAGGGAAAATATTTGGAAATATAGAAAAAATTGACTAGATAGACAGAAAATATCTCGTGGGAAAAATGTTCAAATTAGAACGAAAAAATGGTGCAGAATGCACAAAAAAAAATCGAAAGCGTGGGGATCGAATCTTCAAGCTAACGAGTATTTGAAAGAAAAATGCAGCTTGTAAATTTATGGGAAAAAATGCAAACAAAGAACTTTCAGATAGTCGTAAAATCTGTCTAATTACGTAAAACAAAAGGGAATAAAAAAAATCAAATCGCACATCTGAAATATGCATTATTGTTCACACAATTAACTCACACATACATTTACTCAATCCCAAAGAATCCTCAAAATTTTTGGTGTCTTATAATTAAAATACAAGATAATTACTTTCGTCTTTCCTTTCTCGTATATTTTAATCGTAATAATTCCGTCCTCCTTTATAAATAATACATCCTCGGAGGAAACTCCAGACATTTTTTCATGCGTTAATCGCGATCACATTTATGCCGTAATTCGAATGTCTCGTAGAATTTTTCCACCGCAATCACGAAGAACAAATTGTTTATACATACAATATGCGAGAGACGCATGTGTGCCGTGAGAAAATTTTTTAAATTCTCCATTAAAAGGCAAAACGAACGAGAATTCTATACATTTTCATCGTCTCGTAATCGTTTGTCAAATCGTGATAATGTTAAATTATTATTTCACTTCGTATCAAGTACTTTGAGATTCTAAGCTCAATTGAGCTAATCGCGTTTGTTCCTCTTCCTCGTTCTCCGATTCACAAGATGACTCAGGGTTTGAACTTATTTCCTCCAGAACTCGCTTTATTCGAATTCTTAATTGTCCAGCCGCTTTTCTAACCGATACGTGATTCTGTTTTATTTGTTTAGCGCAACCCAACAATCCGTTCCATGGAGCTGCACTCGTATGCGCCATGTACAAATCCTTCCATAATTCAATACTGACTGGGGCCACACTTGGCCATATTACGCCCGGATTTGGCTCGTAAAGTGGGTTCAATAAATTTTCCAATATTTGCGGTTGATTCATGAACGACCACAGGCTAAATGTTCTTTCGGAAAGTCGTAATTGCACTCTTTCTGCCTCAGAATCACCTAAAACATTTGCATAATTGTGTGTTTATTTGGTGTCGTTAAAATTGTAGATTTCTGACCAAAAGTGGTGCAAAATTTTCAGGTTTCTACAGAATTTTCTGCTATTTTTGCTTCCTCACAGAAGAAATTTTGCTTTCATGAAATTTTTTTTTTCGTGATTTTCATGTCAAAACGTTTAAAATGGTCTAAAACGTTGAGAAAAGTGGTTTAGAAAAATTCTGATGTATGTATGAGTGTGTGTGTGTGATTAAAGGCCAAAAATTCATATAATTGTAACTTATAAAGTATTCGACCGAATCAGCTAAAATTTAAACAATATGTACAGTACTGGCTAATTTTCAATTGGTATAAATTTTACAAAAATCGCTTAACGCATTTCATTTTTATAAGAATTTTGAAACTTTGAAAAAATGACGTAAATGCTCTAGCTCGAACGAATTTTTAGCGATCGGGCTGAAACTTTGTATTAAAATTGAACAAAGTGATACGATCTTTGGTATTGAATTTGGGCCAAATCGGTAAAGCGGTTCGGTTTTTATGAAATATTGAATTTTTCGAAAAATTTTCGTTTTGCTCTAATTCAGGTAAAATTTCAACTCAATCGACTGAAATTTTCTACACGGGAAAAATAACATTCAGCACTGTTAAGTACCAAATATGGTGATGATCGGTAAAGTGGTTCGGATTTTACGTGATTTTGAATTTTTTAAAAATTTCTTGGTGTCGCTTTGGATTTTGTAAAACACCAGAAATCATCAACTTCGTCAATAATTTTCATCTTTCATAGAGACGACTTTATAAAAAGCGAAAAAGAATGAGGAAGCAATGTGCAAGGTTCTACTTTACATCCTTTTTTTGCTTCCTCATAGAGGAAGCTTTGTTTTCATGAAAAAAAAAATTTCGAGATTTTTATGTCAGGACACTTAGAATTGTTCAAAACATCCAGAAAAGTGATCTAGAAAAATTGTCCGTATGTATATATGTGTGTGTGTGTGTGTATGTATCAACTCCGAAAATTCGAACGCCGATAACTCAAGAACGATTTTGTATATCGCGCTCAAATTTGGCACACTAGTGTAGCAGCAGACCCTCTTCAACTGTAGCAATTTTCGACAAAATCTGTGCGAAAATTTCGATTTTATGCCGTTTTGAATTTTTTGAAAAAAGGACATGGTCGCTCTAACTTTCGTAAAATTTAATCTATTTTGCTAAATAGTTGGTTATAAGAGTAGGTCCACTCACTGCTGTTTGGTATTGAATTTGGCTCGAATCGGTAAAGTGGTTCAGATTTTATGGAATTTTGAATTTTTTTTTAAATTGACATCATCGCTCTATTGTA
The DNA here is from genome assembly GCA_963970395.1 of Ephialtes manifestator. NCBI lineage: Eukaryota > Metazoa > Arthropoda > Insecta > Hymenoptera > Ichneumonidae > Ephialtes > Ephialtes manifestator. The sequence continues at coordinate 31,572,647 of OZ019975.1, read as the reverse complement.
ACTTTTGCAAAACTTGAAATAGCGAGCTCAAATTTTGTATATAAATGAAACAATATTCAGCCATTATATATGTATAATTTAGTGACAAACGGTATGAAATTTGTGATTTTATGGAATGTTGAATTATTTTTAATAATATAAGTTATCACGTTTACTTTCGAAAACGCTCTAATAATAACGAAATAGAAAAAGCGAATTCACAACATGTTTATTAATCTAATTTAAAAAAGGATGCAAAGTAGAACCTTGCACATTGCTTCCTCATTATTTTTCGCTTTTTACAAAGCTTCCTCTATGAGAAAGCCAAAATTTAATAACATACTTTTTTGCTTCCTCAGAGAGGAAGCTTTGTAAAAAGCGAAAAATAATGAGAAAGCAATGTGCAAGGTTTTTTTTATTTAATAAGACAATTGGTTTTTTATAAGAAAATAAAAACAAGTGGATGAAAATCATAAATCAACGAGTTTCAATTGACTGGCTTTAGTGAATAAATAAAAATGATAAAACTTACCGAGAAAAGTTCCATAGTCACATGAATAAACGTTCCGGGAAAGTTTTATGAGCAATTCTGTGGTGTATTCGAAGCTGTACTGAAATTGATTATGCAATTGGTAGAGACAGTCGAGGAAGAGCAAGAAAGTTGGGGCATGAGGCGGATTCTGCGAGTGCGGAGGATGATAAGGACCATGACGAGTTCGACTGTAGAATGGATGACCGGCTTGAAGCCATTCGCGTTCTATAAGCGCCTGCAAACCTCGAACTGTTCGGCAATCGGGGTTTAGAATTGTTTGAGTCAAACTGGTGACCACCAGTGTTGAATCGCGTCCAGTACCACCTGTTCGAAAGATCATATCATCGATAAACATTTTATTAAGGTAGACAAAAAAAAAATTTCGGTAAAACCAAGACAAAAAATTTTTAACGTTTTTTTTTAAAGGTTTCTTGAAGTTATTGACTAAAAACAATGGCAGTTTTGTAATCAGGAAATTACCGATCAGTCAAACTTTTGAAAATTAGTAGAATTTGTTTTTTTAATTTATTTCGGAGTGCTCAAAAGTCAAAATCATGAAAATTCTGAATTTTCAATTGACTATAACTTTTTTTTGGGTTGGTCGATTTTTACGCGAATAACGCAAATATCTTTATGATAACTCAATTATTAAGTTCGTGAGAGAGCTTTAAAAAATTGACGGAAAAAAGAGAAAGAAATCTTCAATTTTTGCTGCTCAAGTTTAGAAGTTTGTAAAAAAGTACGTTTTATCATTTACGTATTAGAATTTAATAATATAATAACAAATCTAATGAATATCTTTTGGAGTTAGAATAATATATTCAAAATTGTAGATAAAATCGAAGAGATTGAGACCCAGAGTCATGTTTTTTCAGTATATAATTCATCAGAAATTAATCAAAAAACCTATAAATTTGATCGACAAAAAAAGGAAAAAATATCCACGTTTAGATACATGAAAAAGGAAAAAAAACTATCAGTCAGAAATTGATGCGGCAGGAATGGTTTAGGATCTACGACGAGCTAAAGTATAAATTTAAGGAAAAAAGTCTTCAAATACGAACGTAAAAAAAAAAAAATCCGCGTCTAGATAATTGAAAACGCAAGAAAACTGGTACTTCTTTCTCACTAGTGATCGCTTCTAAGTTATAGCAAACTGAAAGCATTAATTTAACGCACAACACTCTTAAATTGAAACAAATGTTTTTTATCTTAAGATGCACAGGAAAATCCATGTCAGATTTACGGTTCAATTGTTATAGTTGCGGAGAATTAAAATATGAGGTGGGGGGTAAAAATAGCGAATGATCAAAATGGCGGATGGCTAAAATAGAGAATGATCAAAATAGCGAATGGCTAAAATAGCGAATGACCAAAATAGCGAATGGCTAAAATGGCGAATTTCAAAATAAAGAACGTTCAAATATAGAATCGCCATCATTATGAAATTCGTTATTTTAACCATTCGCTATTTTGGGCATTCACTATTTTGACCTCCATCTTATAAAAATGCAATCAAAATAGCGAATGGCTAAAATAGCGAATTTCATAATGATGGCCATTCTATATTTACACGTTCTTTATTTTGAAATTCGCTATTTTAGCCATTCGCTATTTTGGTCATTCGCTATTTTAGCCATTCGCTATTTTAGCCATTCGCTATTTTAGCCATTCGCTATTTTAGCCATTCACTATTTTAGCCATTCGCTATTTTAGCCATTCGCTATTTTAGCCATTCGCTATTTTAGCCATTCGCTATTTTAGCCATTCGCTATTTTAGCCATTCGCTATTTTAGCCGTTTGCTGTTTTAGCCATTCGCTATTTTAGCCATTCGCTATTTTGATTATTCGCTATTTTAGCCATGCGCTATTTTGATTATTCGCTATTTTAGCCATTCGCTATTTTGACTCCCACGCAAAATATGCAGATACATAAATTTTGAGGGTCATAAACGCACCATGTACAAGAACGGCCGCTGATTCTTGATGAAGGCATTGAGCAGCGACGCATGCAGCATTAAGTGCACTCTGAACTGCATTAAGCCATCCGCAACTTTCCAGTCTGGAAAGCCATTGCCCAGTCGAACAACTAGTGTCATTACATGCTTCGATAAGCTTAGATAGACTCTCTGCCAGTTCTGAAAGTCTCGGTACACCTTTGAACACTTTTCGCCATTGTGGATATGCCGCATCTATTTCCGTGCCACCGCCTCTGGCTCGTGAACTTTGAGCTTGATTTGTCGAGCGCGTATCAACGATATACCTGATTAATTTTTTACAAATTCAGGAAAAAAATGTTAATACCAAGTTTTACTGACTGTGGATGAAAAAAGAAACTTACCCACGACGTCCGGCTCCAAGAACCGCGTTTAATAATCTCTCATCCTCCTTGCAACGTTTTCCAGTAGCACCGCAAAGTGGCTGACCACTTCTGAATAATATGCTCTGGAAACGATAGAAATGGCGAAATAAAAAACAAAGTTATTCGTAAGGATTTTAAGGTCGAGCTGAGATTTGATTGATGAATTTATACTGAAGACTCGAAAACTGTGTTAAAAGAAACCTGAGGTTGATAAAAACATTTGAATTAAATTGATTTTGGGGAAAAAAAAGAATTGAATCAATTTGATTTTGGTAAAAAAAAAATGAATCAATTTGGTTTTGGAAAAAAAATGAATCAATTTGGTTTTGGAAAAAAAAATGAATCAATTTGATTTTGATAAATAAATTGAATTAATGAAAAAAAAAACATTTTGAAGTTAAAACTAAACTTGAATTTCAAGTGGCTGACCACTTCTGAATAATATGCTCTGGAAACGACAGAAATGGCGAAATAAAAAACAAAATTATTCGTAAGGATTTTAAGGTCAAGCTGAGATTTGATTGATGAATTTATACTGCAGGTAGCGACTCGAAAAATGCGCTATAAAAAACTTGAGGTTGATAAAAAATTTGATTTAAATTGATTTTGGTAGAAAAAAAAGAACTGAATCGATTTGATTCTGGTAAAAAAAATGAATCAATTTGATTTTGGTTAAAAAAAACCAAATTGAATCAATTTGATTTTGGTAAAAAAATTGAATCAATTTGATTTTGGTAAAAAAAATTGAATCAATTTGATTTTGGTAAAACAAATTGAATCACTTCGATTTTGGTAAAAAAAATTGAATCAATTTGAGTTTGGTAAAAAAATAGAATCAATTTGATTTTGGTAAAACAAATTGAATCACTTCGATTTTGGTAAAAAAAATTGAATCAATTTGATTTTGGTAAAACAAATTGAATCACTTCAATTTTGGTAAAAAACAAATCGAATCACTTCGATTTTGGTAAAAAAAAATTAAATCAATTTAATCTTGGTAAATAAATTGAATAAATAAACAAAAATAAGAATAGTTTGAAGTTAAAACAAAGCTTGAATTCTAAGTCATACTGGCGATTAAAATAACTCAGGATTGAGCTTAAGTTTGAATTTGCGATTAATAAAGTCGTTTCTAAACTTAAGCTTGTATCGAATTTGTAAGTTGAATGCTCTACGAAAATTATTACGTACTCCTCCTTCGTGTCTGTAGCAAAGAACTGGAAATCTACCGCCATCCCTAAAACCAGCTGAAACTGCTATAACTTGATCGTCTATTTGTCGTGGTACAACAATTGCCGAAGGATATGAATTACAGATACTGTAATCACGATTCAAATGACTTATTCGCCATTCATCACCGTGAGATGCCAGAAGTCTGGACCATTCGGAAACTGGTGCATAAGCGGACCATCCGTCCTCAGTCTCAGACTTGGCATTATTGACAATCTTTGGCCTGAAGAAAAAGGGATACTGCGATAATTGATCTGGAAAATATGAAATTCTATTTTAACAATATTACTTTTTTTATTCAAATCCTCATTTTGAGATACAAAAATATATCATCTATTATTGGCTAATATTTGTAAAGGTAAAAATGAAACAACAAACATGTATAATTTTTTTTAAAGCCTCACCTAAAGATGATAATTTCTCTAAAGATGTAGCAACAACAGAAAGGACATCAGTGGTATTAATGTCTAGCTGAACAATCCGAAAGTCTTTCAACTTCAATATTATACTCCCACCCGGACTTTGGGTATTCATTTTCCTCTCAATAACATCAATATTACGATATAGAATCTGCACACAAAAGCGTAAATGTTAGAAGTATTGTTAACTTTTTTTTTTATACATAACAAACTCATAAGTTATTTTTTTTTTCTCATTGAATTTAAGGAATTTAATTTCCCATTGACAACTTCAAGCCTGCTATAGTCTTTAAGGAAAATCAATATTATTGAATTATGAATATTGATTTTAGATAATAATATTGTCAGTTATTCATCAATTAGAATTTTTTTTTTTTACTAATTTCATAGAGAACTTTAATTTTTTAAATTATGGTATGAATTTTTGCTTGTTTTTTAAAATACTTATGAGAAGACAAAGAGTTTTATAACAATTCTGAATTTAATATTTTTCTTTTTTGGTAGATATTTGAAAATGTGTGAATTTTGAATGTTTTTGTGTTTGTATTGAATTTACTTCACCAGAAATAGTATGTCCACATTTATTTGTTAACCATTTTTCTAAACCATTCTGATAATTTTGTAGTCTTGACTTTAAAATCTAAAAAAAAGTTTTTTAGATGCAAATCTTTCTCAGTTATATTTGTGGTCAAAATAAAATCCACACCATTTTTGCTGTTCGTTTTCCATACACAATTTGCAGATTTATTTAATATTAAAATAAAGAGTAAAGAAATGAAGATAAAAAACTAGCGTCTTTAAAACAGCTAGTTTATTTTTTTAATTCTCTTAGGCTTGAAATTATGCTGCGCCTTCTCATCACTGATAGACAAATAATCATATATTATTAAAAATCAAATATTAGAATTGTCAATTATTACCCAGAAGTCATTTAATTCTGTTAAACATTTTCACAATTTTCATGTTTCAAATTTACAATAAAAAATAAAATATTTCTCAAAGCAAATCCACGCTATTTTTGCTAGTTTTTTCTACACACAATTTGCAGATTTATTCAATATTTAAATAAAGAGTCAAAAAATGAAGATAAAGAACTAGCGTGTTTAAAACAGCTAGATTATTTTTTTAAGTCCCTTAGGCTTGAAATTATGCAGCGACTTCTCATTAATGATAGACAAATAATCATATATTATTAGAAACCAAATATTAGAATTGTCAATTATTACCCAGAAGGCATTTAATTCTGTTAAACATTTTCACAATTTTCATGTTTCGAATTTACAATAAAAAATAAAATATTTCTCTAAGCAAATCCATATGATTTTTGCTAGTTTTTCCACACACAATTTGCAGATTTATTCAATATTAAAATAAAGAGTCAAAAAATGAAGATAAAAAGCTACCGTGTTTAAAACAGCTAGTTTATTTTTTTAAGTCCCTTAGGCTTGAAATTATGCAGCGACTTCTCATCAACGATAGACAAATATTCATATATTATTAAAAATCAAATATCAGAATTGTCAATTATTACCCAGAAGTCATTTAATTCTGTTAACCATTTTCACAATTTTAATGTTTCCAATTTACAATAAAAAATAAAATATTTCTCATAGCAAATCTACACTATTTTTGCTCGTTTTTTCAACACACAATTTGCAGATTTATTCAATATTAAAATAAAGAGTCAAAAAATGAAGATAAAAAGCTGGCGTCTTTAAAACAGCCAGTTTATTTCTTTTAAGTCCCTTAGGCTTGAAATTATGCAGCGACTTCTCATCAACGATAGACAAATATTCATATATTATTAAAAATCAAATATTAGAATTGTCAATTATTACCCAGAAGTCATTTAATTCTGTTAAACATTTTCACAATTTTAATGTTTCGAATTTACAATAAAAAATAAAATATTTTTCTAAGGAAATCCACACTATTTTTGCTAGTTTTTTCTACACACAATTTGTAGATTTATTCAATATTAAAATAAAGAGTCAAAAAATGAAGATAAAAAACTAGCGTCTTTAAAACAGCCAGTTTATTTCTTTTAAGTCCCTTAGGCTTGAAATTATGCAGCGACTTCTCATCAACGATAGACAAATATTCATATATTATTAAAAATCAAATATTAGAATTGTCAATTATTACCCAGAAGTCATTTAATTCTGTTAAACATTTTCACAATTTTCATGTTTCGAATTTACAATAAAAAATAAAATATTTCTCTAAGCAAATCCACGCTATTTTTGCTAGTTTTTTCTACACACAATTTGCAGATTTATTCAATGTTTAAATAAAGAGTCAAAAAATGAAGATAAAAAACTAGCGTGTTTAAAACAGCTAGTTTATTTCTTTTAAGTCCCTTAGGCCTGAAATTATGCTGCGACTTCTCATCAGCGATAGACAAATAATCATATATTATTAAAAATCAAATATCATAATTGTCAATTATTACCCAAAAGTCATTTAATTCTGTTAACCATTTTCAGAATTTTAATGTTTCGAATTTACAATAAAAAATAAAATATTTCTCTAAGCAAATCTGCACTATTTTTGCTAGTTTTTTCTACATACAATTTGTAGATTTATTCAATATTAAAATAAAGAGTCAAAAAATGAAGATAAAAAACTAGCGTGTTTAAAACAGCTAGATTATTTTTTTAAGTCCCTTAGGCTTGAAATTATGCTGCGACTTCTCATCGATGATAGACAAATACTCATATATTATTAAAAATCAAATATCAGAATTGTCAATTATTACCCAGAAGTCATTTAATTCTGTTAACCATTTTCACAATTTTAATGTTTCGACTTTACAATAAAAAATAAAATATTTCTCTAAGCAAATCCGCTCTCCTTTGCTAGTTTTTCCTACACACAATTTGTAGATTTATTCAATATTAAAATAAAATAAAGAGTTAAAAAATGAAGATAAAAAACTAGCATCTTTAAAACAGCTAGTTTATTTCTTTTAAGTCCCTTAGGCCTGAAATTATGCAGCGACTTCTCATCAACGATAGACAAATATTCATATATTATTAAAAATCAAATATCAGAATTGTCAATTATTACCCAGAAGTCATTTAATTCTATTAACCATTTTCACAATTTTAATGTTTCAAATTTACAATAAAAAATAAAATATTTCTCAAAGCAAATCCACGCTATTTTTGCTAGTTTTTTCCACACACAATTTGTAGATTTATTCAATATTAAAATAAAGAATCAAAAAATGAAGATAAAAAACTAGCGTCCTTAAAACAGCTAGTTTATTTCTTTTAAGTCTCTTAGGCCTGAAATTATGCTGCGACTTCTCATCAACGATAGACAAATACTCATATATTATCAATAATTGTCAATTATTACCCAGAAGTCTTTTCCTACATCCTGTCTGGAAGATAAAAGAAGATGATGCGAACTGAGACATAGAGTGCCTTCCAGGTAGAATTCTCGATTTTTATCATCACGTCTTTGTGTCAAAGGTACATTTTCGACTTTAGGCACTGGCGTATAGGCTGTAAATTCCATTTTATCGTCCGCTTGATGCCACCTTTTTTTTCTAAGTCGATAACTATCTTCTATCGATTTATTGTTGTTTATTGTTTGACAGACGAAGCTGCTCGTTGACAGATCGACATAACCTAGAATTACAAGATTTCTGGTGTAAAATACAAGCAATTCAATAAAATTTACCATTAAAAATATCCCGTTTTCCTTTTACTCACTTTTTAAATTGTTTTTACGAAATTTAGGCAGCAGCGAAATTCATGGCGATTATTTCCTATTGTTTCATTGTATTTGCAATTTTTTTTACTGGGAGGCTCTACTATCGAATTGCAGCTCGTGTGTCACTTGTATGCATATGTATATGGGACATTCCATATCAAAAATACATATGGGTCATTACATCCCAAATTCACAATTTTTTTTATTAACGTTTTAACTCTAAAAATCAATCAATTTTTGTAGTAAAAAAAAAATTAACTCGTTTACTTTATTCGTACCAATTTTTTTTACATTTTTCGCTAAATTATGTTGGCAATTATTTAATAATCTGAAAAAATGCTATATTATTTTAACAATTATTAATAAAAAAATTGAAAATTTTATTTTATTTCTTTTTAATTATTTAATATTAATAATTTAATAATTTTTTTAATAATAAAATTTAATAATTTTTATTTTAATAACAAATTTAATAATTTTTATTTTAACAAAAAAATTGAAATTTTTTTTTTAGGAATTACTATTATTGTAAATCAATTTTCTCTGTATTTAATGACGTGTTTTTTAAATTTTGATATCGAAGTATCTAAATTATAAGCCAATAAAACGTTAGACTGATCATTTTTGTGTAATTTATAATCTTAAGTTCGAATTTACGACTGAAAATTTGGATTTTCGAAAAGATACCGAAACGATTTTGAATTTTTGCCGCCATTTTTATACACGAGCTACAGTCGATTAGTCGTAAGTACGACAATAGTGTGGTAAAAAAAAACACACATGTACGGCAACGCACACAATGATAATCATAGGGAATGTGTACAAAAAAAAAACATGTTGCTAACGTGAAAATTGACGTTTTTCACGAGTGAAAAAGAGCATTGACCTTTCTTGCTAATTTAATCGCTAATCACACTTATGGAAACTCGCTGTGATTCGTGAAACTCCACGAAGTATGTGGAGGCTCATAATAAGCTCCAATAGAATCTTATCTGTTTGGGAACGACCGGATGACGCCAAACGCAAAAACTCAAGGGTAAGAGCCTAAAAAAAAAAACCTAATAAAAATCGATTTTCGGCCTTTGGATTCGTCGATAATTTTCAAAGAATCTAATATATTTAATAATAAGAATCACGAATCACGAATCGTCTTTAACATGCTTAAGATTATTTACATTCTTTCTAACCTCAACATTCTCAAAATGATAAATGATTTTTATTTACATAAAAATTAAATATTTCATGTCATTCAGCCACGTTTTTTGTCTGACCTCAAATTATTCTGATAATTAGCTAAATTTTATTACTAATTTTATTGCAATTAGTGTGAATTTTTTTTTATTTTCCATTTTACTATTTAAAAAATTGTTTTTAAACAGTAAAACGAAAAATAAAAAAAAAAAGTCACACTAATTACAATAAAATTAGTAGCTAAATTTTATTACTAATTTTATCGTAATTAGTGTGAATTTTTTAAAAAATTTTGTTTTACTGTTTAAAAACAATTTTTAAATAGTAAAATGGAAAATAAAAAAAAAATCACACTAATTACAATAAAATTAGTAGCTAAATTTTATTACTAATTTTATTGTAATTAGTGTGAATGTTTTTAAATTTTCCGCTTTACTATTTAAAAAATTGTTTTTAAACAGTAAAACGAAAAATATAAAAAAATTCACACTAATTACAATAAAATTAGTAATAAAATTTAGCTACTAATTTTATTGTAATTAGTGTAAATTTTTTTTTATTTTCCGTTTTACTATTTAAAAATTGTTTTTAAACAGTAAAATGAAAAATAAAAAAAAATTCACACTAATTACAATAAAATTAGTAGCTAAATTTTATCACTAATTTTATTGTAATTAGTGTGAATTTTTTTAAATTTTCCGTCTTACTATTTAAAAAATTGTTTTTAAACCGTAAAACGAAAAATAAAAAAAATTCACAGTAATTACAATAAAATTAGTAGCTAAATATTATTACTAATTTTATTGTAATTAGTGTGACTGTTTTTAAATTTTCCGTTTTACTATTTAAAAAATTGTTTTTAAACAGTAAAACGAAAAATAAAAAAAAATTCACACTAATTACAATAAAATTAGTAATAAAATTTAGCTACTAATTTTATTGTAATTAGTGTACATTTTTTTTTATTTTCCGTTTTACTATTTAAAAATTGTTTTTAAACAGTAAAATGAAAAATAAAAAAAAAATCACACTAATTACAATAAAATTAGTAGCTAAATTTTATTACTAATTTTATTATAATTAGTGTGAATTTTTTTAAATTTTCCGTTTTACTATTTAAAAAATTGTTTTTAAACAGTAAAATGAAAAATAAAAAAAATTCACACTAATTACAATAAAATTAGTAATATAATTTAGCTCATTGTCAGAATAATTTGAGGTCAGACAAAAAACGTGGCTTATCAATATAAAGTAGAAATCAAATATTTGCATATGCTAAGTTTATTGAACAATTATGATTATACTGTGTTATAATTATGTTGCAATTGTAAATGTGGAATTGTGTAATCTGGTAAAAAAATTATAATTAACATACAGACAAAAATGAATCATTTTTATAAGCAAAATATTTTTTGTAGCTCGATGAATGATATAAGTGCTTATTCTATTTTATTTATTTATTACACACCAAATGTGTAAAAATCTTATTAAAGAGTAATAGTTAATCTATTATATGTTCGGAATTTTTTATTTGCATTATTTTCTGCTAAATTCTGATTCACTTGAAGATTAAAAAAATTTGATATTCAGAATCATTTCAGGTAAGAAAGTGACTAAAGAATAATCAAAATTGATGAGCATACTTTTTTTTATACAAATAGTAAAGTGTAATATTTTACTTTGCAAACTAAAAAAAAATAGTAATTATTCATTTACATTATAAATAATATCACTCAAATTAATTTTTTTACATTATATTTTTCTTATGCTTTTCCTCCCTCCTGAGATATATAAAGGATTAAATAAAAAATATACCTATAAAATAGATGATAAAGAAAAGAATGTTATATTTTTATAACACTTGTATAATATAAAAGTATCTAAGGATATCAGAAAAAAAGTAGCTGAACTTTGCATTCAACAGGAAAAAAAATAAACTCCAGTTCCACTTATTAATATGCAGATTTTATAGACTTTTTTGTGTACTTAGAATTTGATCACAAATGCTTTTCAATTTTTTAAATTTTTCTCATCCCAGTTTGAAAATCGCAAATAACAAAAAATGCCACTTTTTTGTCACATATTTGAATTTATATTCAACAGAAAAAAAATTCTGAAGTTCCACCTATATTTAATACTCTAAATTTTTTATATAACTCAAAATCCAACCACAAATCCTTTTCCATAACAAATTATGCTCATCCCAATTTGTTCAATTCAGTTTCTAATTCTCTTACATTCATAAGTATTATTTTGTACAGTTCATTAATGTAATTTAAACATATATTTTTATTTATCCCAACCCTATTCTGGGCTTTCCTAATTTACATTTAGCTTTGTCTTTCATCTCTTTTAGAAACTTTTTTTTTTCTATCACTTTCTTAATTTTTATCGTGAATAAAAATTTGAAAAAATCCCACTAGTCTCTCATCCCAATTTGCAAATTGCGAATAACAAAACTACCGCTTTTTTTATATCACTTTCTCAATTTCTATCAGGAAGAAAAATTTGAAAAAATCCCAATTGTCTCTCATCCCAATTTGCAAATCGCAAATAACAAAAATGCTGCTTTTTTTATATCACTTTCTTAATTTATATCAGGAAGAAAAATTTGAAAAAATCCCACTAGTTTCTCATCCAAATTTGCAAATCGCGAATAACAAAAATGCTGCTTTTTTTATATCACTTTCTTAATTTATACAAGGAAGAAAAATTTGAAAAAATCCCACTAGTATCTCATCCCAATTTGCAAATCGCGAATAACAAAAATGTCGCTTTTTTTATATCACTTTCTTAATTTATATCAGGAAGAAAAATTTGAAAAAATCCCACTAGTTTCTCATCCAAATTTGCAAATCGCGAATAACAAAAATGTCGCTTTTTTAATATCACTTTCTTAATTTATATCGGGAAGAAAAATTTGAAAAAATCCCACTAGTCTCCCATCCCAATTTGCAAATTGCGAATAACAAAAGTGCCGCTTTTTTACATCACTTTCTTAATTTATATCGAAAAGAAAAATTTGAAAAAATCCCTCTAGTCTCTCATCCTAATTTGCAAATCGCGAATAACAAAAATGCCGCTTTTTTAATATCACTTTCTTAATTTATATCTAGAAGAAAAATTTGAAAAAAAAGCCGCTTTTTTATATCACTTTCTTAATTTATAGCAGGAAGAAAAATTTGAAAAAATCCCACTAATCTTCCATCCCAATTTGCAAATCGCGAATAACAAAAATGCCGCTTTTTTTAATATCCCTTTATTAATATTAATTTATATCGAGAAAAATTTGAAAAAAAGCCTCTTTTTTTATATCACTTTCTCAATTTACACCAGGAAGAAAAATTTGAAAAAATCCCACTAGTCTCTCATCCCAATTTGAAAATCGCGAATAACAAGAATGCCGCTTTTTTTCCATCACTTTCTCAATATATATCGGGAAGAAAAATTTGAAAAAATCCAACTAGTCTCTCATCCTAATTTGCAAATCGCGAATAACAAAAATGCCGCTTTTTTATATCACTTTCTTAATTTATATCGGGAAGAAAAATTTGAAAAAATCCCACTAGTATCTCATCCAAATTTGCAAATCGCGAATAACAAAAATGCCGCTTTTTTAATATCACTTTCTTAATTTATTTCGGGAAGAAAAATTTGAAAAAAAGCCGCTTTTTTATATCACTTTCTTAGTTTATACCAGGAAGAAAAATTTGAAAAAATCCCACTAATCTTCCATCCCAATTTGCAAATCGCGAATAACAAAAATGCCGCTTTTTTTAATATCACTTTATTAATATTAATTTATATCGAGAAAAATTTGAAAAAAAGCCTCTTTTTTTATATCACTTTCTCAATTTATACACCAGGAAGAAAAATTTGAAAAAATCCCAATAGTCTCTCATCCAAATTTGCAAATCGCGAATAACAAAAATGCCGCTTTTTTTCCATCACTTTGTCAATATATATCGGGAAGAAAAATTTGAAAAAATCCAACTAGTCTCTCATCCTAATTTGCAAATCGCGAATAACAAAAATGCCGCTTTTTTATATCACTTTCTTAATTTATATCGAGAAGAAAAATTTGAAAAAATCCCTCTAGTCTCTCATCCTAATTTGCAAATCGCGAATAACAAAAATGCCGCTTTTTTAATATCACTTTCTTAATTTATATCTAGAAGAAAAATTTGAAAAAAAAGCCGCTTTTTTATATCACTTTCTTAATTTATAGCAGGAAGAAAAATTTGAAAAAATCCCACTAATCTTCCATCCCAATTTGCAAATCGCGAATAACAAAAATGCCGCTTTTTTTAATATCACTTTATTAATATTAATTTATATCGAGAAAAATTTGAAAAAAAGCCTCTTTTTTTATATCACTTTCTCAATTTACACCAGGAAGAAAAATTTGAAAAAATCCCACTAGTCTCTCATCCCAATTTGCAAATCGCGAATAACAAGAATGCCGCTTTTTTTCCATCACTTTGTCAATATATATCGGGAAGAAAAATTTGAAAAAATCCAACTAGTCTCTCATCCTAATTTGCAAATCGCGAATAACAAAAATGCCGCTTTTTTATATCACTTTCTTAATTTATATCGGGAAGAAAAATTTGAAAAAATCCCACTAATCTCTCATCCAAATTTGCAAATCGCGAATAACAAAAATGCCGCTTTTTTATATCACTTTCTTAATTTATATCTAGAAGAAAAATTTGAAAAAAAGCCGCTTTTTTATATCACTTTCTTAATTTATACCAGGAAGAAAAATTTGAAAAAATCCCATTAATCTTCCATCCCAATTTGCAAATCGCGAATAACAAAAATGCCGCTTTTTTTCCATCACTTTCTCAATATATATCGGGAAGAAAAATTTGAAAAAATCCAACTAGTCTCTCATCCTAATTTGCAAATCGCGAATAACAAAAATGCCGCTTTTTTATATCACTTTCTTAATTTATATCGGGAAGAAAAATTTGAAAAAATCCCACTAGTTTCTCATCCAAATTTGCAAATCGCGAATAACAAAAATGCCGCTTTTTTAATATCACTTTCTTAATTTATATCTAGAAGAAAAATTTGAAAAAAAAGCCACTTTTTTATATCACTTTCTCAATTTACACCAGGAAGAAAAATTTGAAAAAATCCCACTAGTCTCTCATCCCAATTTGCAAATCGCGAATAACAAAAATGCCGCTTTTTTTCCATCACTTTGTCAATATATATCGGGAAGAAAAATTTGAAAAAATCCCACTAGTCTCCCATCCCAATTTGCAAATCGCGAATAACAAAAATGCCGCTTTTTTTGTCCGCAGATTACGGCGCACAGAGTATAGAAAGGAGCCACGTGATGCTGCGAGTTGAGAATTTCGCACAGAGATGGCGTTGAAGTTTGCCAGACGAGGCAAGAAACATTACACAAATACTACTACCACTACTACTACTAATACTACTATTGCTGCTGCTGCTGCTGCTGCTACTACTACGGGAAACGGCAGGAAAGTCCTCGGCCGTGAAGTCGCGTGAGCGCCGAGCGGGGGACACAGAACCGCGACGATTTCCAGCGGATACTTCCATGCCGTTTGTCGTGACGCGGACGGATAAACGCGAAGCATCGTCGCGGGCAGCGCGTCTTATACTGATTAAAATCACTGTTTTTTCATGCTCAACGTTATAAATCGATGGAAACGGAGCTCTGAAACGTACTACAAGGTGAGTAGCAGTCTCAACGACGATATATTATGTCTGGCTTTTGGCTGCGAGCAAAACTCACGGCCCGCGCGCACTCCACCTCATCCCAGGTATCGCGGAGATCGCCGCCACTACGAAACGGACGTCGAACTCGCTCTCGCTCGTGATTCAATTTGCGGAAACGACGTTGACCTTCGTTTTTACAATCTCTTAAATATTTGCCAAATCAATCAGGCATTTGCTCAATCTACGTTTTTTATTTTTTTTTAAATGCGTTTTGTCATCTGGAGATTATTGTTTTTGCAACTTGCTATGGTAGTTTTGGGCTGGTTTTTTTGGAGGAGGATTCAGTGTTTTTTTGCTTGGCTTGGAGATTTTTTAATCTTATTTATTGTTCAGGTGGATTGCAAGTTTTTGTTATTGATATATTAGTATAGTTATATTATTACAGATATTTGTCAAATCAATCAGGCATTTGTTTATACTTTTTTTTAAATTACATTTTGGCATCTGGAGATTATTGTTTTTACAACATGTTATGGTAGTTTTGGGCTATTTTTCTTAGGGGGGTTCAGTGAATTTTGTTTGGCTTGGAAATTTTTAAATCTTATTTATTGTTTAGGTGGTTTGCAAGTTTTTGTTGTTGATATTTTAGTTCAAGTTGTATTCTTATATATTAGTTGTAGTTATATTATTTTCAATATGTGTTTTAAATATTTGCCAAATCAATCAGACATTATAGAGATTATTTTTTTTTACAACTTTTTATGGTAGTTTTGGGCTATAATTTTTAGGAGGATTCAGTGAATTTTGCTTGGCTTGGAGATTTTTTAATCTTATTTATTGTTCAGGTGGATTGCAAGTTTTTGTTGCTGATATTTTAGTTGAAGTTGTATTTTTATATATTCGTTATAGTTACATTATTTTCAATACGTGTTTCAAATATTTGCCAAATCAATCAGACATTATAGAGATTATTTTTTTTTACAACTTGTTATGGTAGTTTTGGGCTAATTTTTTTAGAGTAGAATTCAGTGAATTTTGCTTGGCTTGGAGATTTTTTAATCTTATTTATTGTTCAGGTGGATTGCAAGTTTTTGTTGCTCATATTTTAGTTTAAGTTGTATTTTTATATATTAGTTATAGTTATATTATTTTCAATATGTGTTTTAAATATTTGCCAAATCAATCAGACATTATAGAGATTATTTTTTTTTACAACTTGTTATGGTAGTTTTGGGCTATTTTTTATAGGAGGATTCAGTGAATTTTGCTTGGCTTGGAGATTTTGTAATCTTATTTATTGTTCAGGTGGATTGCAAGTTTTTGTTGCTGATATTTTAGTTTAAGTTGTATTTTTATATATTAGTTATAGTTATATTATTTTCAATACGTGTTTCAAATATTTGCCAAATCAATCAGACATTATAGAGATTATTTTTTTTTACAACTTATTATGGTAGTTTCGGGCTATTTTTTTTGGAGGAGGATTCAGTGTATTTTGCTTGGCTTGGAGATCTTTTAATCTTATTTATTGTTCAGGTGGATTGCAAGTTTTTGTTGTTGATATTTTAGTTTAAGTTGTATTTTTATATATTAGTTATAGTTATATTATTTTCAATATGTATTTCAAATATTTGCCAAATCAATCAGACATTTGCTTGTTTTTTTTAATTCCATTTTGTCATCTGGAGATTATTGTTTTTACAACTTGTTATGGTAGTTTTGGGCTATTTTTTTGGAGGAGGATTCAGTGTATTTTGCTTAGCTTGGAGATTTTTTAATCTTATTTATTGTTCAGGTGGATTGCAAGTTTTTGTTGCTGATATTTTAGTTGAAGTTGTATTTTTATATATTCGTTATAGTTACATTATTTTCAATATGTGTTTTAAATATTTGCCAAATCAATCAGACGTTATAGAGATAATTTTTTTTTACAACTTGTTATGGTAGTTTTGGGCTAATTTTTTTAGAGGAGGATTCACTGAATTTTGCTTGACTTGGAGATTTTTTAATCTTATTTATTGTTCAGGTGGATTGCAAGTTTTTGTTGCTGATATTTTAGTTTAAGTTGTATTTTTATATATTAGTTATAGTTATATTATTTTCAATATGTGTTTCAAATATTTGCCAAATCAATCAGACATTATAGAGATTATTTTTTTTTACAACTTATTATGGTAGTTTTGGGCTAATTTTTTTAGAGGAGGATTCACTGAATTTTGCTTGACTTGGAGATTTTTTAATCTTATTTATTGTTCAGGTGGATTGCAAGTTTTTGTCGTTGATATTTTAGTTTAAGTTGTATTTTTGTATATTAGTTGTAGTTATATTATTTTCAATATGTGTTTCAAATATTTGCCAAATCAATGAGACATTCGCTTGTTTTTTTTTTTAGGTCCATTTTGTCATCTGGAGATTATTGTTTTTACAACTTATTATGGTAGTTTTGGGCTAATTTTTTTAGAGGAGAATTCAGTGAATTTTGCTTGGCTTGGAGATTTTTAAATCTTATTTATTGTTTAGGTGGATTGCAAGTTTTTGTTGCTGATATTTTAGTTTAAGTGGTATTTTTATGTATTAGTTATAGTTATATTATTTTCAATATGGGTTTCAAATATTTGCCAAATCAATCAGATATTTGCTTGTTTTTTTTAAATTCCATTTTGTCATCTGGAGATTATTGCTTTTACAACTTGTTATGGTAGTTTCAGGCTATTTTTTTTGAAGGAGGATTCAGTGTATTTTGCTTAGCTTGGAGATTTTTTAATCTTATTTATTGTTGAGGTGGATTGCAAGTTTTTGTTGTTGATATTTTAGTTTAAGTTGTATTTTTATATATTAGTTATAGTTATATTATTTTCAATATGTGTTTCAAATATTTGCCAAATTAATCAGGCATTAGTTTATGCTTTTTATAAATTACATTTTGTCATTTGGAGATTATTGTTTTTGCAACTTGTTATGATAGTTTTGGGTTATTTTTTTTAAAGAGAATTCAGTATATTTTGCTTGCTTGGAGATTTTTAAATTTTATTTATTGTTGAAGTGGATTGCAAGTTTTTGTTGCTGATATTTTAGTTTAAGTTATATTATTATACATTAGTTATAGTTATATTATTTTCAATATGAGTTTCAAATATTTGCTAAATCAATCAGACATTTGCTTGTTTTTTTTTAATTCCATTTTGTCATCTGGAGATTATTGTTTTTACAACTTGTTATGGTAGTTTTGGGCTATTTTTTTTTAGGAGGATTCAGTGTATTTTGCTTAGCTTGGAGATTGTTAAATCTTATTTATTGTTGAGGTGGATTGCAAGTTTTTGTTGCTGATATTTTAGTTTAAGTTATATTATTATACATTAGTTATAGTTATATTATTTTCAATATGAGTTTCAAATATTTGCCAAATCAATCAGGCATTTGCTTATGTTTTTTTTTAAATAACATTTTGTCATCTGGAGATTATTGTTTTTGCCACTTGTTGTGATAGTTTTGGGCTATTTTTTTTAGAAGAGAATTGAGTGTATTTCACTTGGCTTGAAGATTTTCAAGTGGATTGCAAGTTTTTGCTATTGATATTTTGGTTTAAGTTATATTGTCTTCATTGGATTGAACAATGGAATTCACTGAGATTCAATAATAATATTTTCATAGGTTGTTCTAAGAAATTTATAGAAAAAATTGGATGAATTTTTGCAGATATGACTATTGTGTTTGGTTTCATTTTTGAGCTTCAGATGAATTGAATAATTATTCTGCTATATTATTCTTACTTCTATCATCTTGACACAGATGAACAATAAAATTTACCTTATAAGGCAACAATACATTTTTTTATTTGCTTGTACCAAGCTTTAAAAGAAATTTGGATAAGATTTTGTAAAAATAAACACTATCTTTCTTTGTCTTGATCTCAGATCTTTTTGATTGTTGAAAAATATTAATAAATTTGAGCAATAGTATTTAATCTGTAACTATATTCATAGCTGCCTAATATAACTATTAAATTATGTACATTTGAAAAAATTATTTTATCGTAAATAAAAGGGACAGAAAAAAGTTGTCTTCTTAAATAAGAGTAATTGAATCCTAATTTATAAAATCAACAAATTTTTCTATTTATTTTGAACTAATTATGTAAAACAATTCGGAATTGAAAAAAAAATTGATCAATAAAATTACAAAATTCTGTAAATCACATTTTTTTTTATTAAGCTGAGAGATAAAAGAAATAAATAAATTGTCTCTTTATTCAAGAATTTGCACTTTTTTTTAAGGTATAAAAACTGCGATAAGCAGAAATCTAAGATGGACCCTTTGCAAAGTGAAAACAGAGATTCGGATGATTCAATCCAGCTGGAGCTTTCACCAATGAATTCCAAGGGAAACAGCGAAGCTGAGGGGCCACCAAATGATCCCAGTGAAAAGTTGATGGAAAAATCGGAGAAATCCCAAGTGGAACAAAATGGCAATGCAGAACTAAAAGTTGAGCTCACTAAAGTCTCAAATGTTGACAGAACTTCACCAGAAGAAAAAGTTGACAGTGTTAAAGAAACGATGAACGATATTCCGGCGACAAAGAGCGACGATAATGTTAAGAAGAAAAAGGAATTATCGCTCGTGGAAATAAGCAATTCATCGAAATTAAACAGCAGCAATTCTAAAATTAGTAATGCCGGTAAAATCGCTGCACCGACAGCCACGGAGACTAAAGAGGTCAAGCGTAAACGTACACTTACAAGGTGAATATTTAAAAAAAACAATAAATACCTGTAACGCCATTTTTAGAAAGCATTTTTTTTATTTGTATTTTTTTTTACCGCGAGAATATCTCGATTTTTGAGGCCTTAAAATTTGCTGATTATTTAGCACCTCGGGACGAGTAAACAAAAAAAAATTGAAGATTTTTGTACACGTTATTTAGAAAATAACTAATTTTCACTAAATTACTCGTTCAATATTTACGAAAGAAATTAGGAAACAGAAAAATTATTGTGTAACTTCGCGAAAATTTTACCTCAGCAGCTAAAAAGGTAACTCGAATTATGGAGGTTCAAATCTTTCAAGTTTGTCACACAAAATATCGAGTTTTTTTTTATCTGAACGTCTTTTTTTTTTAATTTATTACTTGTTCAATATTTACGAAAGAAATTAGGAAATAGAAAAATTATTGCGTAACTTCGCGAAAATTTTACTTCAGCAGCTAAAAAGTTAAGTCGAATTATGGAGGTTCAAATCTTTCAAGTTTGCCACACAAAATATCGAGTTATTTTTTTCTAAACGACTTTTTTTTAAATTTATAAACTATTTTCAAAAATCTTTAAATGAAGGATTCTGCAAGAATGTGAAATAATATTGAACGAATCTTAAAAAATCAATTACAAAATAAGAACAGATGCATTTTGTACGATATCCTTTATCCGGTCAGTCCCGTTAGTAATAAATTCTTAGCAACGTCTTATTTATCAAATAACATGTTTGGGTGAGTGTTCTGGTTATTTTATCTGAGTCTGATAAAGATTCACCACAAGTGTAACACTTTGTTATCACGAGCAGCAAAGACCTATGTAATGCTTATCGAGTTGAAAAAAATGGCGCCGAGTTTCAGCAGATTTGCCGTGACGTTCACATCCCAATTTATTTGATTTTTTCTCTCTTCACTTGACATTTTGTTAAGAACAATAAAAAAAATTCAAAATCAATTACTCAATACTAAAAAAAAATCGCACAAAAATCCATTTTTTCGGTAATTTAAAACATAAACATCGATATTGCAATTTTTAAATTAACTAAAATGGCCTTTTGCTAAATTTCAATCTGAAATATTTGGCAGCAAAAAGATTAAAGTATTTTATATTTTAAAAAACAATTTTTCACATTACAAGTGGCAGATTTTGATAGCAACGAGAAAAAACCTAAAATGGTGATTTAAAATTTTTGCATCATTACAATTTTAATAAATTTGATTTGTGAAGTTGAAGTAAAGGTAAAAGAATGTTTTCTTCTGTAAATTTCAGTGATCAACGTAGCAGCGAACCGTCCAACGACGAGACAGAGGCGAAAGTGAAACGCGCGAAAACGAAAAGCACAAACGACAATTTCTGCTGGCGTTGTCACAAGGAATCGGTGGATGCCAAGTGCAGCGCTTGCCCACGTTCGTGGCACCGTAAATGCATGGGCGGCGCACCTCCAACGTCGATAAACGAGACTTGGATATGCGGCGAGTGTGCGACTATTCTAAGAGCCGAAAACGCGGAAACTCGTTCCGAAGTCATGGCACACTTGTCGATCGATCATTTGTGTATGCTACTTAAATATATTGTCGAACGTATGCGCAGTTGCCAAGGGGTATGCACAATTAACATAAACTTATTACTTCTCCTTATATTTTATCTTTAAATCACCCAATGACGAATTTTTGCCATCTAAATTTATTCGGCCTCTTCATAAATTTACTCATTAAATATTTGAGTTAGTCGTTGCTTGACATCTATTCAATTTTTTTATTGAAACCGTTTTTTTTTACTTGTTCTGTTATAGTTAAAAAAATATAATTAACAACTCCAAAGATTTCCTTATGTTTCAATTCTTTCAATTTCTTGATAACCTGTTTTTTTTGCTGACTAAACTTGATCGGCCTCTTCATACATTTTATTCATTAAATATTCGAGTTCCTCGTTGATTGTAACATCTATTCAATATTTTTTTATTGAAACCGCTTTTTTACTTGTTCTGTTATAATTTAAAAAAATATAATTAACAAATCAACAAATTTCCTTATTTTTCAATTCTTTCAATTTCTTGATGACCTGTTTTTTTGCTGACTAAACTTGATCGGCCTCTTCATACATTTTATTCATTAAGGAGGTTGGAGCGCTCCACACTAGTCAAATCAGTGCTAGATTTTAAAAAGCGTTTCTACAATTTCAGATGGTTTAATAATCTGTTGCAAGGTGTTAATCACATAGCAGCATTAGTTCTTGATATTCAAATACATTCACAGCTGTGATATCAACAGTAAATCGATCAATATCTGCAAATTTCCGATGTTATGTTTTTTCATCCAGTTTTTTAAAAGGGTTAACCGTAATATCAGTCCGATTATGACAAACAATAGCTCATTTTGTTTACTAAAAGATATTCTATCGATTGGCCGTCTATTTTTTAAAATCGTATTACTAGTTCAAAAGATACAACCGTTTGTTTATCCTATCATAACCTAACATCAAGTATACAAATGGCTGTAACTTTTGAACGCCTGATACTATAGAAAATCCGGTCGGTCAATCGATTAAGGATCTTCCACTGATCAAAATGAGCTATATTTCGTCATAATCGGACTGATATTACGGTTTACCCTTTTACAAAACTGGATAACAAAACATGACATCGGAAATTTGGAGATATTGATCGATTTACTGTTCATATGACAGCTGTGAATGTATTTAAATATCAAGAACTAATGCTGCTATGTGATTAACCCCTTGGAACAGATTATTAAACCATCTGAAATTGCAGAAATGCTTTTAAAAATTTAGCACTGATTTGACTTGTGTGGAGCGCTCCAACCTCCTTAAATACTCGAGTTTTTCGTTGATTGTAACATCTATACAATTTTTTTTATTCACACAGTTTTTTCTTTTAATTTTTCTGTTATAGTTTAAAAAATATAATTAACAACTCAACAGATTTCCTTATGTTTTAATTCTTTCAATTTCTTGATGACTTATTTTTTTTTTGTTGACTAAACTTGTTCGGCCTCTTCATACATTTTATTCATTAAATATTCGAGTTCGTCGTTGATTTTAACATCTATTCAAGTTTAAAAAAAATTGAAACCGTTTTTTTAATAGTTCTGTTATATAGTTTGAAAAATATTATTAACAACTCAAAAAATTTTCTTATGTTTTAATTATTTCAATTTCTTGATGATCATTTTTTTTCTTTTTTTGCGCCTGAACTGTTCGGTCTCTTCATATATTTCATTAATTAAATATTAGAGTTCGTCGTTGATTGTAACATTTACTCAATTTTTTAAATTCAAACCTTTTTTTTTTACTTGTTCTGTTATAGTTTATAAAATATAATTAACAACTCAACAAATTTCCTTAAGCTTTAATTCTTTAAATTTCTTGATGACCTATTTTTTTTTTTTGCTGACTAAACTTGATCGGCCTCTTCATACATTTTATTCATTAAATATTCGAGTTCCTCGTTGATTGTAACATCTATTCAATATTTTTTTTATTGAAACCGTTTTTTTACTTGTTCTGTTATAATTTAAAAAAATATAATTAACAAATCAACAAATTTCCTTATTTTTCAATTTTTTCAATTTCTTGATGACCTTTTTTTTTGCCGACTAAACTTGTACAGCCTTTTTATACATTTTACTCATTAAATATTCGAGTTCCTCGTTGATTTTAACATCCATGCAAATTTTTTTATCGAAACCGTTTTTTAAATAAATAGTTCTGTTATAATTTAAAAAATATAATTAACAACTCAACAAATTTCCTTATGTTTTAATTCTTTCAATTTCTTGATGAATTATTTTTATTTTTTTACCAACTAAACTTTTTATTTCGGCCTCTTTATGTATATTTTCGACTGCTTAAATTTTTCAGTCGGAGCCTTTTTGGAAAGCTGTTGATCTCAACGAGGTGCCCAATTATATGGAATACGTCGTGAGGCCCATGGATTTAGATCTTTTAGAGTCTAACGTTCGATCAAAGCTCTACGGAAGTACCGACGCGTTTATGGCTGACGCTAAATGGATACAGCATAATTGTATCGTCTTCAACACGTGTGAGTCTCTTTGAGATTTCCTTGATAACGTGACGTCTTCTAATTTTCATGGTTGCTACGTACTTTTTGAACTCCATTTCCTAACTAAGCTTTACCCAATTTTCCAATACCAAACAATTCATTTCTAGTTACTAAAGTGAGTAAATGATAATAGTTATAAATAAAATTGAGGAAAAAAAAATGTTGACTCTTTTCTTGTCCGACGTCGAGGATTTTATTCCTTATATTTACCAAATTGCAGTTCTACTCGAGAAGAGTTTTGGTGATTTTCTTAACGATTAAAAAATGAAACCTTTAGATAGAAATATTTATCCTTTTAACTCACTATAAAGTTTTAAAAAAATAATAATAAGTATAAGTCACTGCTTTATAAATAAATTAAAACCTCACGTTTGACGATCGCCAGATTCACTAAAAATATTTTCCAAATTTATGAAAAATATCTGCAACGCGACGCAAAATTCTAATCCTCAAAATTATTGTAACAAAAATTCTAGAAAAAAAAGGAACATTTGTATTTCACCTCCTAATTTCCCCGCCAATTTCTATTTCGACTGATCTAATAATTCAGGAGAAACAGAGGTTGAAAGTTTTCAAAAACATAATCCAAAATCTAAATTTCTAAATCACGTTTTCCTGACGTTTCGTATTATTCCTAAAAAAAATCACACAGAGTTGAAAATCTCTAATTCTTCTAGAAATATAGTTGATGATATAATTGGCTTTATGATCACGTTTCCATAAAATTAACATGTGGCGATTATAATATGATGTATAAACTTTTGAGCAGATGCAAAAAATATTAATTTTCAATTCAATTTCATGGTAATCTTGTTGAAAAAATTGAGAGAAACAGTTAATTCATTGCGAAAATAATGGAGAGTTGTACTCTTCCTTTTTTTCCGTATTTTTTCCCAAGGCTTCATTGAAAATAAGATATCTTTGTGTATATAAAAGTTCACATATCATTTCACAAAATCTGCAGGTTATTATTACGAAATCATTAATGCAATACGAATTGTACTTTAAACTGTATTTCTTAAAGTAATGGGGCTTTAAAACACTGAAATCACAACAATTATTATTTCACGAGAACAAAATATTCTTTACGAAAAAAAAACTGCGTTCATACTTTAATTTTGTGGGCGACACATCGTGTCAATAAATGAAAAGTAAGAGAATTTTATAAACACAGAAATTCCCGAAGGAAGAACGACAATCCCGTATTATCCCGGTTTCCCGAATCCCACGTGCGTAACAACCAAAATTTCCCGAAATTTTCTCCACCGATAAACAAAATAAACAAAATTAACTGCCTTCAGGTGGTGGCGTTTACGCCGATACGTCAAAGCTGACAAACGCAGCGAAGCAGATAATAAAAACGGCGAAACAGGAGGTCGCGGAAATTGAAGCATGTCCGGATTGTTACGTCCGTGGACGAAATTTGCCTCGACCACATCCATCGTGGTTTATCGAAGCTTGTCGCAAGCCTCATCCACTAATATGGGCAAAATTAAAAGGATTTCCTTTCTGGCCAGCAAAAGCAATGCCGAGAGTCAATGGACAAGGTCATGTTGACGTTAGATTCTTTGGTCAACACGATCGCGCTTGGGTGGCACCGAAAGATTGTTATCTTTATTCGCGCGAGCCACCGACGCCCTTGCCCCGAAAAAGAAAGGTCGAAATGGCCGAATGTATCAAAGAAATAACGCGACATTGTCGTAAGCTCGAATTAGTCTTCGGTCCGTTTCAATTTGCTCCGTCAAAAACGCCCTACAATCCGCAGGATCCACTGCAAATACAAGTAATGCTGCCGCAATACGATCCGCTACGTCCGAACGAACCAATTTCCACTCAAGCGCTAGCAGCTCGTCGAAAATCACCGTTTCGCAAACGTTCTACGGCTACGAAGAGAAAACTTGATGCAGATTCGACAATTAACGAAAGCACTGGTGATTCTGCAAATTTGTCTACGGCTGCTACAAATTCACAGGCTAATGAGAGCGAAAAATCCACTGAAAATATTGGCCCGGCCGTTAATGAATCGGGGAAACATAGAAAGAGACAGAGAAAAATGACCGGCAACAACGAACCTCGGACACCGCAAACGGTAAACATTTATTTTCATTTTTTTTTATAAGACATTTATTAATAAATCTTTTGATAATAGTACTAGTAATTTTTATTGATAAGGTGTACATAATTATTTTGCTTTGCAAATTATAATTATAATTCCTATTGGCTATATTGTACTTTATACTTTGCCAATTGGCCATCGAACGCGATCCTTCAGCCTGGATTTTCTTTTTACTTTTACTTTTTCTTTTAATAATATTTCTCTTGCACACATTTTTGTTTGTATTAAACTTGCAACTGAAGTTTTCAGGTTTTCATTAATCGGAGATAGGAGATTCTAGAAACATTGATTTTAAATAATAATAATAATAATAATAATACCAAGAAGTTGCGTAAATTAATTTAAAGAATAGCACATTAATCTTCTATATATTTTTTTTGCATGGGACAGATTTTACATTTTTTTTATTTCTACCGAAATTCTAACCAGATTAAACAATTAGTCGAAAAAAATCTATCTTATATGACTATATATTTTTACTCATTCAGGCGCTGTTTATTTTTCTCTTAATTTTTCAAAGAAAAAATGGCAGAGTCGGCGAAAATTATTTAAAAAATTATAGTGATTGATTGACGGCATTAAAAAAATTGTTGAATGCATAGACGAAAATTGTTGTTCGACAATGTATCATTTATCGAATTCGCAAATTAAAAATCACTTTTTGCAACAAAAAGCTGTGCAACTTTTAACAAAAGTCATTTCTACCAAATGAAATTATATACCAATACTGCTGACTTGATTCTAAGTGAATTGGCGACGTGGGTTAGTGAGACTCTGTGTTAGGTTAAGTTAAATTTCAAGTCTAATCATAAGCATTCGCTGTATTTCTTTATTTTATTTTTTATTTCTATTTCTCTCTTTGATCTGTGATCTTAGGGGATTTATCGGAGAGCACTCAAATAAATTTCAATTTCAATTTTAAATCTTAGCACACCTATTTGATGTATTTCCTTTTTTTTACTGTGCAGAACGAATTATCAAACCCACTAACTCGTGGGCCAGATGCAAGTTCCACTCCATCTATCAACGAAACTCCAACAAGAGGCAGCAAAGGTGCAACTCTGAGCAATGGAACTCCCGAGGTAAAAGTCACCGTGTCAGAGATTAAAACAACTCCTGCAGAAGGTAAATCCAGCGGGTCAACATCACTGAACCAGTCGAAGGGAAAAACCGAGAAGATATCGATACCCTTGGAAAAATCCTTAGCAGGTTTGCTCAGAACAGTAAATGCAAAAGGTCGACTTTCTCATCCCCGAAATTCCAACTCAAAAGCCTCGGTATCGCTTCACGCATCTCCAAACAATTCAAAGCCAGAGGCTAAAGCAAATTCGATAAAAGTCTACAAGCCCAAGGCTCGAATGGTCGACAAAGTAAACGCCGAGAGAGCCTTGAAATCGACAATAGAAAAAGATCAAAATAAAGAGAGCGAAGCTTCGAAAATAACCGATGGAAAAATAGTCAACGGGCTTTTGTCTCCCGCGACGATTCCCGGTGTTTCTGTATCAAATTCCACGACAAATACCGGCACAATTTCGTTGTTGCACAACAAACGCGACAACAACATCATTATCTCGAATTCTATTTTGAAGACTACGCCGAAAAAAATGCAGACGAGGATTTTGGTCGTTAATAATGGAGCGATGGAATCTAAGCAAATTTTATCACCTACTGACGAAAGTAAAACGAGAACGGAGCCTCTGACTGTGAGAGTCAAACAGGAACCGAATTTATCGCCACAAATGTCGAGTTCTGTTCAACAGAAACAAAGCAGGGCGAAAAAATCATTTCCTAATAAACCTCCACGTTTACCGCATCTTTTGCCGAAACTACCGAAACTCACGAAACCTCCTGCGAAATCGTTGGATACTATGGTTTATATACCGGCTCATGGCAATGAAAATGGACTGGATTATCAGCTGCCACCGCCTGAAGCTGGACCGCTAAGCGCTCAACTTCATAGAGGAGCCAATGAATTGGCTAAGAGAATGGGACAATTGTTGGAAGAGGCTGTTAGACAAGCTGCTGAATCGAACCTCAATGAACTCGGTGACACTGTTGACAGTCATCAAGCTACTATACATTCCCTGCGATTACAGATCGAACGTATGCGGTGGCAACATCAGCAACAACTTGCCGAACTCAAACATAATACGGGTTGGTTTTTATTTCTCTGTATCTAATAAAAAACGTAGAACTTTGCATATTGCTTAATTTTCATCTTTCGCATCGCCGCCTCTATGAGGAAGTTTCTTTATTTTATTTTTGGCTCCCTCTTAGTGGAAGCTTTGCGAAAGATGAAAATTATTGACGAAGCAAGGTGCAAAGTTCTACTTTACATCCTTATTTTAAATACAAATTAAAGAAGTACGAAAACAAAAATTTTCATAAATTCAAAATTCTATATAATCTAAAACGCTTTATGTATTTCGCTTAAATTCAATATCGATCGTCATTTTTCATTGCTTTATTCGTCAAAAAATGTTTAAGCTCGTTATCTAAAAAATTGTGGCAGCTAGAGAACATACAAAGATTTTTTGAAAAGTTCAATGTCTTATAAAATCTGAATCGCTTTATGTATTTTGCTTAAATTCAATATCGATCGTCATTTTTCATTGCTTTATTCGTCAAAAACTATTTAAGCTCATTATCTAAAAAATTGTGGCAGCTAGAGAACATAGAAAGATTTTTTAAAAAATTCAATGTCCTATCAAATCTGAACCGCTTTATGTATTTCGCTTAAATTCAATACCGATCGTCATTTTTCATTGCTTTAGTCGTCAAAAAATGTTTAAGCTCGTTATCTAAAAAATTGTGGCAGCTAGAGAACATACAAAGATTTTTTGAAAAATTCAATGTCTTATAAAATCTGAATCGCTTTATGTATTTTGCTTAAATTCAATATCGATCGTCATTTTTCATTGCTTTATTCGTCAAAAACTATTTAAGCTAATTATCTAAAAAATTGTGGCAGCTAGAGAACATAGAAAGATTTTTAAAAAATTTCAATGTCCTATAAAATCTGAACCGCTTTATGTATTTCGCTTAAATTCAATACCGATCGTCATTTTTCATTGCTTTAGTCGTCAAAAAATGTTTAAGCTCATTATCTAAAAAATTGTGGCATCTAGAGAACATAGAAAGATTTTTTGAAAAATTCAATGTCTTATAAAATCTGAACCGCTTTATGTATTTCGCTTAAATTCAATATCGATTGTCATTTTTCATTGCTTTATTCGTCAAAAAATGTTTAAGATCATTATCTAAAAAATTGTGGCATCTAGAGAACATAGAAAGATTTTTTGAAAAATTCAATGTCTTATAAAATCTGAACCGCTTTATGTATTTCGCTTAAATTCAATATCAATTGTCATTTTTCATTGCTTTATTCGTCAAAAATTGTTTAAGCTCATTACCTAAAAAATTGTGGCAGCTAGAGAACATAGAAAGATTTTTAAAAAAATTCAATGTCCTATAAAATCTGAACCGCTTTATGTATTTCGCTTAAATTCAATATCGATTGTCATTTTTCATTGCTTTAGTCGTCAAAAAATGTTTAAGCTCATTATCTAAAAAATTGTGGCATCTAGAGAACATAGAAAGATTTTTTGAAAAATTCAATGTCTTATAAAATCTGAATCGCTTTATGTATTTCGCTTAAATTCAATATCGATCGTCATTTTTCATTGCTTTATTCGTCAAAAACTATTTAAGCTCATTATCTAAAAAATTGTGGCAGCTAGAGAACATAGAAAGATTTTTAAAAAAATTCAATGTCCTATCAAATCTGAACCGCTTTATGTATTTCGCTTAAATTCAATACCGATCGTCATTTTTCATTGCTTTAGTCGTCAAAAAATGTTTAAGCTCATTATCTAAAAAATTGTGGCATCTAGAGAACATAGAAAGATTTTTTGAAAAATTCAATGTCTTATAAAATCTGAACCGCTTTATGTATTTCGCTTAAATTCAATATCGATTGTCATTTTTCATTGCTTTATTCGTCAAAAATTGTTTAAGCTCATTATCTAAAAAATTGTGGCAGCTAGAGAAAATAGAAAGATTTTTTAAAAAATTCAATGTCCTATCAAATCTGAACCGCTTTATGTATTTCGCTTAACTTCAATATCGATTGTCATTTTTCATTGCTTTATTCGTCAAAAATTGTTTAAGCTCATTATCTAAAAAATTGTGGCAGCTAGAGAAAATAGAAAGATTTTTTAAAAAATTCAATGTCCTATCAAATCTGAACCGCTTTATGTATTTCGCTTAAATTCAATATCGATCGTCATTTTTCATTGCTTTATTCGTCAAAAACTGTTTAAGCTCATTATCTAAAAAATTGTGGCAGCTAGAGAAAATAGAAAGATTTTTAAAAACATTCAATGTCCTATGAAATCTGAACCGCTTTATGTATTTCGCTTAAATTGAATATCGATCGTCATTTTTCATTGCTTTATTCGTCAAAAACTGTTTAAGCTCATTATCTAAAAAATTGTGGCAGCTAGAGAAAATAGAAAGATTTTTTAAAAAATTCAATGTCCTATAAAATCTGAACCGCTTTATGTATTTCGCTTAAATTGAATATCGATCGTCATTTTTCATTGCTTTAGTCGTCAAAAAATGTTTAAGCTCATTATCTAAAAAATTGTGGCATCTAGAGAACATAGAAAGATTTTTTGAAAAATTCAATGTCTTATAAAATCTGAACCGCTTTATGTATTTCGCTTAAATTCAATATCGATTGTCATTTTTCATTGCTTTATTCGTCAAAAATTGTTTAAGCTCATTATCTAAAAAATTGTGGCAGCTAGAGAAAATAGAAAGATTTTTTAAAAAATTCAATGTCCTATAAAATCTGAACCGCTTTATGTATTTCGCTTAAATTGAATATCGATCGTCATTTTTCATTGCTTTATTCGTCAAAAACTGTTTAAGCTCATTATCTAAAAAATTGTGGCAGCTAGAGAAAATAGAAAGATTTTTTAAAAAATTCAATGTCCTATAAAATCTGAACCGCTTTATGTATTTCGCTTAAATTGAATATCGATCGTCATTTTTCATTGCTTTATTCGTCAAAAACTGTTTAAGCTCATTATCTAAAAAATTGTGGCAGCTAGAGAAAATAGAAAGATTTTTTTAAAAATTCAATGTCCTATAAAATCTGAACCGCTTTATGTATTTCGCTTAAATTGAATATCGATCGTCATTTTTCATTGCTTTATTCGTCAAAAAATGTTTAAGCTCGTTATCTAAAAAATTGTGGCAGCTAGAGAACATACAAAATTTTTTTGAAAAATTCAATGTCTTATAAAATCTGAACCACTTTACCAATTTTCACCAAATTCGATATCTACTACAAATGGATGTTAATTTTACCTTTCAAAAGATTTGAGCAGGTTTGGTCGAACTTAACTTGAATAATAACGGAAACCACATTTTTTCGGAAATTCAAAATTTTATAAAATCTAAACCGCTTTATGGATTTCGCTCAAATTCAATACCGACCTTCATTTTTCATTTCTCTATTTGTCCAGAACTATTTAGCTCATTAGCTGAAAAATTGCGGAAGCTAGAGAACATACAGACATTTTTCGAAAAATTGAAAGGCTTATAAAATCTGAATTTTTTTTTTCAATTTTTTCGAAAATGTATACATAGGAAGGGGAGTTGCTCCTCTACCAGCGTGCCAAATTTCAGCTTGATTGTTAAAGCCGCTTTCGAGATACAGCGGTTTGAATTTTGCAAGCGTGCCACACACATACATACGTACTAGTTCTGTTAAAAAAAAACATAATTTCTTTATAATCGGTTGCTCCTGAAATGCTGTGTTGATTATTACAAAAAAAAATGTTTTCGCGAAAGCTGGAAGTTGTGCGATGATATTAAGTACTGCCGCATCAAGACCAAAATTCATGAAAAACGGCGATTTTTAACATTTTTTTTGGTCATCTTAAAGCGCTCATAGTTGCTTTAGATAGTCTATCAAATTGTGTAAAACCAGAAACATGTTCGATAATGTTTAGTACTGCCGCAACGACATTGAAGTTAACAAAATAAAAAATGAAATCCTTTAAAACATTGAAATATTCATCTGGTCATCGACTATTTCGTGCGTTTTCAAATGAAAAAATGGCTCTTGAAACGGGAGTCATGTATAATCATAATCGTAATGATAAGCGATTTTCGAATTTTGGGAAACTGCGATATCGATGCGGCAGTCCTAAATTTGATAATAAATTTCAACAGCTCTAATACACACATCCGGACATTTTTTCTAAACCACTTTTCTCGACGTTTTGGACCATTCTGAGTCTCCTCACATGACAATCTCAAACAAACAAAAATTTTCACAAAAACAAAGCTTCCTCTATGAGGAAGCAATTCAGTCATGATTTCCAGCATGATAAAAAATGTCTAAAAAATCTTTCGTTCGTGAACGTCCAAAAATGGCTAAAAAAATCAACAAAACCTTTACGATCATAATTTCAGAATACGATCATGATAATCTTAGATCTAAGACCTCAAAATACATTTATACGTTCGTGTCATGTTAGTTCTAATTGAAAAATGCAAATTACAGATCGAACGTTACGGGAAATGAGGGCGAGTCTCGAGGCCGAAAGATTGCGAGCCATTGAGGAAGTTCGCAGAGAAGCCGAAGAGGAGAGAACGCGTTGCGTCGACGAAACAAAGACGAAACAGTGGTGCGCTCATTGTGGACGTGAGGCCCTTTTTTATTGCTGCTGGAATACAGCGTATTGCGATCATCTCTGTCAGCAGGCTCATTGGCAAGCTCATCAACGAAAATGCGCTCAAAAACCGTCGCTCAGTTCGCTCAGTTCTGGTTCAACCATCGATTCGAGCAATTCCCAGCAGCAACAACAACAGCAGCAGCAGCAGGTGATGCCCACGCTCGTAGAGGGGCCTAGAGTCAATTGGTGTAAGTCTCTGGAGTCGAATCCTCGTGACGATAAAATCGACCGTGATGCAAAATTGTAATTTATTCTTGCAAAACGATATAATCATATATTTACATTTTTTTAAATATATAACAAACACATATATTTTTTCTTTCGTTTTGTTTTCTTGTTTTTCGTTTGTTTGTTTTTTTAAACATTTATTCGGCAATAAGAAATTTTCTTATGAAAAGAAAAAAGAAAAAATAAAACAAAAATAAAGATAAGTAATTTGTGAAATTGTTTTGAATTCTCTTCAGCCCGATCCGACGACGATCAGTACCGACTAAACGACTTGACAAACATTCGGATAAACTTTACGAAAAGTTACGAAAATTTGACTTACACTACTGTGCTCTGGACCCTTCGAAATAATTTCGTACAATCTTATTGGCGAAACAGAGATTGGCATTTCTTGTGTTACTTTGAATTACCCATTTTTTGTTTATTTTTATTTTTTATTTATTGTTAATGACTGCATAAAATTGCTCTATATGAGATATAAATAGTGGAAATTTTACAAAATGCCATTACTTTTTACAACAAAAAAAAACGAAACCAATTAAAGTAAATCATTTTTTAAAAACAGTTAATATTTCAGGCTTTATTTTTTTAAATAGCTTTTATTTTCAAATAGTTCAATAAAAAAAGCCGCAATTTTTTCGAAAACCGGAGTTTTTAAATTAACAGAAAATTTAAAGAAAAATTAAGCTTTTGAGAAACAAAATTTTCTAAATTACGATATAAAAAAAAAGAATTATTGCCTATCTCTGTGTACACGTAAATTTGATTGAATAATGAATAATAATAAAATAACGGGATAAATAAACAAAGTGCGTAACTCAAAGTAATGGAAGATGGCCATTTTTGTGACGGTCTAGAGATGGATTTTGTCAATTTATCATTTTAATATATACTTTTCAGAATGATAGAGACTGCAGCGCGGGTAAACCTCAAGTTGGAAAAATAGACGTATCAAAATTGAGGTCGACTTGCCTAACGCCGACCGTAACTACAAAGAATCTCAAGATTCCGTAGCGGTCAGCTTCGCTTTCCGATGCAACCGTGAGAATTGCGTCTAACGAAGATCACACGTACACACATAAAAATAACCCACAAAAAAAAGGAAAAAAAAAAAAAACACCTGACAAGTTCAAATTCTCAAGAAATGCTTCCGACTGCATGTAAATAAATGTATAGTAACGATTGTACAGTAATGTAACTTTTTTAATAGACTTGAAGCTTCACTCATTCATTGGGAATATCGGGAATTTCACTCGGGTACATTTCATCGAGCGTTGCACAGCAGCGCTAAAATTATCTCTTATGTATCGCGACAATACAAATGTTTTCGTAGAATTTTTAAATTGTTTTTATTTTTTTTCATTCCTCCACAAAATGATAAAAAGGTTCAACTATATTCTGAAATATGCGGAAAATCCCACAAATTGTGCGAATAGAATTATCGAATAATTCTCATCACAGTAAATAAAATTATTATGAGGAAAAATTATAGGCGCTTCGATATTTGCTTAGTTATATTATTGATCAATGAACAATTGGCGAAAAAAAAATAAACAAATTAATCAAACTAAATTCGACTGGTTTTAAAAATGGCAAAACTTAAAAATTAAGAGCATCTAAGCGCAATATGTTTAAAAAAAACAATTTAAAAATTCTACGAAAACATTTGTATTATCTCTTATGTATCGCGACAATACAAATGTTTTTGTAGAATTTTTAAACTGTTTTTTTTTTATTCCTCCACAAAATGATAAAAAGGTTCAACTATATTCTGAAATATGCGGAAAATCCCACAAATTGTGCGATTTTTACAAATAGAATTATCGAATAATTCTCATCACAGTAAATAAAATTATTTTGGGTCAAAAAACTATAGGCGCTTCGATATTTGCTTAGCTATATTATTGTTCAATGAACAATTGGCGAAAAAAAAATAAACAAATTAATCAAATTAAATTTGACTGGTTTTAAAAATGGCAAAACTTTAAAATTAAGAGCAGCTAAGCGCAATATGTTTAAAAAAAAACAATTTAAAAATTCTACGCAAACATTTGTATTATCTCTTATGTATCGCGACAATACAAATGTTTTCGTAGAATTTTTAAATTGTTTTTATTTTTTTTCATTCCTCCACAAAATGATAAAAAGGTTCAACTTTATTCTGAAATATGCGGAAAATCCCACAAATTGTGCGATTTTTACAAATAGAATTATCGAATAATTCTCATCACAGTAAGTAAAATTATTTTGGGAGAAAAAAACTATAGTCGCTTCGATATTTGCTTAGCTATATTATTGTTCAATGAACAATTGGCGAAAAAAAAATAAACAAATTAATCAAACTAAATTCGACTGGTTTAAAAAATGGCAAAACTTTAAAATTAAGAGCATCTAAGCGCAATATGTTTAAAAAAACCAATTTAAAAATTCTACGAAAACATTTGTATTATCTCTTATGTATCGCGACAATACAAATGTTTTTGTAGAATTTTTAAACTGTTTTTTTTTTATTCCTCCACAAAATGATAAAAAGGTTCAACTATATTCTGAAATATGCGGAAAATCCCACAAATTGTGCAATTTTTACAAATAGAATTATCGAATAATTCTCATCACAGTAAGTAAAATTATTTTGGGAGAAAAAAACTATAGTCGCTTCGATATTTGCTTAGCTATATTATTGTTCAATGAACAATTGGCGAAAAAAAATAAACAAATTAAATTTGACTGGTTTTAAAAATGGCAAAACTTCAAAATTAAGAGCATCTAAGCGCAATATGTTTAAAAAAACCAATTTAAAAATTCTACGAAAACATTTGTATTATCTCTTATGTATCGCGACAATACAAATGTTTTTGTAGAATTTTTAAACTGTTTTTTTTTTATTCCTCCACAAAATGATAAAAAGGTTCAACTATATCCTGAAATATGCGGAAAATCCCACAAATTGTGCGATTTTTACAAATAGAATTATCGAATAATTCTCATCACAGTAAGTAAAATTATTTTGGGAGAAAAAAACTATAGTCGCTTCGATATTTGCTTAGCTATATTATTGTTCAATGAACAATTGGCGAAAAAAAATAAACAAATTAATCAAATTAAATTTGACTGGTTTTAAAAATGGCAAAACTTCAAAATTAAGAGCAGCTAAGCGCAATATGTTTAAAAAAAAACAATTTAAAAATTCTACGAAAACATTTGTATTATCTCTTATGTATCGCGACAATACAAATGTTTTTGTAGAATTTTTAAACTGTTTTTTTTTTATTCCTCCACAAAATGATAAAAAGGTTCAACTATATTCTGAAATATGCGGAAAATCCCACAAATTGTGCAATTTTTACAAATAGAATTATCGAATAATTCTCATCACAGTAAGTAAAATTATTTTGGGAGAAAAAAACTATAGTCGCTTCGATATTTGCTTAGCTATATTATTGTTCAATGAACAATTGGCGAAAAAAAATAAACAAATTAAATTTGACTGGTTTTAAAAATGGCAAAACTTCAAAATTAAGAGCATCTAAGCGCAATATGTTTAAAAAAACCAATTTAAAAATTCTACGAAAACATTTGTATTATCTCTTATGTATCGCGACAATACAAATGTTTTTGTAGAATTTTTAAACTGTTTTTTTTTTATTCCTCCACAAAATGATAAAAAGGTTCAACTATATCCTGAAATATGCGGAAAATCCCACAAATTGTGCGATTTTTACAAATAGAATTATCGAATAATTCTCATCACAGTAAGTAAAATTATTTTGGGAGAAAAAAACTATAGTCGCTTCGATATTTGCTTAGCTATATTATTGTTCAATGAACAATTGGCGAAAAAAAATAAACAAATTAATCAAATTAAATTTGACTGGTTTTAAAAATGGCAAAACTTCAAAATTAAGAGCAGCTAAGCGCAATATGTTTAAAAAAAAACAATTTAAAAATTCTACGCAAACATTTGTATTATCTCTTATGTATCGCGACAATACAAATGTTTTTGTAGAATTTTTAAACTGTTTTTTTTTTACTCCTCCACAAAATGATAAAAAGGTTCAACTATATTCTGAAATATGCGGAAAATCCCACAAATTGTGCGATTTTTACAAATAGAATTATCGAATAATTCTCATCACAGTAAGTAAAATTATTTTGGGAGAAAAAAACTATAGTCGCTTCGATATTTGTTTAGCTATATTATTGTTCAATGAACAATTGGCGAAAAAAAATAAACAAATTAATCAAATTAAATTTGACTGGTTTTAAAAATGGCAAAACTTCAAAATTAAGAGCAGCTAAGCGCAATATGTTTAAAAAAAAACAATTTAAAAATTCTACGCAAACATTTGTATTATCTCTTATGTATCGCGACAATACAAATGTTTTCGTAGAATTTTTAAATTGTTTTTATTTTTTTTTCATTCCTCCACAAAATGATAAAAAGGTTCAACTATATTCTGAAATATGCGGAAAATCCCACAAATTGTGCGATTTTTACAAATAGAATTATCGAATAATTCTCATCACAGTAAGTAAAATTATTTTGGGAGAAAAAAACTATAGTCGCTTCGATATTTGTTTAGCTATATTATTGTTCAATGAACAATTGGCGAAAAAAAATAAACAAATTAATCAAATTAAATTTGACTGGTTTTAAAAATGGCAAAACTTCAAAATTAAGAGCAGCTAAGCGCAATATGTTTAAAAAAAAACAATTTAAAAATTCTACGCAAACATTTGTATTATCTCTTATGTATCGCGACAATACAAATGTTTTCGTAGAATTTTTAAATTGTTTTTATTTTTTTTTCATTCCTCCACAAAATGATAAAAAGGTTCAACTATATTCTGAAATATGCGGAAAATCCCACAAATTGTGCGATTTTTACAAATAGAATTATCGAATAATTCTCATCACAGTAAGTAAAATTATTTTGGGAGAAAAAAACTATAGTCGCTTCGATATTTGCTTAGCTATATTATTGCTCAATGAAAAATTGGCGAAAAAAAAAAACAAATTAATCAAATTAAATTCGACTCGTTTTAAAAAATGGCAAGACTTAAAAATTAAAAGCATCTAAGCGCAATATGGTTTTTGGTTAATAACAATTGAAGTGAAGAAACTTCAGAAATTTGTTATTTGACTTATTACGATAGTCTCATGAAAAAATAGAAAATCTGCGACCAATTCGTCGTGTAAAATATAAATTTTCTAGAATTATCGGTATAAAAATTGTATTTTGACTTTCAGATACGATAAAAAAAAATTTTCTACAAAAATGACGACGGGGTTTGTTGAAAATATTTTGGAAGGGAATATTTGTATGAAAAAACGTTGGTTTTTTTTTTCAAAATAATTACGTGGATGGAATAATTAACGAAAGACATCGAATAGTTTTTTTTTTTTTTATTTTTTTTTTTAATTCACTTTCGCGATTTACTTCGCCTTCTTGCTCTTGATCTTTCTCATATAAAATTCGAGTTCCTTTCCCTCGAGTATATATCCGTCCGCCCTGCCGCATTGGCCGGGTCTGCTAGCAACGCATGCTGCAATAAAAAAATAAAAGGTATTTAGTATTTTGTCGCTAAGCAGCTTTGGCGATTTTCGTTGTTTTAATTGTGCTCAGTACGCTGTGGGAATTTGTCATCACGGCTCTCAGGGATGAACAAATATTGCCTCATCATTTTATGCATTTTAAAAATTATTATACTATATGAAATCAAACAATTGTCAGCCATTTATTTAATATCTTATCGTTGTATTAGATAATTTCGTTATATTTGTAATTATTGGAAAATTCCTATTTGAATTATTTACAAGACCGAAAGAAATGCAAATAATTGAAATGATCTATAAAATTCAAATAATTTGATGCATTAAAAGCAAAGTATTTGGATTATTCAAAATATCCGAAATTTGGAATATCCAAAATATTTAAAATTTGGGATATTAAAAATATCCGAAATTTGGAATATCCGAAATATTCAAAATTTGGTGGGATATTAAAAATATCCGAAATTGGGAATATCCAAAATACTCAAAATTTGGGATATTAAAAATATCTGAAATTTGGAATATCCAAAATATTCAATATTTGCGATATTAAAAGTATCCGAAATTTCGAATATCCAAAATATTCCAAGTTTGGGGTATTAAAAATATCCGAAATTTGGAATATCCAAAATTTTCAAAATTTGGGATATTAAAAATATTCGAAATTTGGAATATCCAAAATATTCAAAATTTGGGATATTAAAAATATTCGAAATTTGGAATATCCAAAATATCCAAAGTTTGGGATATTAAAAATATCCGAAATTTGGAATATTCGTTTATTTTGTTATTTATTTCGCGTCAATGGTTCGCAATTATTATAATGGCTGCCCAGGAATTTCAAGAAAATTGAAACAGTTTTAAAAATGTACCTAGCACGCGTCCGGTGGCGAATTGCTCCTCAAGAGCAGGTTCGACTTTCGCGAATCGTTGTCTAGCCTTATACTTGGCTTCAGTCTTCTTGGATCGCTTCTTGTTCAGTGTTTCTTCCTCAATTTCGGACTGGAGAAAAAGAAGTAGAAATTATCATAAGTTTTGCATTAATTTTTTTTTTTTCAAAGGGAGGAAAAAATATAAATAAATATCTTACCAATTTCGCACCACGTTTGCGGCCCAAGGGAAGAACGTAGTGGCTTTCGTACCACTGTCTAAACGGCGTAGCGTCAATTGTGACGATGGCGTTCTTCACGAGGGTCTTTGTCCTGACCAGTTCGTTGTTGGATGCATTATAGACAACATCTATAATGCGGGTCTTCCGGGTAGAACATTCCGAACCCCATGAGAAGTTGCCGGTGTCCAAACGCAAAGCCCTATACTTCTTGTTTCCTCCGCGAGTGCGAACCTTTTTTTTTAAACAACAAAATCGACAAGTTTTAATTACGGAAAATTACGATTTTCGAAAGATTTTTTTTATTTTTTATAACTTCAGTACGCTGTGGGAATGTGTCAGCATGGCACTCAGAGTAGGTAAGGGTTCTCATCATTTTGAATTCAAATTTGAGCCTTGAAAAATTCAATAGTCGTTTTTTTTTGTAATTCTAAACCTTCCAAAATTTTCATATTTCAAATATGCTGGTGACTAGGAATCACATTTGTTCAAATGTTATGCTTGTGAATTTAAAATCTCTATACCTCACTCAAAATTCATTTTAAGCCAAACGTGAAAGAAAGAGAAAATGAGAAATCTGCAGATTTATGATTTTTGTCAGATTTTATTAATTTTGAATTATTAGAAAAATTAATTTTTACATTCTGCACAACACATGTAGAGCTACTGTACTATAATTTACAAAGTAAACGTAAATTCTTATAACATTTGTACATTTCGTTTTCTTTTACTTTATAAACAGATTTTTACTTTTTAAATAATTTTGGTTTATTGGTAAGAAAATGTATGAATATTCTTGCAAAAAGTCATGAAATAATCAATTACAAAAGTAAAAATATTAATATTAGTAGCAATAAAGATTATGACATGATAACACAAAGTTGCATGAGTCTGTTTATAAAAATTACTTGCCCGGCCATAGGATTGGCTATTGGTGTTGGCAGTCGACGAAACGGTTAATCGTGTGTATTTAGCTAATGTATTTAGTTAATTAATTCGCTAAGTAGAACCGCCGGACAAGTAATTTTTATAAACAGACTCATGCAACTTTGTGTTGTCATGTCATAATCTTTATTGCTACTAATATTAATATTTTTACTTTTGTAATTGATTATTTCATGACTTTTTGTAAGAATATATACAACAGTTGATGTAAATGTACTTGTCTCGGGTTCTTATACACCGAAAGTGCTTTTTTTTTTTTTTTGGGAATTTGTCTACTTTTTGCAAAAAGTCTCCTTGTCGATTTCATACCAGCTTTTCCATATTATCGAATCCCTGAATTAATTTTTTTAGTTCGCTCTAATTGCTTCATCAAATCATTAAGAATTGACGAAGCAACCAGAGCAAACAATTTTTACAATTAAAATTAGCTTCGTCGAAAATCGACGAAGCTAATTAAATAATGTAAACAATAAGACGGCCAAAGCCTAACAACAAGTCTAGTTTCCATATTATCGTCAAATTGTAAATCACGAAGTACGAGTATACACTTTCGAGGCTTTACATTTTTAGTTGTCCATTCCGTTTAGTTGTTCACATCCCATTCTATTTATCCTAATTAATCCCTTGATTGACCGATTTTCATTCGACTTAAGGTGATGTGTTACATATCGTCTGTCTCTCTCAGATCGCCATAAGTGCGAGCGAGATAGCTGAATCTTCCCGAAGTCTTATTTTTTGCCGCGGTTGATTTTTCGCATAAAAGTCGAGAAGTGCTGACTGCAGAGTACCAAGACGCAGTCAGTACTTCTCATCGTTTGCCTGAAACATCAATTGTGACCAAGAACAACGCTTTACAGTTTTTGTTACCGACCGAGCACTAACACATCACGTTAAGGAGGTGAAACCTACTCAGTCGGTAACAAAAACTGTAACCAAACTTTCAGAGAACACAGAAGGTTTTTTGATAAAAGAAAAGTTTTACATCATTGGTCTCTTAATTCTGCATGATGTAAAACTTTCATTTTTCCCAAAAAATGTCCAGTTTCTGAGAATTCTTGTTCCGCAAGATATTCGCTGTCCTTCTCGCGCTCATGAATATTTCACCTCGCCTTAAATCAATTTTGAATTTTCATCATTACATTTTGAAGACAGATTCGTAATCAGCGACTTCGAAAACACCCTCATACCAGTTTTCATAATAATCAAGTTAATTATTGTATTTTGGTGTGCTATGTTGGATTCGCTATTTTTTATTTTTTTATTTTGCGGACCGATTCGTAATCAGCGACCTCGAAAACCGCCGAGTACGAAGAAGAAGAAGAGTGAGAGAGAAAGAAAGAGGAGCGTGACTGCCGTGAAGTTCGATGCACGTCGTCGCCTTTTATAGCGACGGCTGTTTGCAACATGGCGGCGTCCGCTAGTCCGCCAGTGGACGCCGCCATATTTAAAAAAAAAAAAAAAAAACAAGGATATCTTTCATGCGCGGCTTCCTATAGATTTCATTTTAGTCGCAATCAACAGACCGTAAAAAAAAAACATAATTTACGTGTCCCTAAAAAACATATGTGTTTTCTACGTATTTAAAGAATACAAGAAAAGTTTTTGAGAGTGACCGAAAACAAGTTGCTTCGAGTATAAGAGTCTTGTTGCATCTCAATGTCTCGGTCGTCGTCAGTATGTGGCGTAAATGTACTTGATTTATATTTATATTTACAAAATATAAATATATATTTTTTTATAATGCTTCATAATATGCAAAATTTTCTCCAAGGAAACCACATTTAAATAATAATAATAATATTTCTTATTTTACAGATTTCCCTTTTACATTAGATTATATTACAAGTGAGATTTTAATTTATATTTATATTTTGTAAATATAATTTTTGTAAATATTTATATATATTTTTATAATCCCATAAGCCCCCATAATCCCAT
This sequence comes from Ephialtes manifestator, assembly GCA_963970395.1. Taxonomy (NCBI): domain Eukaryota; kingdom Metazoa; phylum Arthropoda; class Insecta; order Hymenoptera; family Ichneumonidae; genus Ephialtes; species Ephialtes manifestator. The sequence goes on along the minus strand of OZ019975.1, from coordinate 31,530,050 downwards.
AATATATATATTTTTATAATCCCATAAGCCTCTCATTGATATCTTCAACCATATGTTATCATCATTTTGCAAGTGTTTACTTTGTATGTATTACGAACCAAACAAAGTTATAGAACTAAATTTTTCTGGTAGGTTTTCATATGTATGGGAATTGAATTTTTCGAGACTGCGATATCTGTAGATTATGGTACAAATCGAAGGAGAAAAACTTACAGTGTGGATGCGCTGAGGTCCAAGTTTGGTGTTGGCTGCGGGACGGCCTAACTCGAACTTCCTCTTCTTGCGCAGAGGCTTCCTCTTGCCCCCAGTAGCACGTCGTTTATGCCAGTGGTCGCGTGAGATACCTACAAAAAAATATAATCAACTTAGAACATAAATTCTTATCGATCACAATTTCGAATTTCGAAGTGTAAAATAAAAGTCGACGCATGGAAATCGCGAGCACCGCACGTTTATACTCGGTTAGAATGCCCGACACCAAACAACACGACGACGTCGCAAACCGATTGAATTTTCACAAGTATTATAAGGAAATAATAAAAAGATATTAATATAATCCAACAGTGCAGTTTTCTCTCGATAGTTTGACGATTTTCGTTTGCTCCAGCATTGCCGAATTATTAAGATGGAATTCGATAAAAATTAAACGTGGAAATTTTCGGTCCCTCACCCATCGTGTCAGAGGTCGAAAAGAAACAGGAACTAGAAAGACGAGAATGAGGTAGTCGCTCGAGCTTCAGGCACAGACTTACTCACAGAGCGTTTAGTCCATGGCCGTATGGTATAACTACTACAGAGTAGCGACCGGAGCCAGACCCAACTAAATAACTAACTAAATCATAGAGCGGGAAATAACGCCATCTGCTGGACATTTTTAAAACGTCTATGCGGAGAAATTTTATTTCTTTATTCAAGTTTCCAGTGAATTTGGATTATTTTTTTAAGGTAGTTATAACGCGACGGCAAACACGTTAGATACGTCCGAATTTTTTATATCTTGTAGTCTGAGTATTCATCTTTTATTTTTGAGGAATTACGAGATACGTTACCGGATATCTAATTAAGTAAATAACTTTTGAAAACAGAGTTTTATACATGGCGTTATATGGAGAAATATAAAAAATTGATTTTTGAACAGAGAAAAAAGCATCTCAGAAATGAAATACAAAACATCTAAACAGCTCTACGTTTTCGTTAGATCTTAAAGTAACCGATACGACCATAAAAAGTAGTAGTCACCGGATATTTCAGCGAGTTATTGCAAGTTAATTGCAAGAAATTGCGTCGTGCAAAAACAATCTCTACCAGCTGTTCAAGATGGCGCCGAAGTTTGGCAACGTTGCACATCAGCTATATACGCGACAGTTACCATCGGTCGGTATATACTGGTAGTGTTCTGCAATGAAAATGAATGAAAATGATCGCTCTCATCCTAAATTCGACGTAATTATCTGAAATCGGACTTTTTAACCTATCGATACTCTTGAATTTTTCATTTGTTGATCAAACTTCACTTGCGTCGATTCTTCATTGTATCTGGCTTTTTGTTACTTGAATGTTGTTGGACCACGCTTTTCTTTTACGTGTAATGAATTGGCCGTTTCTTTTTCGGCGATCCGCTCTAAAGTCGTGTCTTTCTTTTGGAGAATTCGACATGACAGAGCAGATTCGCCAAACAAACTTCGCAAACCTAACTTCATTTCATGTCGGTAACATACGATGCCTGTCGAACAGTCGGTCGATATTGCGCTGTTGCCACGATGTGTCGTGTGCTTACAGAGCCAATGGCGGACGAGTCAAGACACAAGTCAAATTAGTTTTAATAACATAATTAAATTAATTACGCACGTGAAAACAATTTCGTAATATGATTGAATGATACTTTTTTATTTTAGAATTTAATTGTGGAATATGCAGAAAGAATGAATAATTTTATTCTTCGATGACGATAGTTGCTAGTATCTATGACTCAGGCGTACTGACATAGCTACCTTAAATAATTTAAAAGCAGAAAAAGAAACGGAGTAAATTTGATACATTAGGTAATCGCATCGTTGATTATCTAATCATGTAATAGAATAGGAATAAATGTTTTTTAAATATTGTTTACTATAATTTTTTTAATCAAAAAATTAGAAAGTTAAGGTGATGTGTTACATGTTGTCTATCTCTCTCAGATCGCCATAAGTGCGAGTGAGATAGCTGAATCTTCCCAAAGTGTTATCCTTCGCCACAGTTGATTTTTCGAATAAAAGTCGAGAAGTACTGACTGCAGAGTACCAATATGCAGTCAGTACTTATCGTATTTTTCCTGAAATATCAATTGTAACCAAGAACAACGCTTTACAGTTTTTGTTACCGACCGAGCAGTAGCACATCATCTTAAGCCTTCAGTTTTTTTTTTCACTAGATCCATAAAATTACAAACTGTCTAGTAACTTCGTGATTCCTTAACAGAAAACTTTTGTTTAATTTAAATAATTAATAATCTTCAGCAAATTAAAAATTATGTGATTCCTAAAATCTTGGCAGAAATCTTCTAACAATTAATCATAAGCTCGTTTCGTTTTATCACTAGATCCATAAAGTTACGAACTGTCTAGTAACTTTATGATTCCTTTGTAGAAAACTGTTAGGTCAATAAAAAAAAAAGAATAATCTTCAGCGAATTAAATACAATTCCTAAAATCTGGTCAAAAATATTCTAACAATTAATCATAAGCTCGTTTCGTTTTGTCACTAGATCTATAAACTTACGAATTGTCTAGTAAGTTTGTGATTCCTTAGCAGAAAACTTTCAGTTTCATTTTAAAAATGAATAATCTTCAGCAAACTAAAAATATAAAATTCAAAATTTTGGCAAAAATCTTCTAAAAATTGATCATAAGCTCGTTTCCTTTTGTCACTAGAAGTTAACAGTTTTTTCTCCCTAGATCCATAAAGATACGAACTATCTAGTAACTTTATGATTCCTTAGCAGAAAACTTTTAGTTTAATTTAAAAAATGAATAATTTTCAGCAAATTAAATGCGATTCCTAAAATCTTGAGAAAAATTTTCTAACAATTAATCATAAGCTCGTTTCGTTTTGTCACTAGATCCATAAAGTTACAAACTGTCTAGTAACTTTATGATTCCTTAGCAGAAAGCTTTTAGATTAATTTTAAAAAATTAATAATTAACAAATTAAAAATATAGAATGCAAATCCAAAAATCTTGGCAAAAATTTTCTAAAAATTGATCATAAGCTCGTTTCCTTTTGTCACTAGAAGCTAACAATTTTTTCTCCCTAGATCCATAAACATACGAATTGTCTAGTAAATTTGTGATTCCTTAGCAGAAAACTGTTAGTTTAATTTAAAAAATTAACAATCTTCAGCGAATTAAGTACGATTCCTAAAATCTTGACAAAAATTTTCTAACAATTTATCGTAAACTCGTTTGCTTTAGTCACTAGAATTTAATTGCCTAACAAATAAAAAACCCTAGAAAAAAAGGAGAAAAAAATGTAACTGTTTTGCGGCTGCGCAGTAGAATCAAAGTACCCTCGCAATGCACTGTTTGCATTATGCCAGTACAAGCAGTCGCAAGCCTCTGTGACGATGTACGCATTGCTGCGTCTTTCCGTAAAATGTTATTTTCCGTAGTTTCAATGAAATTCGAGTATTCCAAGAGAATGCAGTGATTTAACGTGCAACACCGAATTCTAACTATAAACAGCTGTGACTTCGAAAAGAGGTAAGTTTCGTCAAGTTTCCCTATTAAATCGGTGCACCAGTTGCTGTCACAGAAAAAGTCAAAAATAATATTAACTTATTTCGCTCTTGTCGTTGAAAATACTGTTGCGATCACAACGAAATTGCGATCGCACTTTTTTGCCAACCAAATCGCTTACTTCTTCGGCACTTTCAACTTTTTTCGTCTAGTCTCAGTAACCTCAACAAACGTTCGAAATTCGAGGCTTTTTTTCTGACATAAAAACGAATACCGACGCAACAATACGGAACTATTGTTGTTTAACATCGAAACTCAACATCTCACACAATTTTGTTTATATTTTTTTTTATTGAAAATCCTTATTATGAAATTTTCGAAAAAATAAATATTTTGTATTTTTCATTTACTTTCGCCTATCGGCAAACAATTTTGGAAATTTTTTCATGTTTATAAAAAAAGTAAAAAATTGTATTTATTTATTTTTCTTCTTAAGTCCTAAAAGTTTCATTTCAATATCAAAGCTTGAGTTGATAATTTTTATGATTTTAATAGATTCACCGAGTTTACTTTTGATGCTCCGTTTTGGTGACTTCCATAATAATAAAAATTTGTAGCTTATTAAACACTTATTTGCTATTTAATGATCAATTTTAGCCATCGATATTTTTAAAAAATAATATTTTTTTCAATATTTAATATGTTTATTTTGGGATTTTTTTAATAATAAAAAATGTATAAATGAGAAAAAGAATAATAATATTTCTTCTAATATTGAAAATGTTTATTTGAGAATTGAAAAAAAAGTAGGAGAAAACTAATTTAATGAATTTTGGATTTTCGTGATGCCGAATTTCAAAAAATGTTGTGATTTTTTTTTTGGTGATTGGAAAGGTAATTTTTTTTAATTACAAAAAAAATGTATATAAAAAAAAAGATTATCGCATATTAGTTAATTCTTTATTTATGTTTTTCAAAGTTGCACAAAAAAAAATTTACTTTGATGTGTTGTGGTATTCACGTTTTCTTTTTTCGTTCCAGTTAAAATGAGTAGCAACGTGAACCCTTTGGAGGGTGGAGGTGAAAAGTGTATGCCAGAAACTAGCGTTTCGAGCGTATCTCACAATCTGGCCACTATACAAAGTATGCAGAATGTACAAACGGTGCAGAATATCGTTCAGAGTAATGTCCAGACAATTCAGCCGGTTCAGAGCGTTATAGGAACAGTCGTAACGTCCAACGCTTTAGTCGGCAAATCAGTATCGCTGGATTTGAATCCAAAGCTATCGCTGATGAAACCAGTGGTTCAAGCTGGTGTGGTTTCCTCCACGGATGCCAGTAAAATAACAACAACGGTAAAGCAAATCTAGCATAAAAACTTTGCTGTGTTTGATTTTTATTTATTAAGAAAACTAAAAAAAAAAAAATTAATTCCTCTATAATAAATAATAATTCCTCATATTTTAATCCTGTATCATTTTACTTTTTTTTCACTATATTTTGAATACGTTTTAATCCACAATCAGGGCTTTTAATAACAAATAATTAAATTAGTGGCTTTTCATACTGTGACAATAATTTTTGTGTACATTTGCAAAGCAAATAAAGCAAATAAAGCCGTTAGTAAAGCAAATAAAGCAAAATCGGTAAAGCAAATCTCACAAAAACTTTACTGTGCTTGATTTCTATTTACTAAGAAAAGAAGAAGAAAAAAGTCATTCTTCTATAATAAATAATATTTCCTCATATTTTAATCCTGGATCATTTTACATTTTTTTTCACTATACTTTGAGTACATTTTAATCCACAATCAGAGCTTTTAATAAAGAATAATTAAACCAGTGGCTTTTCATATTGTGACAATAATTTTTGTGTACATTTGCAGCTCTGTTAATAAAGCAAACAAAGCAAAATCGGTAAAACAAATCTTACAAAAACATTACTGTGTTTGATTTCTATTTTTTAAGAAAAGAAAAAAAAAATCATTCTTCTATAATAAATAATATTTCCTCATATTTTAATCCTGTATCATTTTACTTTTTTTTCACTATAGTTTGAATACATTTTAATCCACAATCAGGGCTTTTAATAACGAATAATTAAATTAGTGGCTTTTCATATTGAGACAATAATTTTTGTGTGCATTTGTAGTTCCGTTAGTAAAGCAAATAAAGCAAAATAGGTAAAGCAAATCGTGCAAAAAACATTACTGTGCTTGTTTTCCATTTATTAAGAAAAGGAAAAGAAATCGATTTCTCTATAATAAATAATACTTCCTTATATTTCAATCCTGGATCATTTTACATTTTTTTTCACTATACTTTGAGTACATTTTAATCCACAATCAGGGCTTTTAATAAAGAATAATTAAATTAGTGGCTTTTCACATTGTGACAATAATTTTTGTGTACATTTGCAGCTCCATTAGTAAAGCAAATCTTGCAAAAACTTGACTATGTTTGATTTCTATTTATTAACAAAAGAAAAAAAAATTCATTCCTCTATAATAAATAAAAATTCCTTATATTTTAATCCACAATCAGGGCTTTTAATAGGAAATAATTAAATTAGTGGCTTTTCACATTGTGACAATAATTTGTTGTGTACGTTTGTTTCATGTTTACCGCGCACACATTGCAGCTCTGTTCTGTGGGTTCTACAGTGAGAATTATATCACCAGGAATGTTGAGCGCCGTGGAGCGTCAAACGCAGCAGCCACAGGCTCAACAGCAAGTACAACCAGTGACTGCTCAGCAAATAGTCACGAGTATACCAACGGCGACGTATCACGTGCCTCGTGGACCGGCAGCAGTCGCTAATATCGCTGCACCAAGATCGACGGTTGCAACGCCGATCGTTCGAGCTTCTACAGGACAATCCGTCCCAATATCGCGACCAGGGTATTCAATTATTTACAATTATACCTATCATCAATTCCTTCAAGAAAAAATGTACAATTATACTTGACTTAATTTCTATTTATTTATTTATTTATTTATTGACATTTCGTAACCATATAGATAAACTATTCATTCTGAAAGCTATCGATTTTTTTACAATATTTTTTCAAATCATTCCGATATTTTAATAGTTTTTATGACCCTGTTTAATAGTCTTATGGCTCAATACTCTTATTCATACATTTTTTTACAATATTTTCTCAAATCATTCCGATTTTTTAATAGTTTTTATGACACTAATAGTTTTATGGCTCCATACTCTTATTTATACATTTTTTTACAATATTTTCTCAAATCAATCCGATTTTTTAATAGTTTTTATAACACTATTGAATAGTTTTTATCGCTCAAAGCTTTTATTTATAATCAATATTTTTCAAATTTCAGTTACGCTTATTTGTAATCACTTTTTTTTTTCAATTTTGGTATTTGGCATAGGAATATGTAAAAAAAAAAAAGAAGAAAAATGAATGCCATTGAAGAACATTGATTTTGAATAATAACAAAGCCTGAAAGTTATTTTTAAAAATTTCAGTAAATTCAATTAAATAACTTTCTTACGTTATTTCTTCTTTATTAAAAAACAGGTTTCTCTTATTTCATTATTTTTGATTATCTGCGGTTGATTTTGTGATTTTCTCAAATAAAAAAAATATGTAAAAAGTAGTTGCAAGTTAAAATAATGAGTTAAATGAGAAAAAGAATAATAGCATTTCTTCTAATATTTGAAATGTTTACTTTGGGATTTATAAAAAAAAAGTAGGATACAACTAATTTAATGAATTTTGGAATTGAAAAAAAAAATGAATGCCATTGAAGAACATAGATTTTCAATAATAATAAAGTCTGAAAGTTATTTTAAAAAATATTCAGAAAATTTAATTAAACAACTTTCTTACGTTATTTCTTCTTTATTAAAAAACAAGTTTCTTTTATTTCATTATTTTTGATTATCTGCAGTTTATTTTGGGATTTTTTAAATAAAAAAAAGATGTAAAAAGTAGTAGCAAGCTAATATAATGAGTTAAATGAAAAAAAGGCACAATAACATTTTTTCGAATATTTAAAATATTTATTTTGTGATTTAAAAAAAAGTTTCAGGCAACTAAATTAATGAATTTTGGAATTGAAAAAAAAAGCACGAATGCCATTGAAGAAATTTAATTAAATACCTTTCTTACGTTATTTTTTTCCTTTACAAAAAAAAACACTTTTCTCTTATTTAATAATTTTTTATTATCTGCAGAATAAACACTACTGTGACGAATCCTCAATGGCAACCAAAGACGACGTCGGTTGTATATGCACAGCCTCAAAGGCACGCGGTACCTCCTGGAAGTCGGATAACAACGAGACCACCAGCGGCTGTTTATAGCGGACAACAACCGCGTTTGGTAACTCCAGCTCAAGGGCGACCAGTTCAAGCAACAATGGTCACAGGAATTCAAGGAACTTCTTCGAGGCTCATTGCCCCGGTGCTTCAGACTAATAACAACATAACGCGTATTCCTGTGGCTCAGATCCGTCCACCGACGGCTCAAGTGTCGAGCATTACGACGACAGTTCAACCCGGAAGGCCATCAGTACAACCACTTCAGGTAAAGCAAATTTTTAAACGAAAAACCTTTCATTTTTCCATTTTTAAATAAATTTTGTAAATTTTGTTTAAGGATTTTGTGTCGAAACTACATTTTTTAACTTCAATGCTTCAAAAATGTCTTGTTTATTGTTTAAACAATTCTGAACGTAATTACAAAGTTTGAGCATCCGTCACCGAACGAATTGCTGAGATATTTGACATTAAATATAGTGGAATATATGTAGACTCTTATGGGAAACGATAGAAATTTTTACTTAAAATGGGAGATTTGTATACGTACAATGAAATTTCGAGTAATTAAAAGTATGCTGCGGATTTGTTAAAGCTATAAGATTCCGATGATACCATAAAAACGTGATCTTACCGGGTTTTTAAATGAATATTTGTAACTTTAATGAAGCTGGATTATACGAAAATAAAAGGCAAATTAGTGTACACGTTGAAACTGTTTTTACTAATGAGTTTACTAATGAAGGGAAACCAGAGGTTTACTAATGAGTTAATTTAGTAATATTGTACATCTATATAAAATGTTGTATTCTTAATGTGAATAATTTCATTAAAAAGCGAATTAATTTTGATCAATGTACATTATTTTAATGACAGATTGTCCGTTGAATAACATCGATAGAATAGCTTTTTAAACTGTTGGTTAATTGTTCTTGAAATGTTCTCATAATATTGATTTCTTTGCACTTATTATTGTTTTATTCATTTAAACATCAATTTTTGTTGCGTCAAATACTTAAAAAAAGGAAATAAAGTAATTCAGAAGATAATTTTGGTCTTTTTTGGTTGTCGCTTAATGTTTGTTTCAATATCGTTTATCTGTTGCTTCAGACAAATCAGACAGCTAGGCCTCTGACCGCGACAGGAACCGTAAATCGCATTGCAGTAACACCCGTGTTGGGGCCGACAAATCGAATTACCAGTGCGACATCCGTAACTGTGCAACCGACGGGCGGAAGACAGTTGACCATAAATCCAACGACAGGGTCGACAACCGCGAATGTCAGCCGTATTGTTCTTCCGCCACAGCAGGTTTGTTTTTATTACATTATAATTTTTTTGCCCCCATAATAATCTTGGGAAAATAAATAACACTTTCGTGTCCAGTGGATACAAATAAATCGATATAGCGTCTAATGAAATAAAAATGTTAAAAAGTAAATATTTTCTATTTACTTTCTAAGACTTCATTTTTTCATACAATATAATTATTGTATGAGAAAACTTGAAAAACCCTTAGAAAGTATTTAGAAAATATTTACTTTTTTATTATTTAATATTTCATTATATTGTATTATTAATATAATACAAATATAATATAATATAATACAAAGGGTTTTTTTGGCACATTATATTGTATTATTAATATAATAAATATAATATGCCAAAAATGGCTAATGAAATAAAAAATAATAAAAAAAGTAAATATTTTCTATATACTTTCTAAGGGTTTTTCAAATTTTCATACAATAATTATATTGTATGAGAAAACTTGAAAAACCCTTAAAAAGTAAATAGAAAATATTTACTTTTTTTATTATTAAAAAAGAAATATTAAATAATAAAAAAGTAAATATTTTCTAAATACTTTCTAAGGGTTTTTCAAATTTTCATACAATAATTATATTGTATGAGAAAACTTGAAAAACCCTTAAAAAGTAAATAGAAAAGATTTACTTTTTTTATTATTTAATATTTCATTATATTGTATTATTAATATAATACAATATAATGTGCCAAAAATGGCTAATTTTTCTCTTCTATCATATTTTATAGATATTTCTAAAACAATCTCATGGAGATTAAATTATACTTAAGCTCCCTAATTACTGCAAGTTTATTGCTAAGCAAAGTAAAATTTTGAACATTGTTTATTTGTTTTGATTTTTTAAAAAACAGGTGCAACAACAATCTCAGTCTCAAGGCGCTCCTCGTGTAGTTCAAACAGTCACGTCATTGTCAAACATCGGTACAGTTTCGCGTGTAATTGCGACGACAGCGAGTGCAGCGGGTAACGTATCGCGAGTTTCTCAACCAAGCTCGACTCCCGTCGCTAGGATAACCGGAATGGCCCTTCATTCCTTGCCATTAACGCCAACGAGGACAACACCGACAACCGTAAAAACAATACCGGCCCAGAGCATAGCCCAAACAATACAGATTAAGCCGCCCGTCCAACAACAGCAACAACCGAGTCTACGAATAACACCCGGAAATTCCACTAGCGTAAGCGGCCCAAGCGGCAGCGGCAACAACAGCAACAACACGACAACGCTTACGAATAACAGCAACAACAGCAACAACAATATTTCCACGGGACCAACCCAAGCGGTTCAAGGTTTATACTTGAATTCACCTCAAACAACTACTACTTATTACTCTGTCGAGTCATCCGGTGAGTCTTCGTGCTACTCACCGCTATTAGATTTTACTTTTATGTTTTTCACTATTGTTCTGGATTTTAAAAAATGCGAATTCGGAGTATTCTAGAACTTTTTTTGGAGCAATTGTATGGAATATTCGGCCATGTTTGGGAGATAATTCGGCTTAAGGCGGGTCAATTTTCAGGGTTTATGGAAATTTTTCAGGATTTATGAAAATTTTTCAGGATTTATGGAAATTTTTCAGGATTTATGGAAATTTTCAGGGTTTATGGAAATTTTTCAGGATTTATGGAAATTTTTCAGGATTTATGGAAATTTTTCAGGATTGATGGAAATTTTTCAGGATTTATGGAAATTTTTCAGGATTTATGGAAATTTTTCAGGATTTATGGAAATTTTTCAGGATTTATGGAAATTTGTCGGGATTTATGGAAGTTTTTCAGAGTTTATGGAAATTTTCAGGATTTATGGAAATTTTCAGGGTTTATGAAAATTTTTCAGGATTTATGGAAATTTTCAAAATTTATGGAATTTTTCAGGATTTGTGGAAATTTTCAAAATTTATGGAATTTTTCAGGATTTGTGGAAATTTTCAAAATTTATGGAATTTTTCAGGATTTGTGGAAATTTTCAAAATTTATGGAATTTTTCAGGATTTGTGGAAATTTTCAAAATTTATGGAATTTTTCAGGATTTGTGAAAATTTTTCAGAATTTATAGAAATATATCAGGATTCGTGGAAATTTTCAGAATGTATGGAAATTTTCAGGGTTTATGAAAATTTTTCAGGATTTATGGAAATTTTCAAAATTTATGGAATTTTTCAGGATTTGTGGAAATTTTCAAAATTTATGGAATTTTTCAGGATTTGTGGAAATTTTTAAAATTTATGGAATTTTTCAGGATTTGTGGAAATTTTCAAAATTTATAGAAATATATCAGGATTCGTGGAAATTTTCAGAATTTATAGAAATATATCAGGATTCGTGGAAATTTTCAGAATGTATGGAAATTTTCAGAGTTTATGGAATTTTTTAAAGTTTATGGAAATTTTCAGGATTTATGGAAATTTTCAGAATTTATGGAAATTTTCAGGATTCATGGAAATTTTCAGAATTTAATTCACTGAAAAGTAGAAAGTTCCACGAGGTTGAGGCAACCAAAATTTTGTTAAGCAAATTAATAATTTCTTTTAACGAAATATCCTACATTTTAGAAAAACTATCTTTATTTAAAAAAGATTATTTGCATTAAAATTTTTTTTCATAATAACAAAATGAACTTTACATTATTAAAAATTATCTGTCTTACGCGCAGGTGTTTATTCCCAATATCGTCCTGCCACTGTGCAGCCCGTGAGGCTACTCGTTGAGCCAACGAGCTACGAGGAAACGCACACGAAGCCGAATGCCTCTCCACGTCCGAGTATACTAAGGAAAAGAGATCATGATAATTCACCAGCAAAAGGTAAGTAATTGCCATAGAATAATAAAGACATACTTTATTGTTCCAGACAATTTTACAATCAGAATTATGCTATTTTCCAAACAATCAAGCACCGTTAAATAATTTACTAGTATATAATTCGTAAACTTGTATTTAAAATAAAAGCACAAGTGTAATTTGAATTTATCGTTTTTATATAATAATTTTAAAAAGCGTTAAAAAATTGGAAATTTAGTACATAATCACTGCACTTTCATATTACACTTATATAAATTTGATGAACCAGTTTATGAAGAAAAAAAAACTTCCAGTATCGGTTCATTATAATTTAAAAAAATAAAAATTTTGCAGTGACACGCAGGGAAAATTTTACTTAAATTGGAAATTCAGTATATAAACACTATAATTTTATATGACACTTGTATACATTTAATGAAGTTAATTTTAATAAATTAACTTTTTTAATTAAATAAATTTTAATGAATTAAACTAGGTAAAATTTATTAAATTTAACTAGTTAAATAGTTAGATTTCTTAAATACCTTATTTAACTAGTTAAATTTATTACATTTTTTTTTTATTTATAAATTTATTAAATTTAACTAGTTTATGAAGAAAAAAAAACTTCCAGTACCGGTTGAAATTTTTGTTTTTAAATACAAACTTTACAGTGACACATAGGAAAAATTTTACATCACGATATTTTTCAGGGGCAGCTAAAAACCTGGTACCCGTCCTGGCAGCTTTGCCATCGGTGGCGTCCACTTGTAGTCCGCCAGGTTCACCAAGAGGTGACAGAGGCGGTGATGGTTGTCAAAGTTCGGGTTCCACAACAGTTTCCGCGACTTCCTCCCCGGGTCTCGACGAGGAGCCTGAACAATCGCGAATAACGATAAATCAAACGATGGAAATGTCGCCAAGAAAAAAGCCTCGGAAGCAGCAACTCACAGGCGTTGAACTCACAGAGTCTCGATACAACGACGAAGAGATGCAATTTATAACCGAAGAAAAATTGAAAATCAAAGATGAGCCCAAGGACAAATTTGAAAGGAAACAGATGATGAGTGTGCAGCAACACGATGGAAGACTCGCTGGACATCAACCAGCTGTTGTTATGAGGTCGAGACCAACACCCAGCTTATTGAGTAAGAACTTTTACTTTATTTATTTATTTTCTGCAAATTTGTCTACATTTTTATGGTCGTTTTATGATAGTTCTAAAAAAGGTTGGATTCTTTTTAACGAACTGTTGATCGCAAAAAAACAAGAAAATACAGTTTATCTTGTAATTATTAGAATATTTTATATTCTTGTATTTGATTTCTTCTTTATTGTTTATTATTTAATTTTTTTCAAATTTTATACATCTTTATGCTCGTTCTATGATAAAGTTCACAAAAATTGTTAGATTTTTTTAAACGAACTGTTGAACGCAAAAAAAAAAGAAAATACAGTCTATCTTATAATTATTAGAATATTTTATATTCTTGTATTTGATTTCTTCTTTATTGTTTATTTTATTTTATTTTTTTTCAAATTTTATACATCTTTATGCTCGTTCTATGATAAAGTTCACAAAAATTGTTGCATTTCTTTTTTAACGTAACGTTGATAAAAAAAACAAATGTTTTTCCTTGTAATTATTAGAATATTTGATGTTCTTCTGTTATTTGATATCCTCCTTAATATTTGTTTTCTGCTAGTTTAATACATCTTTATGTTCGTTCTATGATAAAGTTGATAAAAATTGTTGTACGGTTTTTTTAGCGATACGTTGATAGCAAAAAAATACGTTTTACCTTGTAATTATTAGAATAATTCATATTCTTCTTTTAGAAACTTTTTTTCGTTCTATGATAGTTCTAAAAATTGTTGGATTCTTTTTAACGAACTGTTGATCGCAAAAAAACAAGAAAATACAGTTTATCTTGTAATTATTAGAATATTTTATATTCTTGTATTTGATTTCTTCTTTATTGTTTATTATTTAATTTTTTTCAAATTTTATACATCTTTATGCTCGTTCTATGATAAAGTTCACAAAAATTGTTAGATTTTTTTAAACGAACTGTTGAACGCAAAAAAAAAGAAAATACAGTCTATCTTATAATTATTAGAATATTTTATATTCTTGTATTTGATTTTTTCTTTATTGTTTATTTTTATTTTTATTTTTTTCAAATTTTATACATCTTTATGCTCGTTCTATGATAAAGTTCACAAAAATTGTTGCATTTCTTTTTTAACGGACCGTTGATATAAAAAAACAAATTTTTTTCCTTGTAATTATTAGAATATTTGATATTCTTTTTTATTTGATATCCTCCTTAATATTTGTTTTCTGCTAATTTAATACATCTTTATGTTCGTTCTATGGTAAAGTTGATAAAAATTGTTGTACGGTTTTTTTAACGATACGTTGATAGCAAAAAAAAATACATTTTACCTTGTAATTATTAGAATAATTCATATTCTTCTTTTAGAAACTTTTTTTCGTTCTATGATAGTTCTAAAAATTGTTGGATTCTTTTTAACGAACTGTTGATCGCAAAAAAAAACAAGAAAATACAGTTTATCTTGTAATTATTAGAATATTTTATATTCTTGTATTTGATTTCTTCTTTATTGTTTATTATTTAATTTTTTTCAAATTTTATACATCTTTATGCTCGTTCTATGATAAAGTTCACAAAAATTGTTAGATTTTTTTAAACGAACTGTTGAACGCAAAAAAAAAGAAAATATAGTTTATCTTACAATTATTAGAATATTTTCTATTCTTGAATTCGATTTCTTTTTTGTTGTTTTTTTTTTTTTTTTTTTTTTCAAATTTTATACATCTTTATGCTCGTTCTATGATAAAGTTCACAAAAATTGTTGCATTTCTTTTTTAACGGACCGTTGATAAAAAAAAACAAATGTTTTCCTTGTAATTATTAGAATATTTGATATTCTTCTTTTATTTGATTTTTTCTTTATTAGTTATTTTCTTCAAATTTTATACATCTTTATGATTGTTCTGTGGTAAAGCTGACAAAAATTGTTGCATAGTTTTTTTAACGAGACGTTGAGCGCAAAAAAAAATGTTTAAAAAAATATATATATAAATTTTTTACTTTGTAATTATTAGAATATTTGATATTCTTCTTTTATTTGATATCCTCCTTAATATTTGTTTTCTGCTAATTTAATACATCTTTATGTTCGTTCTATGGTAAAGTTGATAAAAATTGTTGTACGGTTTTTTTAACGATACGTTGATAGCAAAAAAAAATACGTTTTACCTTGTAATTATTAGAATAATTCATATTCTTCTTTTAGAAACTTTTTTTTTTTACGTGATGCATAAAATGCCATTTTTTATATTGCAGGATCCTCTTGGAAAAATCGATGTAGTAGTCGACTTCACCATTACAGAAGACCGGGTGACGTGAGACCTCGCGAAGAAAGAAGGCCAACGGTCGCCGAACTTGCCCAGCAGCAACATGTCTTACAGAAAATTAATGGCTGGAAAGTCTATCATCTCACTGCACAGATGGAAGATCTAGCTGAACTGGAAAAACAGGTAATTCTCCCAAACAATTTCTCAACAATGTCTCAATTATCTTTCGGCATAATTATTAACAGGCTTATTTTTCTCCCATTATTTTTTTTCATGTCACAAATTACGACACTGCAAATTTTTCCTTAAAAAAGAATAAAATTTATTAAAAATGAAACAAAATATCCTTTAAATAGCGCCAATTAATTATTTACAAACTAATTTTTGTCGCAATTTTAGACAATTGATATCAAAATTTGGAAAATGTTTTTGCATGGAAAAAACATAAATTTGCTTCATTATTGAAAGTCGAATAATTTTGTTTTTCCATAACAAATCAATTTTATGTTATCTAATATCGAAATATTGGAAGCTTTTTTTGCATGAAAATCAAACATAAAATTGCTTCGTTATTGAAAACCGAATTATTAATCGAATAATTTTGTTTTTCAATAACAAATCAATTTTATGCTACCTGATATCGAAATTTTAGAACAAGTTTTTGCATGAAAATGAAACATAAAATTGCTTCGTTATTGAAAAACGAATTATTAATCGAATAATTTTGTTTTTCAATAACGAATCAATTTTATGTAATTTGATACCGAAATTTTAGAACAAGTTTTTGCATGAAAATTAAACATAAAATTGCTTCGTTATTGAAAATCGAATTATTGATCGAATAATTTTGTTTTTCAATAACGAATCAATTTTATGTTATCTGATATCGAAATTTTTAAACATGTTTTTGCATGAAAATAAGACATAAAATTGCTTCGTTATTGAAAAAACGAATTATTAATCGAATAATTTTGTTTTACAGGTTCATGAGAAATTAAAAACGACACTGGTAATGCTGGAGTCGCAACAAATAGGGAAGAACAGGCAAGACGATGGCCTGGAGCGTGCCAACGAATTGATAAAGGGAAATATGCAACGCAGTAGTTTGATAAGTGAGGGTATGAACGAAGCCAGGACTCAGCTAGTTGCGATATTCCAGCACAAAGGACACGTGACGGATATTCTCCAACGGTGCGGTAACAAGCGAGCTCAAAAAAAGCGAGACAAATAAAAGCGTCTCTCAAAGGGAAATGCGCGTGTCCTCGATATCGCCAAGTTCTTGTGAATAATTTTTTTAAATCTCATTGCGCTATCCTGCCAGTGAGATCGAAGATTGATGGGGGAGTTATTTTTTATCTGTGTCACAGAATCTATATTATCACAAATAAATTAATGGTTTTATAACTCTAATAACGACGCCGAACGTCGCTAATACAACGTCGAAAGGATTTTATTATATCAACACTTTGAATCAGTCATTTTTAACCCGTTTACCCTTTTTTTTCACAGCTCAACTACCGATAAATTATTGTTCGGATCTGGAAAATATAATCTGTTCGTATAAATGGTAAAGATTAATATTCCATGCAGGTAAGAAATTGCATTTTTTTTACAGCACGAAGATAATCAGGAATAATCCAATTATTGTATTCGATCGAAATAGCGAAAAACATATATTGTGCTATTTTTACGCACTGGTGGAGAATTCGGAATTGCCAAGAGCTGATCAGAACCTACAAACGATTCCGCATCGGTTCGTCACCTTAGAATTGCTGTGAAGTGAAAAAAAAAGGATGCAAAGCAGAACTTTGCACATTGCTTCCTCATTAATTTTCATCTTTCGCAACGCCGCCTCTATGAGGAAATTTCTTTATTTTATTTTTGGCTTCCTCATAGAGGAAACTTTGCGAAAGATGAAAATTATTGACGAAGCAATGTGCAAAGTTCAACTTTGCATCCTTATTTTAAATACAAATTAAAGAAGTACGAAAACAAAAATTTTCATAAATTCAAAATTCTATAAAATCTAAACCGCTTTATGTATTTCGCTTAAATTCAATACCGATCGTCATTTTTCATTGCTTTATTCGTCAAAAACTGTTTAAGCTCATTATCTAAAAAATTGTGGCAGCTAGAGAACATACCGAGAATTTTTGAAAAATTCAATGTCTTATAAAATCTGAACCACTTTACCAATCGTCACCAAATTCGATATCTACTACAACTGGATGTTAATTTTACCTTGCAAAAGACTTGAGCAGGTTTGGTCGAACTTAACTTGAATGAGAACGAAAACAAAATTTTTTCGAAAATTCAAAATTTTATAAAATCTAAACCGCTTTATGGATTTCGCTTAAATTCAATACCGATCGTCATTTTTCATTGCTTTATTCGTCAAAAACTGTTTAAGCTCATTATCTAAAAAATTGTGGCAGCTAGAGAACACACCGAGAATTTTTGAAAAATTCAATGTCTTATAAAATCTGAACCACTTTACCAATCGTCACCAAATTCGATATCTACTACAACTGGATGTTAATTTTACCTTGCAAAAGATTTGAGCAGGTTTGGTCGACCTTAACTTGAATAAGAACGAAAACAACATTTGTTCGAAAATTCAAAATTTTATAAAATCTAAACCGCTTTATGGATTTCGCTTAAATTCAATACCGATCGTCATTTTTCATTGCTTTATTCGTCAAAAACTGTTTAAGCTCATTATCTAAAAAATTGTGGCAGCTAGAGAACACACCGAGAATTTTTGGAAAATTCAATGTCTTATAAAATCTGAACCACTTTACCAATCGTCACCAAATTCGATATCTACTACAACTGGATGTTAATTTTACCTTGCAAAAGAATTGAGCAGGTTTGGTCAAACTTAACTTGCATGAGAACGAAAACAAATTTTTTTCGAAAATTCAAAATTTTATAAAATCTAAACCGCTTTATGGATTTCGCTCAAATTCAATACAGAGCTTCATTTTTCATTTTTCTATTTGTCCACAACTATTTAGCTCATTAGCTGAAAAATTGCGGAAGCTAGAGAGCATACAGACATTTTTCGAAAATTGAAAGGCTTATAAAATTTGAATTTCTTTTTAAATTTTTTCGAAAATGTATACATAGGAAGGGACGTTGCTCCTCTACCAGCGTGCCAAATTTCAGCTTGATTGTTAAAGCCGTTTTCGAGATACAGCGGTTTGAATTTTGCAAGCGTGCCACACACACAAACATATTGCACGATATTTTTTTTTTTACGCGGCACCTCTCAAAACTGTTCTCTATTACGAAAAGTCATTCCTCGTAAATCATCGATGTGATAAAAAATATGTAGAGGTCGCGACGGAATTTTAAAATTTTCTTGTTTTAAACATTTTTTTCAGTGGAAATTCTCATGTATATCTTTACATTTTTTGCATTACATGAGTGTAGAGATACTGGATATCACTCCGACAGTTCGATATTGTTTTATGGTAGCTTTAGAGTACGAAATAATTGCAACTGCGAAAAATGTGTACTGTGAAAGAGAAAATTAGATGAGCAGATATTTTCAAAAAATTCAAAATGTGATAAAATTTTTATCGTTAAGCCGATTAACGCCGAATTAAATCCCAAATCCTGTCTGATAATAGTATACGTGTGTACCAAATTTCAGCTCGATATCTGCAAAATTGTGGAAGTCGGAACGAAAACAAACTTAAAAAAAAATTACAAAATTCGCTACCGGCGTGATGTGATATATTTATCACAGAAAATAAACATTATCATTCACAGTAAAAACAGTGAATGATAATGATAAACATTTGGCCACAGGATTAACAAATTACATTCTGGAGATGCCGGAAACAATTAAGAATATTATGAGACACTCTGTAACAACAATAATTGTCCGAAACCTTCAAATGTTTACGATTATCATTCGCTCTTTTTACGAGAATTTTGTAGTTTTTATATAATAGGTTTTTTGGGATAAATACATCATATTATACAGATAGAGATTGACTGAGATAATTTTATAATTTTACAATTATAATTTTATAATTTTTTTTTAAGTTCGTTTTTGTTCAAAGGTCCATAATTATTTAGATATCTAACTTCAATTTGGTTTACAGGTAGAATATTATCAGACAAAGGTTGGGATTTAATTTGGCATTAATTCTCTTAGGCATTCAAATTTTATGGCATTTAAATTTTTTTTAAACATTTTTTAAATATTTTTCGCAGTTGCAATTATTTTGTACTCCAAAACTACCATAAAACAATAAAGGACTGTCGCAGTGATATCCAGAATCTCTACACTCATGTAATGCAAAAAATGTGAACATATACATTAGGGTGGCCCAAATTTCAGCTGTATTTTTTAATTTTTGGTCTCACCCCATAAAATAGTTGTTTTCGGTGAAAAAACAATTTTCATGAAAAGTGGAGATTGCGAAAAATTATTTAGAGATCGCTCAACAATTTTGAAAATTTCCGAAACGATTTCTTTTTCTTCATTTTTTGTAATCTCTCACCCCTGATATCATCTTGTTATCTCATTCCTAGTTTATGGTCGAAATTTTGGAAAAAAATATTAACTTCAAAACGTCGCTCAATGACAAAGAACATTTTGGAATTTATTTTCAATTTTTATTTTTTTCTCAACTTTCACCCCTGATTTTCACTCATTATCAGACGTCTAGTTCATAGTTTAAAAAATGTTATGAAAATATTAACGTTAGGCTGTCGCTGAAAGAAGTAAGTCGTTTTTTTTTGCTAATCGAGAATCGCGAAAACCGACTTATTTCGTTCAGCGATCGCCTAACGTTAATATTTTCATAACATTTTTTAAACTATGAACTAGACGTCTGATAATGAGAGAAAATCAGGGGTAAAAGATGAGAAAAAATAAAAATTGAAAATAAATTCCAAAATGTTTTTTGTCGTTCTGAGACGTTTTGAAGTTGATATTTTTTTCTAAAATTTCGAACATAAACTAGGAATTAACTAGGAGTTAACAAGATGATATGAGGGATGAGAGATCACAAAAAATGAAGAAAAAAAAATCTTTTCGAAAATTTTCAAAATTGTTGAGCGACCTCTAAATAATTTTTCACAATCTCCATTTTTCATGAGAACTGTTTTTTCACCGAAAACAACTATGTTATGGGGTGAGATCAAAAATTAAAAAATACAGATGAAATTTGGGCCACCCTAATATACATGAGAATTTTCCCTGAAAAAAATTATTAAAAAAAGAAAATTTAAAAATTCCGTCGCGACCTCTACATATTTTTTATCGCATCTATGATTTATAAGGATTTTTTTTTTCATAATAGAGAACAGTTTTGAGGGGTGCCCCGCAAGAAAAAAAAAAAAATGTGCCAAAATGGACCACCCTAATACATACATACATCCGGACATTTTTTCTACACCACTTTTCTCGACATTTTTTACCATTCTGAGGGTCCTGACATGAAAATTTGGAAAAACATTTTTTTTTACAAAAACAAAAAAATATGAGGAATCAAAAAAAAAAAAAAAAAAATCCATTTTTTTTTTTTTTTTTTTTTTTTTTTCGATTGACTCACGTAGTAGTTTCCGGTAAAATCGAGATGGATATTTCATAGGTGGCGTGACGATCGCAGTTAAGCCGCAATATTTGAAGTAAAATTTCTATGCTATTATATTCTCGCGTTATTAATATTCCAATACGTCAGAAACATTGTGAAAAATAATGCAAAGATTGCAATTCTGTCAACAAGTAATCATTTTCTAATGTCATATGGAAATATTTATTAACATTACATAAAAGTAAATATTTAAAATATATAAATGACTAGATAGAAATATTGCATAAAAATGTACATTGCAAAATATAATGATTTCGTAAATAAATATAATAACTAGGTGTTTTATTTGCCGGTAGATTATTTAACGATAGTGGCAAAGTTTCGCGTAATTGCTAACCATACATGCCCGCATGATTGTGTGATAATTACTGCAACTGGTGAGCATCGCGATAATTGCCAACCGACTAATTACTAAAAATTACTTCGCTTTTTAAAATAACAAAATCCGACCGGACGCAATGTTCGAGTTGTAAAAAAGTAAATGAAAAAATAAAACAAACAAACAAACGATATTTCGGTTAACCAGAAAATCGGCTGGATTTTTAAGAAAATAATAAATGGCAACGTTTTGGATTGTTAAGAGAACAAAAGTATAATACAATGAAAATTCATTCGCTCGATATGGCTTGTCGTAACTTTGTTATTATTACAATTTTTAGTAGCGAACAAGTACCAACGAATCTATCTCGAATAACTGGCCGTGTTATCAATCTACTGACTATTAGGTATGCAGCGTAGAATTACTACTTGACACTGATGTATAATTACTATTTAATCGTTTTTTCAGGGTCAATATCGAAGTTGTAATCACATGATTACTTTTGAACTCTCTCAATTTGTTTATTTATCCCCTAAATAATTTGGTATTCATTATTTCTCCAAAATATTCAGCCAAGTTAGTAAAAGAAAAATTTATAAAAATTTTATCGGTGCCCAAAAAAGAAGTTTAGTACAAATTAAATTAAAATTGCCATGGAAATCAAAATTTCCAAAAATGTTAAACACTTTTTTGCTGAATCTCTTAGATATTTCTCGTACTTAGTCAGATTTTTGTGCTACTTTTGTACAAAGTATTTTTTATAAACTTTTTATATTTTTTACGCCCAAATATAGGATGAATTTTTTTCATTTTCTCAAAACAAACAAATGATTGAATTAACATAGAATATCTGTGGATTTTCGTTTTTTTTTTACCAACGTGGGCAAATATTCTCAATAAATAAAAAACATCATATTATCAACGAAACAAAACGACAAACAGAGCGAATTCGAAAGTAACAAAATATTTACAACTCTGATAAATACATAGAGCATTTAGATAGTCGATCGTTAGCCTACAATTGTGCAACGACTCTCAATAAACGATAAATAAATGGGACTGGCTCTTAAATATTTCATAGCATCTTCTTTTATCGACTTTTCGTAATATAAAAATCATGAAATCTCGGAAACTACGTTATCACAACATCCGCATGAATGTCATATAATAAAGCTTCCAAACAATTGAAAAAAAAAAGAAAAAAAAAAGGAAAACCTCAACGCTTTTATAAGCCAACAAATCAGTCCCCGCCGTTTTCTGCCTCCGGCTCAGATCATATAATTTATCTTACAAGTTAGTACGATTCCCCCATTGGAATTATCACGTTCACGACGATTATCGTCGCTGTTTTTTTTTTTATAACCGTACGTTAAAAACGTAGACGGTATTAAAAAAGAAAAGAAACAAAAAAAAAAAACAAAAAATATCAAGTACGGAAATTTTTCTCATTCGCAGTGGCTTAAGAACTGCTAATCTGCGCGGTTTTTATGTCCGCTTTTTTAAGTATCGTTGGTTCGTCCTTCAAAAATGTTCCAGATCGCGATCCGACCGTTGGTTGATTTTTAGGAGCGTCTCCATTATGGCACTTGGTCTTTTTGTCATCAGCTGCAGCAGATTTAACTGGTTTTTTCGCTGCGCTCGTTATTCTGTTCGATCTATGAAGAGCATTAGTTTTTGGGGAGGATTTTTTGCCAGGACTTTCGGTGCTCGGTTGATTGGACAAAGTTTCCTTCTTTTCTTTTTTTCCGATTGAAGTTGTAGCTGCAGTTGCAGTTGTCGTTGCAGTTGCAGCTGGCGAAGGCGGAACGCTTTGTTGTCGTGGACTGACTCTGGAAATCACGCCATTAACGGCTTTAGGTGGTACATCAGGTGTTTTAGCGGCTTCCAAAAGATTTCTCCGAAGATTCGGCGAACCGTGATAAGCGGAAATCGCAGCAGCGCGATTTCTGCTTGCCGCTGTTGAACATTCCAAAGATCTGGGCAATCTTCGTCCCGCCGTTAAGGGACTTCGTTGCTGCATCGGTGGTGATGATTTTTTAACGCGGTCGTAAGCCTGAGTTTTATTCGCACCGACTCTTGCCATTGTTGGTGAAACTTTGTTGGAAACGTTTGATGATTTTGGTGTTGCTGAAATATCGGCCATTAAACTGTCCGTCGACATTGATGTGTCCATTTTACTGGCGTTTTGAGGCTTTTTCTTGCCAATTGGCTGCTGCTTTTTCTTCGGTTCTGCAGCAACGAGGGAATCCGCTGATAGACCAATTTCTCCGTCTTTGGGCTTTAATGATGGCGATTCTGGACGAGTTATACCGCAACTTTTACTCACTGCTTCCTTTTTCGTTGCCGTTGCTCTGCTACTCGATGCCTCGGCCAAACTGTCCGATGATAAAGCTTTTGTGTCCTTTTTTATTGGTAACTTCATCTTTGCTAGAGGCTTCTTTTCTGTCGCTCGCTTCATCGCCGGGCTTGACGTTCGCGAAGAGTCCGAGGATGAGATCATTATTTTTCTTCGCTGCTGGACTATCACACGCTCGTGTTGCGCCTGTTGAGCACTTTCTTTCGTCACTGACTTGTTTCTTGGCTCAAGATATCGCGATTTTACCTAAAAGAATATTTCGGAATTTTAAAAAAGGTTTTTTTAGATTCTGAAGAATTGAATGGAAATTTTATGAATTTTTAGACGTAAAAAAGAGACGAAGAAGATTTTTTCAGTATGTTTTTTTTACAGATGTAACCATGTTTTATGTTAAAAGGATAAATGTTCGCGTTTGAATAATTTAAGGAGATTGGAGCGCTCCACACTAGTCAAATCAGTGCTGCAGATATCGCGATTTTACCTAAAAGAATATTTCGGAAGTTTTTTAATGCTTTTTTTTAGATTCTGAAGAATTGAATGGAAATTTTATGAATTTTTAGACGTAAAAAAGAGACGAAGAAGATTTTTTCGGTATGTTTTTTTTTACAGATGTAACTATGTTTTATGTTAAAAGGATAAATGTTCGGGTTTGAATAATTTAAGGAGATTGGAGCGCTCCACACTAGTCAAACCAGTGCTCCAGATATCGCGATTTTACCTAAAAGAATATTTCGGAATTTTTTTAATGCTTTTTTTTAGATTCTGAAGAATTGAATGGAAATTTTATGAATTTTTAGACGTAAAAAAGAGACGAAGAAGATTTTTTCGGTATGTTTTTTTTTTACAGATGTAACTATGTTTTATGTTAAAAGGATAAATGTTCGCGTTTGAATAATTTAAGGAGATTGGAGCGCTCCATACTAGTCAAATCAGTGCTCCAGATATCGCGATTTTACCTAAAAGAATATTTCGGAATTTTTTAAATGCTTTTTTTAGATTCTGAAGAATTGAATGGAAATTTTATGAATTTATAAAAAAGAGACGAAGATTTTTTCGGTATATTTTTTTTACAGATGTAACTATGTTTTATGTTAAAAGGATAAATGTTCGCGTTTGAATAATTTAAGGAGATTGGCGCGCTCCATACTAGTAAAATCAGTGCTAAATTTTTAAAAGCGTTTCTACAATTTCAGATGGTTTAATAATCTGTTCCAAGGTGTTAATCACATAGCAGCATTAGTTCTTGATATTAAAATACATTCACGGCTTTCATATGAACAGTAAATCGATCAATATCTCCAAATTTCCGATGTCATGTTTTTTCATCCAGTTTTGTAAAAGGGTAAACCGTACTATCAGTCCGATTATGACGAAACATAGCTCATTTTGATCAGTGGAGGATCCTTAATCGATTGACCGTACGGATTTTCTATAGTATCAGGCGTTCAAAAGTTACAGCCATTTGTATACTTGACGTTAGGTTATGATAGGATAAACAAACGGTTGTATCTTTTGAACCACTAATACGATTTAAAAAAATAGACGGCCAATCGATAGAATATCTTTTAGTAAACAAAATGAGCTATTGGTCGTCATAATCGGACTGATATTACGGTTTATCCTTTTAAAAAACTGGATGAAAAAACATAACATCGGGAATTTGCAGATATTGATCGATTTACTGTTGATATCACAGCTGTGAATGTATTTGAATATCAAGAACTAATGCTGCTATGTGATTAAGACCTTGGAACAGATTATTGAACCATCTGAAATTGGAGAAACGCTTTTAAAAATTTACCACTGATTTTATTAGTGTGTAGCGCTTCAACCTCCTTAATCGCTTACCTCCAACTTATTTGGCCAAGATTTTGGTCGTAACGCAGCAGAATCGCTGACCACTTGCTTTTCCTCCTGCGGAATTTTTCTCTCCAGTGGATCACTTTTGGGCTTAACTGGCAGAGCCTTTTTCACCTGCTGCGTCGTATTCGGTGCGCTCATCGTAGTTGTGGTAGTTACTGACGTCACTTGCTTTGTACTTTTCTCCGTGTGTTGAGAAATAGCCATTTTTACACGACGTAGATCCAAATTTCGAGCAGCCGGAGTTCTGGCTGGTGGAGCTCTTGGCTCCTAAAATAAACAATTTTTTTTACTCAGCAACGAAAAAAAACGAACTTACAAGTGCAGAAAAAAAAAATTTTCTCATTGCTATTTTCATATATAAATTAATTAATTCCTAAACATGGTAAAAAATGATAGTAATTTTGAAAAGCATTTATTAATATCGTTCAATTTTTTTCTCAAGAAAATAGAATCATCGAATGAAAATTGAGAACAAGGAAGAAAAACTAACGAACAAGTGCAAAAGAAATTATTGCCATTGCTACTTTTATATATTAATAAATTAATTCCAAAACATGGAAAATAATGATAATAATAAAAACTGATCTATTAATTTGAGTCTATTTTTTATTTCAAGAAACTAAAAACCCTTGAAGAAAATTACAAAAAGCTTGTTTATAAAAATGCATTATTTAATCAATAAAAAATATTTATAACATTTTTATTTTATTTTAATTTAAAAAAAATAATTAAGTTGGAGAAAATGAATACAAGAAATTGCAATCATTTACCTTAAGGAAATTAGAGTGCCGCGATGGACGTTTTAAAGCTTCGTGCGGTAAAATAACGAGACAAGCAAGTTCCTGAATTCGTCTTCTAAGCTCAAGATCCATTTTAAGCCACGTTGTGGTTCTCGCGGCCCTCGAAGCTTCCTTAACCAAGCATTTTTCTACTCGCGATTGAATCTTTCGCAAGAAATCGACAAACAATGGACCCCATGGCGGTTTCGTTTGTGATTCTTCGATCTGTGATGCCGCTAACATTTTACTGAGTTTGGAGTAACTTTTGCACGCCTGATCAGGTGGCAAACGATCCGCTGCCGCTAAAAAGTTGTCCTCAAGTCGACTGATATTCCATGTGAGATCGCGACCCAACGCTTGGAAATTTTCGTTTCCCAATACGCCGGAAAAATTTTCAGATATATATTTCACTGCAGTTTCCAAAAGATTCGAGACCATTCTGAATACCGGTTCTGCCCATCGAACGTTCGGTAAAGTTGCCAAAAGCTTGTCGCAATCCATCATCGTTTGAAGTACGTTGTCCGTTGACTAAATTACATAAACGTAATTCTTCATTTTTCAAAATTTTCGAAATCAAACGAATTTTTTTTTTTTTCGTCTTAAGAAATTCGTAGCATTTTTATTAGCATATCAATGAGTGAAGAAGAATAAAAATAAATCCAAGTTTTCCAGGTATTTTATCAGAATAAAAAAAAAATACATTGAAATAGAACTTTAAAAAAAATGTTTTGGTAATCTTTTTCGTGACTGAAAAAATTGTGAAAAAAAAGTAATTGTTTATTTTACTGAAGTATCAAGCAAAATTATTTAAAAAAACGAATGCATTGTCCATTATTTGTATATTATATATTATAATTTAATATATATTTTATTTACAATTTTGTTTTAACTTCACTATAGAATTATATATAAATATAATTATATATTATATATATATACTCATAATAATATATTATTATATTTTTATATATAATATAATTGTATAATTATTCATTATATATAAATATATAATATACAATTTACATTTTTTTATTTACAATTTTTTTTTAGCTTATTAAATTATGTATATAATATATATAATATATTAAATTATAATTCTATAGTGAAGCTAAAACAAAATTGTAAATAAAAAATAATTGTCCTTTGTAGTGAAGTTTTAAGTTGCTTTACTAAAACTACTAAAAAGGAGTATAACTTTTTTTTTATGTTATGCAATTTTCCATTATTATTTAGAGTAAATAATACGCACCATGTGCACAATATGCTGATGATAACATTTGTCCATGAGTTCGCGAGGCAACGTCGCGAATGCTTTGCATGGCCATATTCTGACAAAGTGCCTCGTTATCCAACGAAGAGACTTTCGGTAAACCTCGTCGAGACCATAAGCAGCGGCAAGTGGCATACACTCGAGTACTCCAACCGCGCATACTTGACAAGGCTTGTGAAAAAGATGGCAATATTTGACTTTCAATGTGTAACCTATGACTTCCTTGAGTCCTTCCAAACACAGCATGTCAGCGAGTGTCGCTAATTCAACGATACTCAGAGTCTCAGGGATGTTGCTTTCACCACTGTATATGTGGCACAACGCAAAATGAACCGCGTTGTAGGAATAACTGCAAGAACAAAAATTATTGTACAAACCAAAAAAAACGTTCCACGACTTGATCATTTTTTAAATTAAAAAAATTTAAACACGCTCGATTGTTCAAATTTTGTTAAACTTTATTATACCAGAAATCTTTATTTTATAAAATGATGGAAACTATTGAAATTGCTGTATAAAATAAAACGCACGACTTTATCATTTTTTTTAATTAAAAAGAATTTAAATACGTCCGTATGTTCATATTTCCATAAAATTAATTATACCAGAAATCTTTATTTCATAAAATGATGGAAACTATTGAAATTATTGTACAAAAAAAACGTCGCACGATTTTATCATTTTTTAAATAAAAAAATTAATTTAAACAGATGTTCGAATGTTGAAATTTTCTTAAAATTAATTATACCAGAAATCTTTATTTCATATAATGTTGGAAACTATTGAAATTATTGTAAAAAAAAACGTTGCACGTCTTTTTTATACAAAAAAACAATTTTAAAAGATGTTCGTATGTTGAAATTTTCTTAAAATTAATTATACCAGAAATCTTTATTTCATATAATGTTGGAAACTATTGAAATTATTGTAAAAAAAACGTGCAACGTTTTTTTTTATATAAAAAACAATTTTAAAAGATGTTTGAATGTTGAAATTTTCTTAAAATTAATTATACCAGAAATCTTTATTTCACAAAATAATGAAAACTATTGAAATTATTGTACAAAAAAACGTTGCACGATTTTATCATTTTTTAAATAAAAAAATTAATTCAAACAGATGTTCGAATTTTTTAATTTTCTTAAAGTTAATAAAGATTAAACATAACATTTTTTTGATATTTTATTATGGAATTAATTA
This sequence comes from Ephialtes manifestator, assembly GCA_963970395.1. Lineage (NCBI taxonomy): Eukaryota > Metazoa > Arthropoda > Insecta > Hymenoptera > Ichneumonidae > Ephialtes > Ephialtes manifestator. The sequence goes on along the minus strand of OZ019975.1, from coordinate 31,501,154 downwards.
TATCAGAAATCTTTATTTCATAAAATGATGGAAACTTTGGAATTTTTGAAGATATAAGGGTAAATATTGGAATATAATTTTATAAAATCCGTTACCCTTGAAGAGAAATGACGTTTCCCGCACTTTCAATCCATCCGCCGCTGAGAATAGCGGCAAAATATTGGCAACGTGAGCTCAGGATGCATTTATGGGCTCTGATTCTCCGACCGCCTACATCTATAGTCACATCCGGATTGATCTCCTCGAGAAACATTCTCAGCAAATCCTCGCCTAATCTGTTATATGGTTTCGTAACTCCCATGCTCGACGTTTCAGTTTCTTCAGTACTGACATCTAAACAAAACCCAAAAAAACTTTGTATTAAAAAATTTCCAGGGTGAAAAAATAACAGGAAAACCAAAAGATTTAACAGCGACAAAATAACCCAAGAACAAAATTATTCTATTTAAAATTATACCATATTTTCAAAGGGCCTCAAAAGGCCTTAAAGGACTGAACAAAATTAAAAGATCCAAAAATACCGAATTATCCAAAATAAAAATTGGAATTTTCCGTATAACAAAATTTCTAAATTTCTGAAAACAATTTTCCCCGGCTATATTTTGGCGTGCAGAATTTCATTTGTAGGATTTTTTTGTTCGAGAAATTCTATCGCCGAGTATTTTGTCGCTGAGATTTTCTACATATCATGGGAATAGCTTTTTGATCTCCTTGAATTTTTTTTCCAACAATTTTCCACAAAAAAAATTACTAAACTTATTAAACTTATAAAAATTCCAGAAAAAAAAATAACAGGAAAACAAAAAGACTTAACAGCGACAAAATAATCCAAGAACAAAATTAAGTTATATCAAATTATACCATATTTTTAAAGAGCCTCAAAAGACCTTAAGGGACTGAACAAAATTAAAAGATCCAAAAATACCAAACAATTTTAAAAAATTGGAATTTTCCGTATATCAAAATTTTTCTAAAAACCATTTTTCCCCGGCGATATTTTGTCGTGCAAAATTTCATTTATAGGATATTTTCATCCAATTATTTGTATTTTGTTAGTCATTTTGTCGCTGAGATTTTCTACATATCATGAGAATGTCTTTTGCATCTCCTTGAATTTATTTCCAACAATTTTCCACAAAAAAAAATTACTAAACTTATTAAACTTGAAAAATTTTCAGAAGAAAAAATAACAGGGAAACAAAAAGACTTAACAGCGACAAAATAATCCAAGAAAAAAATTATTCTATATAAAATAATACCATATTCTTAAAGAGTCTCAAAAGGGACTGAAGAAAACCACAAGATCCAAAAATACCAAACAATTTTAAAAAATTGGAATTTTCCGTATATCAAAATTTTTCTAAAAACCATTTTTCCCCGGCGATATTTTGTCGTGCAAAATTTCATTTATAGGATATTTTCATCCAATTATTTGTATTTTGTTAGTCATTTTGTCGCTGAGATTTTCTACATATCATGAGAATGTCTTTTGCATCTCCTTGAATTTATTTCCAACAATTTTCCACAAAAAAAACTTACTAAACTTATTAAACTTAAAAAATTTTCAGAAAAAAAATAACAGGGAAACAAAAAGACTTAACAGCGACAAAATAATCCAAGAAAAAAATTATTCTATATAAAATAATACCATATTCTTAAAGAGTCTCAAAAGGGACTGAAGAAAACCACAAGATCCAAAAATACCAAACAATTTTAAAAAATTGGAATTTTCCGTATATCAAAATTTTTCCAAAAACCATTTTTCCGCGGCGATATTCTGTCGTGCAGAATTTCATTTATAGGATATTTTCATCCAATTATTTGTATTTTGTCAGTTATTTTGTCGCTGAGATTTTCTACATATCATGAGAATGTCTTTTGCATCTCCTTGAATTTATTTCCAACAATTTTCCACAAAAAAAAACTTACTAAAGTTATTAAACTTATAAAATTTCCAGAAAAAAAAATAACAGGAAAACAAAAAGACTTAACAGCGACAAAATAATCCAAGAACAAAATTATTCTATATAAAATTATACCATATTCTTAAAGAGTCTCAAAAGGGACTGAAGAAAACCACAAGATCCAAAAATACCAAACTATTTAAAAAAATTGGAATTTTCCGTGTATCAAAATTTTTCCAAAAACCATTTTTCCCCGGCGATATTTTGTCGTGCAAAATTTCATTTATAGGATATTTTCATCCAATTATTTGTATTTTGTTAGTCATTTTGTCGCTGAGATTTTCTACATATCATGAGAATGTCTTTTGCATCTCCTTGAATTTATTTCCAACAATTTTTCACAAAAAAAAACTTACTAAACTTATTAAACTTAAAAAATTTTCAGAAAAAAAAATAACAGGGAAACAAAATGACTTAACAGCGACAAAATAATCCAAGAAAAAAATTATTCTATATAAAATGATACCATATTCTTAAAGAGTCTCAAAAGCGACTGAAGAAAACCACAAAATCCAAAAATACCAAACAATTTTAAAAAATTGGGATTTTCCGTATATCAAAATTTTGCCAAAAACCATTTTTCCGCGGCGATATTTTGTCGTGCAGAATTCCATTAATAGTCTATTTTCATCCAATTATGTGTATTTTGGTAGGTATTTTGTCGCTGAGATTTTCTACATATTATGTGAATATCTTTTTGATCTCCTTGAATTTTTTTCAACAATTTTACCCAAAAAATAGAAACTTACCAGCTCCAGAGCGACACAAGCTGCTCTGCATGCTGCTCTGATCAGACTCGGAAATAATTCCCTCGGCATCGCAATCGGCATCATCAATTGGCGATTTGTGTTTAGCAGGAAGCGAAGTGCTCATGATGGAAGTAAATTTCCTCGGCAAAGTTCTAACAGGAGCGTTGCTGCGATTCATAGCAAGTTTGCTTTCAACCCACGATGTTTCGGGTATGCTGTTGCTCATTCTATAAAGAGTTCTGCTGGTTCTCAAAGTCTCGTCTCTCGTAAAAACAGCTTCAGATGTTTTTGATCTCAATGGAGTCTTGTCAAGATCAGAAAGTCTGACAAAACTGGAGCCGCTAGCTTTGGTCTGTCCCTCTTTAGAATCTCGACTGGAACTCTTCGTATCTTTTCTGGAAACTGGCGTGGCACTGTCGCTGGATGTTCTCTCAAAATCTCTGTACTCAGGTTTCTTAAGTTCCGACTCAATTTTTTTAATAGTCTCAGTGAGTGATTTATGAGTCTCCGAAATTTTGCTTCCACTTTCGTGCTCGTTAGTTTGCAATATTTTCGTAAAATTCACCATTTCTCCATTGGGCAATTCATCGAGATCCAATTCCTGATGATTATCCGTTTCCGGTGAAGGTCCACTTCCGCTGCTGATGTCAAAAGTCTCGCTTTTTCTTGTGTGTCCTTCGGTGCTTTCAGTGCCAGTTTTGTCCCAAGCAGAAACGTCCGAGCATTCGTCTTCGTAAATTCTCGCCTCAGAATTTTCGACAGTTTCATTTATACCCGTAGTGACTATTTGTTGCTCTCTGTAATCTCGAATTTTGACTGTGCGAGAAATATCGACAGTCTGAGAGATTTCAACGTGAGAATTTGGTGGAGTGTCTCGTACATCGTATTCAAAAACCTCTTCGGTTGATGTGTCGGTATTTCGACTGCTGCTCTCTTGCTCGTTTGATCTTCTGGGATTGACACCATTAAGGGTATCCGCTCGGGCAACTTCGCTCAATGAATGGCTCGAGTTGCTTGATTTAGTTTGTAATTTTCTTAAGTCTCCGCGATCGACGGAAACGCTGTGCGCGCGTTTGTGCTCACGACGAACGACAGAATCTTTGGCAATGTGTCCATTTCCATTTCCTTGAAGCTGACTCTTGTCCACGTTCCATGAATGACGCTGAAAAGCCGGACGTGAAGATGACAAAGCTCGGCGCCGAACGACAGGCGAATCTGATTCGATAAACATAAAAACGCTGGGTTTGCTTCTCTCACCGCCATTTGAACTCTGATCAACGTGACTGCTACTGCTACTTTCTCCAGAATCAGCTTTTTGTAAAACAGACAACAATTTAGCTTCCCCCACTTTTTCAAAAACCCTCGACGACGTCGAGCCATCATCGAAAATTTTTTTAGCATCTTCCTCCCGTTTGTCTTTCGGTTCTTTGAGATCGATGAACATTGAGAAAATATTTTTCTTATCAACAGAATCCTTCGCTTTTCCGTTCTCCGTAATTTCTGCAGTTTTTTGTGTTATTTTGGACGTCTCGTTGGAAATATCGATGAAAAATTCGCAGGATTGTTTTGTGGAAGTTTCAGCTTGGATTATCTTTTTTGGTTCTTGATTTTCGACGCTTTTCAGGGTTTTTGGACTGTCTATGTCGTTGAGATTGACGAAGAAACCCAAACTGCTGTGTTTTGATTCCGAAGATTTGATCTTTTTTGTGCTCTTGCTGTTTGAACAATCGGAATAGGAGAAACTTTGGGACATTCCTGTTTGACAATTGAGACTCGTTGAGGGTTTTGTTGGACCATTTTTGCCGCAGTCGCTCATGTCTACGACCCAAGCAGTCATCGACGAAGCCATTCGCGGTGTTTTTACTCGTCTATCTATTGGCTCTTCGTTCATAATTACCGAACCACCGGAAACAATCGGAGTGGATTCTGTTTTTCGATGAACAATCGGACTGTCCGTAGGTTTCGAATAATCGACGCTGCTAACGCCTCCCGAAATAATCGGCGTAGCTTCGTCGCGTTTTGTTCTCTTATTCGTCAAATCGAAACGTCGATTTTCTCGAATTCCTCCCTCGCAATTCAAAGTAACCGGCAAACTGTTGCAACAATTTCTCGAACCATCCTCCGATTCCGAGCAACTATCGGCTAAAATTTTGTCACTCGCGCTTTTAGTAATCGGGAAATTAGCGTCAGAATCGTTGCTAATATCTCCTCGCGTTAAAATCTCTCTTTCCGAAGCCCACGAAGTCATTTCTTCGGGCGATTCACGAGCTGTTGAGAAGCTTCCGGTCGCTAATTTATCGTCAGCGACACAAGCGTTAGAAATTGTAAAATCTCTCTTGGTATCACCGAGAAGAAATAACGAAGTTGTTGCGTATTTAGTTTCAGAAACGTCAGTTTTAACGGAAACTTCTTGTCCCGTTGTTATCAAAGCTCCAGAAATATCGGGATTATCGGCTGTCGTTAAATACGTTATCGTGGAATATTTAACTCCGGTATGAGGCAAATCAACGGAAAATTTGCTGACTATTTCAGAGACTGCAGGAGCTGATGAAGAGATTTCTTCGCTCGGCGGTTCGAAACAAGAATCCCCGTCAACTCGATGTCCGGAATATTGAGGAATTGAATTTTGAAACAAAAGATGTCCCTGACGTCTTTCGTATTCCTGACGCAATGTTGACAATTTTTCGTCGTTCGGATCGAGCTCAAAAGTATTACGTCTTATGAGCTGAGGCTGTTCCTGATTATTTCTTCGCCTTCGTCGTCGTCGTCTCTGCTTCTGTTCGCCCTGTGATTCATCGTCATTTTCCTCGCTTTCCTGGCTGGAATTTTTGTCCCTCTCTTCAGCAACTTCCTTCGATTGTTTAGCATTTTTGTTGTTATCCGATGATGGAGATGGATGAGCGCTTTCGCCGCTATCAGCTTCTTTAATCTCCACAACGAGAGTTTCTTTTTCGATTCCCTTTTCCGAAGAAGTTCCGTCCAATTTATCTTCGGAAATGGAATCGACTCGCTTGACTTTTCGCTGCTCTTTCATGGGTTTCAAATATTCCGTCATTTTTAATTCGCGCTCAAATTCAGCGACTCTTTCGTGTCCTCCCTGAAGGCTGGAAAGTTTTCTGGTTGTTAATTTATGATTCTGTTCGTCTTGCAAAGAACTTCCAGACTTTGTTGATCTTGTTGGTACATAAATCGGCAAACTATCGTCGGTTTCCTTCGGAATATTCGGTGAATCAACTGAAGTCTCAAGTTCGTCATTGAGACTCGAAGCGTCTATGAAATAATAGCTACTTATGCTAGAGGAACTCTTTTTCAGGGCCAAATCGTTGGCGTTTGACAATTCGTGACGTAATTGTTCGGCTGTCATGCTACGAGCTTCGGGATTTTGCGGTAATTTCTCATCCGCAGTTTTTTCGAATGATTTACGACGTGCGATTTCTTTTCGAGTTTCTGCGGATTTTGGGGACATTGCAGATGATTGTGGAACGAACTCGAAGGATTCCGTCGCTATGAAAGAGTTTGTGTGATCATTTTCAATGCTGCCACAGTCGGATTCGTAAAATGGATCGCTGAGAACTTGATTCTCATATCGAGCGACTTGCTCGTCTGTTAAAACGTCCGATGATGTGTTTTCTTGCTTTTCTTTCAGCGAACATCCGAGAATTTCACTGGAGACTGTGTTTGTCACACAACAACTGGACGAATCCGGTCGTTCGGGTTTTAAAGACGAACAACCAGCGCCTACGTCGTTGGAATTAAAGAGCGATCGGGATTTTCCAGTTTTTGTCACGGTCTCGACGTCTCGCTCAACTTTTCCGTTCGAACTCGTGCGATACAACGGCGGAAACTTGTCGATCTCACCGTTGACACTGATCTTTATAGAATCGTCGTCCATTGACACGTAATCCGTACAATGAGACTCCTCCAAATCTGTCACTGAATTTTCTGACTCGGTATTCTCTTGTGGACTTACCGAGCCAGTCTCTAATCCAGAATCTGCCATATCTGATGTTGTACTTGGGCTCAAATCGTACGCAACGTTTCCCTCATTTCCGGTTGCGCGATCAATTAGATCCAGATTTGGGTAAACCGCGCATTTTCTGTGATGAAATGATCATTAGATTTTTGTATTTCCCAGAGATTTTTAACATCCTATTATTTTTTTTTACTCACTCTTTTTATTTCATGAAAATACAATCGTTTTTGATTGACAATATGCAAGAAAATATTTACCAAATTTAATAAAGCAAAGTATTATTATTTAACTATTTTTCTTCATTACTTTAGTATTTTGATTTTTGTATTTCTTAGACATTTTTAACAATCTATTATTTTTTTTTATTCACGATGTCTCGCAGATTGATAAGTTAAATTTGTTTGAAATATTATTGGATTATTAGTCACGCAATATATTTCATTTTTTTTCTTTTATAGCGGTTTTTTTTCATTAATCACCCAATTTTTTTTTCATTTATAGCTTTTTTTTAATCATTTATTTTTATTTCGTGAAAATACAATAGTTTCTGATTGAGAATATGCAAGAAAATATTTACCAGATGTAATAAAGCAAAGTATTATTATTTAACTATTTTTCTTCATTACTTTAGTATTTTGATTTTTGTATTTTTTAGGCATTTTTAACAATCTATTATATTTTTCACTCACTCTGTCTCGTAGATTGATAAGTTAAATTTGTTTGAAATATTATTGGATTATTAGTCACGGAATATATTTCATTTTTTTCTTTTATAGCGGTTTTGTTTACATTTATTTTTATTTTGTGAAAATATAATCGTTTCTGATTGAGAATATGCACGAAAATATTTACCAGACGTAATAAAGTGAAGTGTAATTATTTAACTATTTTTTTTCATTACTTTAGTATTTAGATTTTTGTATTTCTTAGGCATTTTTAACAACCAATTATTATTTTTTTCCTTACTAAAAAAATAATCATTGGAAATATTATTGGGTGATTAATCACCCAATTTTTTTTTTTTTCATTTATAGCGTTTTTTTTTTCATTTATTTTTATTTCGTGAAAATACAATAGTTTTTGATTAAGAATATGCAAGAAAATATTTACCAGATGTAATAAAGCAAAGTGTAATTATTTAACTATTTTTCTTTATTACTTTAGTATTTAGATTTTTGTATTTCTTAGGCATTTTTAACAACCAATTTTTTTTTACTTATTCTGTCTAGCAGATTGATAAGTTAAATTTGTTTGAAATATTATTGGGTGATAAGTCACGCAATATTTTTTTTTAAATTTATAGCGGTTTTTTTTACACTTTTTTTTATTTCGTGAAAATACAACAATTTCTGATTGAGAATATGCAAGAAAATATTTACCAGACGCAATAAAGCAAAGTGTAATTATTTAACTATTTTTCTTCATTACTTTAGTATTTAGATTTTTGTATTTCTTAGGCATTTTTAACAACCAATTTTTTTTTTTTTCAAACAAATTTAACTTATCAATCTGTTTGTTTTTTTTTTTTTTCAAACAAATTGTAAGTAAAAAAAAATTGGTTGTTCAAAATGTCTAAGAAATACAAAAATCTAAATACTAAAATATTTAATATTATTAGGTGATTATTATCTAAATATCTAAAATCTAAATACTAAAGTATTTAATATTATTGGGTGATTAAGCATACAATTTTTTTTATTTTATTTATAGCGTTTTTTTTTACATTTATTTTTATTTCGTGAAAATACAATAGTTTCTGATTGAGAATATGCAACAAAATATTTACCAGATGTAATAAAGCAAAGTATAATTATTTAACAATTTTGCTTCATTACTTTAATATTTACGATTTTTGAATTCTCGAAAAAAAGCACAAGTAGAAAAATAGACTATAAATTTATAAATTGTGGGAAGAAACAATACTTATATTAAAAAATATGGCAAAAATAAATGAACAATAATTTTTTTGAAATGATTAAATGTGTAAATTTTTTTTGTTGTTCCATAAATGGTGTCCATTATTTAAATAAAGTAATCAAAATCCGCAATGTCTGCAATCACGCAATTTTTTATATATAGTCATCACAGGAAGTATATTTATAATTAGTTGCTTACTCGTATGTTTTGCAATGAAAATATTGCATCTACATTTGAGAACTTTTTTGTCACCCTTTTTTTTCACTTCTTCCTTCTTCCTCAATAAATCAATAAATATAGTTGGCTCCATACTTTTTTATGTTGCATTCATTATGAAATAAATAATTATTTTATGATGAAAAAAAAAATGTACTGCCAAATAAATTTTGTAAATAAAATGTTTATAATTTTATCGTAGATATAAATTTTCAAAAGTGAATAAAGAATGAATTATGAATAAAATCGAGCACTTTCGAAAATATTAGGATGTTAAAAAATCTAATCTCGTATTTATATTAATAATTACTGCAATACTGCACCTTTTTTTATTCTCAATGGGATAATCTGACGAACGACCGTCGTTCAGTACGAAAGTATTATCAATACTTTTAATAACTTCTACAAGGAGATTTTCCTCTTGTTTAATATCCAAATTGCTATATAGAAGCCTGTAATGAATTAAAAAATCATTGGTAATTTTTTCAAATTTTCCAGGCGGCAAAAAAAACGCCTTCTACTAAAAATATCAAATTCCAGGCATTTGTGATACAAAAGCACAACATAAACTATTTAACATGCAAAGACTAAATTATCGTCAACACCAAAATTTGCTTAATATCGTCATAATTGTACAGTGGAAAAAAAAGTCGATAAGGAGAATAAAAATAATGTATACCATGCGACGATTTATTTAAGAGTGTGCAAAAACATCTCTCCTAAGTTAAAACAAAAAAAAACATTAGTCTTTGAACTGTACCTCGAAAAATCTTTGATTTGTTGAAATATTTCTGGTGTCTCGATATAACATTTGATTGTATTGTTACTATGTACAATGTATGTCTCAAGAGCCTTGTATAATTGTGGCGATCGTGTCTTAACGATGCACACGTTTGTTTTTACAAAGCTACTGCCGTGTATTATGTAAAAGTCGGAGTGGAAACACTCGGTAAATATTCTACAATATAATAGAAATATTCATAAATAATCGAGTGAATAAACACATTTAATAATTCATAGGCTTTGAGATAATGATAGTGTAAATATTGAAATATTGGTAATTGTTATTTGCATATTATGTGCCAGGGAAACATAGTATAGAGATAAATTTATAACAAAATTTCTTAATATTTAGGAAATTCTTTTTTTATTTTTTTTTTTTTGTTTACCTGAGAATATCTCGTTGCAATCTCTGTATACTTCGTGAATAAGTACGTTGATTCTCCAACTTGTGTCGCCTTTTGAAACATTCACTAAGGGGAGGCTCAGGAGCTACTGTTAGAGGATGACGACAACTTGGATAACGCAGATGGCATCGCCTTGCTCGTTCTCTGTCCAAACTTCCACCTTCTTTTCTGCTGCCACTGCCTCCAGCCATGAGGCATGTCTACTCTTTCATATTAGTCCACCTAAAAAATATAATGACGATATATCAATGGCATTATTTTTTTTACAATTAAATTATTTAGTGTAAAATTATTTTTGTAATTGGAGTTTCTTTCAGCTCAGAAACGTGTTTTTTATAATAGTCCACCTAAAAATATAATGACAATATATCAATACCATTTTTTTTTTATAACAATTTCTACTTATTATTTATTTTTACAATTAAATTATTTAGTGTAAAATTGTTTTTGTAATTGGAGTTTCTTTCAGCTCCGAAACGTGTTTTTTATAATAGTCCACCTAAAAATATAATGACAATATATCAATTCCATTATTTTTTTTTTTACAACTTTTACTTATTATTTATTTTGAAAATTAAATTATTTAGTGTAAAATTGTTTTTGTAATTGGAGTTTCTTTCAGCTCAGAAACGTGTTTTTTATAATAGTCCACCTAAAAATATAATGACAATATATCAATTCCATTATTTTTTTTTTTTACAATTTTTACTTATTATTTATTTTGAAAATTAAATTATTTAGTGTAAAATTGTTTTTGTAATTGGATTTCTTTCAGCTCAGAAACGTATCTTTCATCTATTAGTCCACCTAAAAATATAATGACAATATATCAATGGCATTATGTTTTTAAATAATTTTTACTTATTATTTATTTTTACAATTAATTTTTTTAGTGTAAGATTGTTTTTGTAATTGGCGTTTTTTTCAGATCAGAAATGTGTCTTTCATATATTAGTTCACCTAAAAATATAATGACAATATATCAATACCATTATTTTTTTAAACAATTTTCACTTATTATTTATTTTGCAATCAAATTATTCAGTGTGAAAATTATTTTTGTAATTGGAGTTTCTTTCAGCTCAGAAACGTGTTTTTTATAATAGTCCACCTAAAAATATAATGACAATATATCAATTGCATTATTTCTTTTTTTTACAATTTTTACTTATTATTTATTTTGAAAATTAAATTATTTAGTGTAAAATTGTTTTTGTAATTGGATTTCTTTCAGCTCAGAAACGTATCTTTCATCTATTAGTCCACCTAAAAATATAATGACAATATATCAATGGCATTATGTTTTTAAATAATTTTTACTTATTATTTATTTTTACAATTAATTTTTTTAGTGTAACATTGTTTTTGTAATTGGCGTTTTTTTCAGATCAGAAATGTGTCTTTCATATATTAGTCCACCTAAAAATATAATGACAATATATCAATGGCATTATTTTTTTTTTTTTTACAATTTTTACTTATCATTTATTTTGCAATCAAATTATTCAGTGTAAAATTATTTTTGTAATTGGAGTTTCTTTCAGCTCAGAAACGTGTTTTTTATAATAGTCCACCTAAAAATATAATGACAATATATCAATGCCATTATATTTTTTTTAACAATTTTCACTGTTTATTTATTTTGCAATCAAATTATTCAGTGTAAAATTATTTTTGTAATTGGAGTTACTTTCAGCTCAGAAACGTGTTTTTTATAATAGTCCACCTAAAAATATAATGACAATATATCAATGCCATTTTTTTTTTTTTTTACAATTTTTACTTATTATTTATTTTGAAAATTGAATTATTTAGTGTAAAATTGTTTTTGTAATTGCAGTTTTTTTCAGCTCAAAAACGTGTTTTTCATATATTAGTCCACCTAAAAATATAATGACAATATATCAATGGCATTATTTTTTAAAATAATTTTTACTTGTTATTTATTTTTACAATTAATTTATTTAGTGTAAAATTGTTTTTGTAATTGGAGTTTCTTTCAGCTCAGAAACGTGTCTTTCATATATTAGTCCACCTAAAAATATAATGACAATACATCAATGGCATTATTTTTTTTTACAATTTTCACTTATTATTTATTTTGCAATCAAATTATTCAGTGTAAAATTATTTTTGTAATTGGAGTTTCTTTCAGCTCAGAAACGTGTTTTTTATAATAGTCCACCTAAAAATATAATGACAATATATCAATGCCATTATTTTTTTTAACAATTTTCACTTATTATTTATTTTGCAATCAAATTATTCAGTGTAAAATTATTTTTGTAATTGGAGTTTCTTTCAGCTCAGAAACGTGTTTTTCATAATAGTCCACCTAAAAATATAATGACAATATATCAATGCCATTTTTTTTTTTACAATTTTTACTTATTATTTATTTTGAAAATTAAATTATTTAGTGTAAAATTGTTTTTGTAATTGGAGTTTTTTTCAGCTCAAAAACGTGTTTTTCATATATATATATATATATATATATATATATATATATTTTTTTTTTTTTTTTTATTTTTTTTTTTTAATTGTTAGTTTTTTTCCGTATGCCTTCTTCAGGCTTTTACGTTTCCCCTCTCCCCTTTTCCCCGTTCCATCATAGAGACCCCTCTAGAGTGTTGTCCGCAGCCACTCATCCTAATGCACTACTGTATCGCATTTGCACGAGGGCACAGGAAAACTGCGGAAAACCTGGCCGATACACTCGGCTTTATTTTTACTGAGCTTCTACTGTATGAGAATACATTAGAAACTCAGAAAAACTGCCTCCCGCTCAGCAGTTGGCGCGCAAATCAGTGCAAGGCTAAGCGGTCACCCATCCAAGTTATGACCGCAAATAATGCTGCTTAACTCTGGGTACCGCCGAAGCCACACACCGACCGCGCGTCCACTGCTGTCGGTTCGTGTTTTTCATATATTAGTCCACCTAAAAATATAATGACAATATATCAATGGCATTATTTTTTTAAATAATTTTTACTTGTTATTTATTTTTACAATTAATTTATTTAGTGTGAAATTGTTTTTGTAATTGGAGTTTCTTTCAGCTCAGAAACGTGTCTTTCATATATTAGTCCACCTAAAAATATAATGACAATACATCAATGGCATTATTTTTTTTTTTACAATTTTCACTTATTATTTATTTTGCAATCAAATTATTCAGTGTAAAATTATTTTTGTAATTGGAGTTTCTTTCAGCTCAGAAACGTGTTTTTTATAATAGTCCACCTAAAAATATAATGACAATATATCAATGCCATTATTTTTTTTAACAATTTTCACTTATTATTTATTTTGCAATCAAATTATTCAGTGTAAAATTATTTTTGTAATTGGAGTTTCTTTCAGCTCAGAAACGTGTTTTTCATAATAGTCCACCTAAAAATATAATGACAATATATCAATGCCATTATTTTTTTTTTACAATTTTTACTTATTATTTATTTTGAAAATTAAATTATTTAGTGTAAAATTGTTTTTGTAATTGGAGTTTCTTTCAGCTCAGAAACGTATCTTTCATCTATTAGTCCACCTAAAAATATAATGACAATATATTAATGGCATTATTTTTTAAAATAATTTTTACAATTAATTTATTTAGTGTAAAATTATTTTTGCAATTGGAGTTTCTTTCAGCTCAGAAACGTGTCTTTCATATATTAGTGCACCTAAAAATATAATGACAATATATCAATGGCATTATTTTTTAAAACAGTTTTTACTTATTATTTATTTTGCAAACAAATTATTCAGTCTAACATTGATATTATAATTTGTGTTTTTTTTTTTAGTATATTGGCGTAAATCTTTACAAATCAAACATTGTGATATAATTTAAAAAAAAAATAAAACTTAACACAGAATTTAATTAAAAAACAAATTACTTTTTTAAATAAATTTGTAAAGCCACTTTTGTAAAGCTAACAGTTCAGTTTGATGACTATAAAATAGCGGTATAATCGTCTAAACGTGTTAATAAATTCAAGGATAGCAGTGAAAAAAAAACGGACACTGCATTAATTAGTATTCAATGCACAACATGTGTCTGAGGCTCTGCAGCGGCTACTTCATAGTCATTTTTTTCATGTACATCCTGTAGAGTTGCCGTATGACAAGAAACTAACTGTTATTTTAAAAATATATTCAATAAGAAATTAAAACACTCAAATAAAATATATCCAGCCATAAGGCTTGTCTATATTTTCACATAAATGCATCTCAATACATTACTGAAATTCATAAATGGAATTAAATTTTGCATTAGGTAAATTCAATAGTTGATTTATCCATTAGCAAAGGAATAACGAAACAGTCATTGAAAAGCATCGTAAATTTCAAGGACAGAAATTAAGAGGAAAAAAAATTTCTCCCTTAATTGGCTTTCGATGCATAACATGTTTCTCTGCTTCTGCAGCATCAAATTGATAGTATCTCCTTCATTTACATATTACAGGATTGATGTATGGCAACAAAATAACTATTACTGTGTTAATATACGAATTAGGATAGAAAAAAAAAAGATTTTTGGTACATGAGTAAAATTTTGTATTATTACACCATAAAAATAAACAACTAACTATAAATGCTATTGTATTTTATAAATCCTCCTTCATTTACATATTACAGGATTGATGTATAGCAACAAAATAACTATTACTGTGTTAATATACAAATTAGGATAGAAAAAAGAAAAGATTTTTGGTACATGAGTAAAATTTTGTATTATTACACCATAAAAATAAACAACTAACTATAAATGCTACTGTATTTTATAAGTCCTCCTTCATTTACATATTACAGGATTGATGTATAGCAACAAAATAACTATTACTGTGTTAATATACAAATTAGGATAGAGAAAAAAAAGATTTTTGGAACATGAGTAAAATTTTGTATTATTAGACCATAAAAATAAACAACTAACTATAAATGCTACTGTATTTTATAAATCCTCCTTCATTTACATATTACAGGATTGATGTACAGCAACAAAATAACTATTACTGTGTTAATATATGAATTAGGATAGAAAAAAAAAAAAGATTTTTGGTACATCAGTAAAATTTTGTATTATTACACCACAAAAATAAACAACTAACTATAAATGCTACTGTATTTTATAAATCCTCCTTCATTTACATATTACAGGATTGATGTATAGCAACAAAATAACTATTACTGTGTTAATATACAAATTAGGATAGAAAAAAAAAAGATTTTTGGTACATGAGTAAAATTTTGTATTACACCATAAAAATAAACAACTAACTATAAATGCTACTGTATTTTATAAATCCTCCTTCATTTACATATTACAGGATTGATGTATGGCATCAAAATAACTATTACTGTGTTAATATATGAATTAGGATAGAGAAAAAAAAGATTTTTGGTACATGAGTAAAATTTTGTATTATTACACCATTAAAATAAACAATTAACTATAAATGCTACTGTATTTTATAAATCCTCCTTCATTTACATATTACAGGATTGATGTATAGCAACAAAATAACTATTACTGTGTTAATATACAAATTAGGATAGAAAAAAAAAAGATTTTTGGTACATGAGTAAAATTTTGTATTATTACACCATAAAAATAAACAACTAACTATAAATGCTATTGTATTTTATAAATCCTCCTTCATTTACATATTACAGGATTGATGTATAGCAACAAAATAACTATTACTGTGTTAATATACAAATTAGGATAGAAAAAAAAAAGATTTTTGGAACATGAGTAAAATTTTGTATTATTACACCGTAAAAATAAACAACTAACTATAAATGCTACTGTATTTTATAAATCCTCCTTCATTTACATATTACAGGATTGATGTATAGCAACAAAATAACTATTACTGTGTTAATATATGAATTAGGATAGAGAAAAAAAAGATTTTTGGGACATCAGTAAAATTTTGTATTATTACACCATAAAAATAAACAACTAACTATAAATGCTACTGTATTTTATAAGTCCTCCTTCATTTACATATTACAGGATTGATGTATAGCAACAAAATAACTATTACTGTGTTAATATATGAATTAGGATAGAGAAAAAAAAGATTTTTGGAACATGAGTAAAATTTTGTATTATTACACCATTAAAATAAACAATTAACTATAAATGCTACTGTATTTTATAAATCCTCCTTCATTTACATATTACAGGATTGATGTATAGCAACAAAATAACTATTACTGTGTTAATATATGAATTAGGATAGAGAAGAAAAAAAGATTTTTGGAACATGAGTAAAATTTTGTATTATTACACCATTAAAATAAACAATTAACTATAAATGCTACTGTATTTTGTAAGTCCTCCTTCATTTACATATTACAGGATTGATGTATAGCAACAAAATAACTATTACTGTGTTAATATATGAATTAGGATAGAAAAAAAAAGAAGAATTTTGGTACATCAGTAAAATTTTGTATTATTACACTGTAAAAATAAACAACTAACTATAAATGCTACTGTATTTTATAAATCCTCCTTCATTTACATATTACAGGATTGATGTATAGCAACAAAATAACTATTACTGTGTTAATATACGAATTAGGATAGAAAAAAAAAAGATTTTTGGGACATCAGTAAAATTTTGTATTATTACACCGTAAAAATAAACAACTAACTATAAATGCTACTGTATTTTATAAATCCTCCTTCATTTACATATTACAGGATTGATGTATAGCAACAAAATAACTATTACTGTGTTAATATACAAATTAGGATAGAAAAAAAAAAGATTTTTGGTACATCAGTAAAATTTTGTATTATTACACCGTAAAAATAAACAACTAACTATAAATGCTATTGTATTTTATAAATCCTCCTTCATTTACATATTACAGGATTGATGTATAGCAACAAAATAACTATTACTGTGTTAATATATGAATTAGGATAGAGAAAAAAAAGATTTTTGGTACATCAGTAAAATTTTGTATTATTACACCATAAAAATAAACAACTAACTATAAATGCTACTGTATTTTATAAATCCTCCTTCATTTACATATTACAGGATTGATGTATAGCAACAAAATAACTATTACTGTGTTAATATATGAATTAGGATAGAAAAAAAAAAGATTTTTGGTACATGAGTAAAATTTTGTATTATTACAACATAAAAATAAACAACTAACTATAAATGCTATTGTATTTTATAAATCCTCCTTCATTTACATATTACAGGATTGATGTATAGCAACAAAATAACTATTACTGTGTTAATATACGAATTAGGATAGAAAAAAAAAAGATTTTTGGTACATGAGTAAAATTTTGTATTATTACACCATTAAAATAAACAATTAACTATAAATGCTACTGTATTTTATAAATCCTCCTTCATTTACATATTACAGGATTGATGTATAGCAACAAACTAACTATTACTGTGTTAATATACGAATTAGGATAGAAAAAAAAAAGATTTTTGGTACATGAGTAAAATTTTGTATTATTACACCATTAAAATAAACAATTAACTATAAATGCTACTGTATTTTATAAATCCTCCTTCATTTACATATTACAGGATTGATGTATAGCATCAAAATAACTATTACTGTGTTAATATACAAATTAGGATAGAAAAAAAAAAGATTTTTGGTACATCAGTAAAATTTTGTATTATTACACCATAAAATAAACAACTAACTATAAATGCTATTGTATTTTATAAATCCTCCTTCATTTACATATTACAGGATTGATGTATAGCAAAAAAATAACTATGATTGTGTTAATATATGAATTAGGATAGAGAAAAAAAAGATTTTTGAAACATGAGTAAAATTTTGTATTATTAGACCATAAAAATAAACAACAAATTATAAATGCTACTGCATTTTATAAATCCATCAGTGGTAATTAAATTACAGGATATTCATTAAATCGTAATAAAAAATTCAAGGATCGCAGTAAGTAAAAAAAAAAAAAAATCAATGTCCTTTAATTGGCATTCAATGCACAACATTTTTTTCTGACTCTGAAGTGAAAACTTCATGGTAACTTTTTCATTTACATATTATAGATTTGGCGCATGGCAACTAAATAAATGTTATGTTCTTAAAATATAAATTACAACAGCAAAAGCTAAAAAAATGTTTTCTAGTTTATTACGAATGCTTTTTTTTTATCATACAATCGCAGCTTAAAATAAAACCACTAAGTATAAACATCAGAGAATTTTATACATCTATTAGTGGTAATGAAATAGCGATATAATCATAAAAAATCATAAAAATAAAGATACGGATAAGAGTGGAAAAAAAAAACTGTTACTTCATGAATTGATATTCAATGCACAATGTGTGACTCTGACTTCACATCTTTCACTTCACAGTAACTTTATCATTAACATCCTGTGTCATTTACATTGCCAAAAATACAGATTTGTATTTTCACAGCATAGAAAATAATTGTTAATTTATGAATACATAAAATAGACACAAACATTCAATATGGTGTTGACTTTTTTTTTACATTGCCAAAAATATTGATTCATATTTCCACAACATACAAAATAACTGTTAAATTCTGAATACATAAAATATGCTCAAATATGGCAATCATTTTGTATTTTTGTCATTTACATTGCCAAAAATATTGATTCGTATTTTCACACCATATAAAATAACTATTAAATTCCTATCATTCGTATTTTCACAGTATAGAAAATAACTAGTACATTCTGAATACATAAAATATGCTCAAAAACCAAATATGACATTGACTTTTTTTTGTTGTCATTTACATTGCCAAAAATATCGAAACGTATTTTGGCACCATACAAAATAGCTATTAGATTCCAAACATTCACATTTTCAGAGCATAGAAAAAAACTATCAACTTCCGAATATTAAAAATACACTCAAAAATCAAATACGGCATTGACTTTTTTTTTTTTGTCATTTACATTGCCAAAAATATCGATTTGTATTTCCACAGCATACAAAATAGCTATTAAATTCCAAAGATCCACATTTTCACAGCATAGAAAAAAACTATCAACTTCCGAATACAAAAAATATGCTCAAAAATCAAATATGGCATCGACTGTTTTTTTTTTTTTGTCATTTACATTGCCAAAAATATTGATTTGTATTTCCACAGCATACAAAATAGCTATCAAATTCCAGATTCATATTTTCACAGCACAGAAAAAAACTATGAAATTCCGAATACATAAAATATGCTCAAAAATCAAATATGGCATCGACTTTTTTTTTTGTCATTAACATTGCCAAAAATATCGATTTGTATTTCCACAGCACACAAAATAGCTATTAAATTCCAGATCAATATTTTCACAGCACAGAAAAAAACCCTCAACTTCCGAATACAAAAAATATGCTCAAAAATCAAATACGGCATCGACCTATCTTTTTGTGTCATTTACATTGCCAAAAATATCGATTTGTATTTCCACAGCATACAAAATAGCTATTAAATTCCAAAGATTCACATTTTCACCGCATAGAAAAAAACTATCAACTTCCGAATACATAAAATACGCTCAAAAATCAAATACATCGTTTTTTTTTTTTTACATTGCCAAAAATAAGGATTTGTATTTCCACAGCATACAAAATAGCTATTAAATTCCAGATTCATATTTTCACAGCATAGAAAAAAAGTATGAAATTCCGAATACATAAAATACCTTCAAAAATCAAATATGGCATTGACTTTTTTTCTTGTCATTTACATTGCCAAAAAATCAATTCGCATTTTGGTACCATACAAAATAGCTATTAAATTCCAAAGATTCACATTTTCACTGCATAGAAAAAAACGATCAACTTCCGAATACATAAAATACGCTCAAAAATCAAATACGGTATCAACTTTTTTTTTTTACTTTTTACATTGCCAAAAATATCGATTTGTATTTTCACAGCATACAAAATAGCTATTAAATTCCAGATTCATATTTTAACAGCATAGAAAAAAACTATGAAATTCCGAATACATAAAATACCTTCAAAAATCAAATATGGCATTGACTTTTTTTGTTGTCATTTACATTGCCAAAAATATCAAATCGTATTTCGGCACCATACAAAATAGCTATTAAATTTCAAAGATTCACATTTTCACACTATAGAAAAAAAACTATCAACTTCCGAATACATAAAATACACTTAAAAATCAAATACGGCATCGGCTTATCTTTTTTTGTCATTTACATTGCCAAAAAAATCAATTTGTATTTCCACAGCATACAAAATAGCTATTAAATTCCAGATTCATATTTTCACAACATAAAAAGAAACTATTAAATTCCGAATACATAAAATCGCTCAAAAATCAAATAAGGAATTGCCTATTTTTTAAAATCACAAACATTGCCAAAAATATCGTTTCGTATATTCGTGGCCTACAAAATAGCGTTTTATTTCCGTTCCAAATGCACTTGTGTCACAGATTCCGAAAATAAGTCTCCAGCATTAGAGAATTTATTATTTCAACGTACAAAACATCGAGCGTGGTGCTAGAAAAATAAACAAGTATCCGCGTGGAGTCGAAAACCACACACGATAACCACAAGTCGTTGCGATAACGAAGGAAGAATTTCTTTTTTTCTTTTTCAACTATGTATATACCCCTTAAAAGCCGCTATTGATGCAGGAGGCGGCGCACGCTGTCATAATTGCTATTCCACTCGTGTCATCGCCGAGTGACCAGACAGAGAGAAAAGAAAGAAAAAAAAAGAAAGAAACGAAGAAGAGAGAGAGACAGAAGATCACCAAATGACAATAATACTCTCGTCTAGCAGCAAATGCCAACTGATAGGCGGCCTATTTTTTTAATTGCTCTGCTTTATCGTCGCAGGTTGCTGCTACGATCGATCGGAAGACAAACCATTCTGTACAATGTTAACATACACAACAAATATACATATATATATATATAAAGTAAAGAGAGATAGATATAGCGGTTTTATGGATAAGAGATTGTAATTTTCGAAAAGTGTAAAGATGGGTAATAGCAGAAGGAAATGTCGTCTTTATTGTTATTTTTTAAGTTTTCCAATAATTTATTGATCGGACGTACCTCGCGTTCTCACGCTGCACGAACGCAGCACGACCTCAAGGATATCACTGAAGGAGCGCCGAGTACGAAGTGCACTCGAAATCGCTGCTTTTCCGTACATTAGAAAATAGGTTTTCTTTTTTTTTTTTTTCACTTCGTTTGTTTGTCTCCAGTTGATGAGACTTTTCACATGACAATCAACGCACTAACCGCACCGTTGTTTATCGAACGTATGTATCGCTATTTATTCGCGGTACTGGAAGAAGGAGCGAGCCTATCCCGCTGCTGTTCCCCGCTCGCGACTTTCGGTAAGTCTATCTCTTCGCTCTTTCTCTCTCGCTCTTTTCGTCGCTCTCTCTCTTTCTCTCCCTCTCTCTCGCTCGCTCTTTTCGTCGCTCTCTCTCTCTTTCTCTCTCGCTCTTTTCGTCGCTCTTTCTTTCTCTCTCTCTCGCTCTTTTCGTCGCTCACTCTTTCTTTCTCTCTCTCGCTCTTTTCGTCGCTGTCTTTCTTTCTCTCTCGCTCTTTTCGTCGCTGTCTCTTTCTCACTCTCTCTCGGTCTTTTCGTCGGTATCTCTCTCTCTCTCGCTCTTTTCGTCGCTGTCTCTTTCTCTTTCTCTCTCGCTCTTTTCGTCGCTGTCTCTTTCTCTCTCACTCGCTCTTTTCATAGCTCTCTCTCACTCTCTCTCACGTTCTCTTAGATTTTGGTGCATAGTCGGCTGTCAAGATGGCGCGAGAATCGCCACTGCATGTGTCAAATCGATAAATTTAGATATACAGTCATGAAAGTTGAGCGTGTGTTGGTTACTCTCGAGGTTGCGCAGAGATACGAAAATACCGTAAAATTCGCAGCCGGTTAAATGACCAAAAAACATGTACTTTTTGTTGTAGTCGTGAGTTTGTGTTAAGAACATGTGAAACACCTTCCCCCCCGACCATTCCGGTCTCAATCGGTATCAAAAACTGTAATCAACTTTTTTCATGCATATTGACATTTTACAGCTCCAAAAAGAGTTTTATCGAATGCTCCAGTGATATCCGCATTCGATGAAACTCTTTTTGAAGCTGTAAAATGTCCGTATGCGTGAAAAAAGTTGATTACAGTTTTTATTACCGACTGTGGTATTTAACATGTTCTTAAGGGGAGGTGAAACATCCATAAGTGCGAGAAGGATAGCGAATATCTTTCGGAACAAGAGTTCTCAGAAACTGGACATTTTTTGGGAAAAATGAAAGTTTTACAGCATGCAGAATTAAGAGACCAACGTTGTAAAACTTTTCTTTTATCAAAAAACGTTCGGTGTCCTCTGAAAGATTGATTACAGTTTTTTTACCGACTGAGTAGGTTTCACCTCCCCTTAAGATGATGTGCTAGTGCTCGGTCGGTAACAAAAACTGTAAAGCATTGTTCTTGGTCACAATTGATGTTTCAGACAAAAGACGAGACGTACTGACTGCGTCTTGACAATCTGCAGTCATTACTTCTTGACTTTTATTCGAAAAATCAATCGTGGCAAAGAATAACAGTTCGGGAAGATACAGCTATCTCACTCACACTTATGGCGATCTGAGAGAGACAGACGATATGTAGCACATCGCCTTAATCTATTTTGGATTCTGAAATTACCGACTTTGTTTTTTTAATGCCAATCACCGCAAAGAAATAGAATTGTTTACAATTTCTTATCCAAAGTAATCATAGTACGTATTGAAGAATTTAGAAAACGTAATTTCTTATTATTTCTTAGATTTCGAAAAGAGCTAATTTTTGAAAGAGCTTCAAACCTTTTCTATAAGATTTCGAAGTGTGTGTGTTTTTTAAGAGACTGCGAAAACGCTTTTGTTAAAGCCTTCCAAAAAATTACTTTTTGAAATAAATACTCACTTGTAATACCACAAGAGCTTTGAAATTATCGGATATTTCCTGACAGGTTCGTTGCAAACAAATGAACGAGTCAAGTTTTCCAGGTTAAAAAATCACGAGCGCGTAGCGCGAGTGATTTTTCTGGAAAACTTGACGAGTTTATTTGTTTGCAGGGAACCTGGAGGGAAATATCAGATTAATTTCGAAGCTCGAGTGGTATTCGGGGGATTATTTTTTCTATTCAAATTGCGACAAATGGAATTGCACCATGAGACAAAAATTATCATTCTGACAAGGAAATTTCATAATCAGAACAAAAACCTATGTTGCATCCAACACATATTTTCTCTCTGCACAAAATGCAGTGAATTGCGCCCAAATCGATTTTTTACTCTTTTCTGTATTTGCCGGGACATTTTGTTTTATTTTTTTAGCGATGTTCTGAAGCGATTCATCACCAAATCGCTTTTTTGACTCACTCATATTGACGACCGTTAATAGTACCTTGACGTTTTAAAGATTCGCAGAGGTTACAAGTGTCAAAAAAATTATTGTTTATCGCTTAGCAACCGAGCCGGGAAATTTTCGAAAAATTATCGATATAATTTTACCCTAGCTGTACCACGTGATGTTGAATACCGCGCTCTGATTGGTCGAAATTGGAGTTGAAAAATAATCGAAAAAATATTTTTGAAAGAATCTGCTCAGTACAACTGGAACGACGACTGAGAACGTTTAACATTAACATACGACATAAAAACAGTTATTAATTAAGAAAAACATTTACACATACAAAATCACACGCACACAGTCCATAATGTAAACAAGGATGCAAAGCAGAACGTTGCACATTGCTTCCTCATTATATTTCGCTTTTTACAAAGCAACCTCTAAGATGAAGTACGGTAATTGATTTTGTCTTCCTCATAGAGGAAGCTTTGTAAAAAGCGAAACACAATGAGGAAGCAATGTGCAAGGTTCTGCTTTGCATCCTTGTTTTAAATAAATATAAATAAGCGCACACTCCCGCTTTGTAAAAATATAATAAAGACGAACGGACCGGCAGTAGTGGACGCGCGGTTGGTGTGTGGCTTCGGCGGTCCCCAGAGTTAAGCAGCATTATTTGCGGCCATAACTTGGATGGGTGACCGCTTAGCCGGGCACTGGTTTGCGCGCCAACTGCTGAGCGGGAGGCAGTTTTTCTGAGTTTCTAATGTATTCTCATACAATAGAAACTCAGTAAAAAAATAAAGCCGTCTGTATCGGCCAGGTTTTCCGCAGATTCCCTGTGCCCTCGTGCAAATGCGATACAGTAGTGCATTAGGATGAGTGGCTGCGGACAACACTCTAGAGGGGTCTCTATGAAGGAACGGGAAAAGGGTGAGAGGAGCAACGTAAAAGCCTGAAGAAGGCATACGGAAAAGAAACAAATTTAAAGAAAATTTAAAAAATAAAGACGAACGGTTCGGAAACTCACTCGAATACTCTATCTTCTCTGTTTTTTTTTGTAGAACACGATAGAAACCGGTGTTTTCCGAAATTTCATTGGGAAGCAAGGATATGTTATACGAGCAAGGATAGTTTATACGACATAAATCCCTACTTTTCGCAATATAGACTGTGCAACTTCGCTATGAAAATATGGTATCGTTCAACATTTTTGGGCTATATCTGACGTATTTTTCTGTTAATCATGAATTTGGCACTCATTTAACTCCCAGCTTGATATTTGATACCAAAATTCGCATCGCAGAAAAAAAATTCTAAAAATTCTAAAAATCAAAATCTCATAAAATTTTAACGTTTCAACCGATCTTAACCAAATTTAATAGGGATCACCAGTGTATGAAAGCTCACATACATACCAATTTTGAGTTTAATATCTCGAAAATTAAAAGAGTTATCGTGTTAACAGACATTTTTGAAAAAATTCAAAAACGCGTAAAAATTTAACGATTATGGGAATTTTAACAAAAATTGGTATGAACGATGAGGATTGCCCCCTCTATCTATGGTGTAAATTTCAGCTCTATATCTCGCGGCGTTCCCGAGTTATAAAGGTTTACATTTTTTGACCGTGTAACATCACACACACACACACACACACATACAGACATTTTTTCTAAATCACTTTTCTCGACGTTTTGGCCCATTCTGAGTGTACTAACATGAAAATCTCGAAAAAAAAAAATTTCACGAAAACAAAGCTTCCTCTATGAGGAAGCAAAAGATATTTTAACGTGATGTGTTACTCGTTTTTGTCATTCTCTCTCGCTCTACCGCGAGCGCCAATGGCGCTTTCTCACTCGCACTCACGGCGACTGGACAGTGTAACGCATCACCTTAAATAAAAACATGAACATGCAGGTACACGCGTATCCTCAAAGGGTCTTTTCAATGCCTCTACCCAAGTAGCACAATGACAAAGGATATCTATTTAGTATACGAAAAGGTATATTAATTTCCGTCGAAAAGATATCATTTGAACGAAAATTAACACACCTTTTCGTATACGAAATAGATATCCTTTGGCTTTGTGCTACTTGGGTACAGAGGTACTCATAAAAACTCTGGCAGCAGCGTAAGTACCTGTGGCCACCATAAGTTTTATTGTAGCTGTACCGGCGCCAAGGGTTTTTCGGCGAACCAAGCGCCTCATTAACCCCGTTCTTACCTGAGGGGGTGAAAGCGTCCGTTGGGAAAACCAAAGACTCCTACTAATTTTTTTTGGGGGTATTGACTAGCCAATGAGGTTACGCGTTACAAGCTCAAATACGTTTTATAATCAACGAATTGTGAAATTAATTAATAATTTATTAAAATGGCAAGAAGAACAATAAATGAATATTAAGATTTGGAATAACGGAAAAAATTATAGTAAATTTTACAAAAATTGCTAAATATGTTCATAATATTATTCAAGGAATTAATTATTATTTTTGGAGATATTATTCTGCACTATTATTTCTGTTATAAATCAACAGAGTCTAAGACAAACATAATTTGTTTCTCTGTTGGAGAATTTTCAAAAAGATAGATTAGCATTTTTTTTCGTAAAGAATGTATCAAAAAAATTTCCAACAATAACTAATTATGTTCATATCATTATTTAACAAATTAATTATTATTTTTGAAAATATTATTCTGCACTATTATTTCTATTATAAATCAACAGATTTTCTCTGTTGGAGAATTATCGAAATGCTCGATTAGCATTTTTTTTCGTAAAGAATTTATTCGAATTTTTTTTTTAAATTGCAGATTCTTCACAGAGACATGAAAGCTGCGAATGTCTTAATAACGAAAAACGGGATCTTGAAACTTGCGGATTTTGGATTGGCTCGAGCGTTTAGCGCTAACAAAGGCGGACAAGCGAATCGTTACACCAACAGAGTCGTAACACTCTGGTACAGACCTCCCGAACTTTTGCTCGGTGATCGAAATTACGGACCGCCAGTTAGTCCAGACGCCAGAGGGGGTTCTGTGTGCCATTCGAGGTCCGCGAAATATTCTTGATGCAGATGATAGGTTTTGACCTCCTGAACACGAATATATAAGGTGTTTTGCGGAAAACCCGGTCGTTTAGTTATTAATCGCAATTGTTTATTAACAATAGAAATTGTTGTTATTTTGAACTCGGATATTTTTTTTTGTATAGTCCTGTCAATTCTGAGACGAAAAGGTCCCATACAATTTTGCTCTACAATCCATAGATTCGGAGCAATAAATTGTTGAAAGTTGCAATTAGACCAAAATTGCTCTTCTTAACAAATTAGTAGCTTCGAAAATATAAGTCGTAAAAAAAAATGTAAAGGAACTAATTTTGCCCAATGAACCGAGGAATATGAAAAAATAAATGCGAACACGAGCAGAACAAAAAATAATTATTTATGAACAGTCGCGAAACGGTATTTTTTCTCTCATAACATATGATCGATGCGTATGTTATTTAGTATACGAATTGTCGTATTTAGTATACGAAAAGGTATATTAATTTCCGTCGAAAAGATATCATTTGAACGAAAATTAACACACCTTTTCGTATACGAAATAGATATCCTTTGGCTTTGTGCTACTTGGGTACAGAGGTACTCATAAAAACTCTGGCAGCAGCGTAAGTACCTGTGGCCACCATAAGTTTTATTGTAGCTGTACCGGCA
Organism: Ephialtes manifestator; assembly: GCA_963970395.1. Lineage (NCBI taxonomy): Eukaryota > Metazoa > Arthropoda > Insecta > Hymenoptera > Ichneumonidae > Ephialtes > Ephialtes manifestator. The sequence goes on along the minus strand of OZ019975.1, from coordinate 31,474,038 downwards.
CCAAGGGTTTTTCGGCGAACCAAGCGCCTCATTAACCCCGTTCTTACCTGAGGGGGTGAAAGCGTCCGTTGGGAAAACCAAAGACTCCTACTAATTTTTTTTGGGGGTATCGACTAGCCAATGAGGTTACGCGTTACAAGCTCAAATACGTCGTTCCTCCCACTAAGGAATGCTAAGGAAGGGATGAAGAGTGGTGAGAGTTGCATTTTTATACTTTGCTAAAATCAGTCATCAGACAAACGTTGCCGAGTCAACATTGGGAGAATCTCTCTCCCCGCGCACATTCTACAAACACTTGTAGATATATCGTGAATATAAAATATAGTTTCGTTGTTGAACTACAGTTTTGAAACAGTAAATTATTCTAATCACGCGAAACCAGTTGTAGTAAATAACCAAAGTTTTTTCACATTTACAAACGTAATTCACACAAATACCGCGTACGCAATTTTGAAATTTCGCGGGTAAATCTACGCGTCCTGATTGGTCAAATCTTTGCAGTTCTGTACTACAATAAATAATGGTAAAATAACCGGCCATTTTACCGAACTTGCATATCGCATCGCGTCGTGTCGGTCGCATTGCATCGCAATCGCATCAATCCGCACACAAGCTCAGTTGTTTCCTAGAAGCTTCCGTCGAAAGTTGGTTTCCGTGAAGTGTTGTGATATATTTTAAGTTAAACGTTATGAATACCAAGGAAAAAGAGAAATATATCGAGGAATTTGATTTTCCTCATTGTGACGAATCGACAAAATATGAAAAAGTTGCGAAAATCGGTCAAGGAACATTCGGGTTAGTAGTTTTTCGTTGTATCAATTTTGTGGAGAGGTTATATTTGACAAATTCGAAGCTTGGCAATCACTTTCACTGTTGTTTACATCAATTTTACCCTTAAATGATGCTACAATTTCCATGATTTTGCCAAAATTGAAATTTGGCAATATTTTCTCTGTAGTTTACATCAATTTTAACCTTAAACGATGCTTCAATTTCCGTGATTTTGACAAATTCGAAGCTTGGTATCATTTTCACTGTTTACATCAATTTTACCCTTAAGTCATGTTACAATTTCCGTGATTTTGACAAATTCGAACTTTGACAATATTTTCTCTGTAGTTTACATCAATTTTACCCTTAAACAATGCTTCAATTTCCATGATTTTGCCAATTTCGATGCTTGGCGTCACTTTCACTGTTGTTTACATCAATTTTACCCTTAAATGTTGCTTCAATTTCCATGATTTTGACAAATTCGAAACTTGACAATATTTTCTCTGTAGTTTACATCAATTTTACCCTTAAACGATGCTTCAATTTCCGTGATTTTGCCAAATTCAAAGCTTGGCATCACTATCACTGTTTACATCAATTTTACCCTTAAATGGTGCTACAATTTCCAGGATTTTGACAAATTCAAAATTTGACAATACTTTCTCTGTAGTTTACATCAATTTTACTCTTAAACGATGCTTCAATTTCCGTGATTTTGCCAATTTCGACGCTTGGGATCACTTTCACTGTTGTTTACATCAATTTTACCCTTAAATGATGCTACAATTTCCGTGATTTTGACAAATTTGAAATTTCACAATATATTCTCTGCAGTTTACATCAATTTTAACCTTAAACGATGCTTCAATTTCCGTGATTTTGACAAATTCGAAGCTTGGCGTCACTTTTAATGTTGTTTACATCAATTTTACCCTTAAATGATGCTACAATTTCCGTGATTTTGACAAATTCGAAATTTGACAATATTTTCTCTGTAGTTTACATCAATTTTACCCTTAAACGATGCTTCAATTTCCATGATTTTACCAAATTCGAAGCTTGGCATCACTTTCATTGTTGTTTATATCAATTTTACCCTTAAACGATGCTTCAATTTCCACGTTTTTACCAAAATTGAAATTTGGCAATATTTTCTCTGTTTTTGATATTAACTTTATCCTTAAACGACGCTCTAATTTCTATGATTTTGCCAAAATCAAAGTCTCACCTTATTTTCTCTGTTGCTTACATCAATTTTACCCTTAAACGATGTTCCAAATTATGTGATTTTGCCAAATTCGAAATTTGGCAATATTTTCTCTGCATCAATTTTACCCTTAAATGATGCTCCAATTTCCATGATTTTACCAAAATCGAAATTTGGCAACATTTTCTGTGTAGTTTACATCAATTTTACCCATAAACAATGCTCCAATTTCCATGATTTTGCCAAATTTCAAATTTGGCAATATTTTCTCTGTTGTTTACATCTATTTTACCTTTAAACGATGTTCAAATTTCAGTGAGGTGTTCAAGGCGAGGGATAAGAAGAACAACAAGAAGTTCGTAGCAATGAAAAAAGTGCTTATGGACAACGAAAAAGAAGGGGTTAGTACCAAAGGTGCTTGACTCAATTGATAAAAACTGTTGTGCATGGACTCATCGTTTCTTCGTGTTAACAGTTTCCGATCACTGCCTTGAGAGAAATCAGGATTCTGCAGTTGCTGAAGCACGAGAATGTCGTCAATCTCATTGAGATTTGCAGGACAAAAGGTAAGAAAATTCCATGAATTCTATATTTCTCATATTTTTTATTGGAAAGCGCAACTAATATTTTGTACTTTTTTTTCTCTTTCAGCCGCTCAGTACAATCGTTACAGATCTACTTTCTACTTGGTTTTCGACTTCTGCGAGCATGATCTTGCTGGATTGTTATCTAATGTTAACGTCAAGTTCAGCTTGGGAGAAATAAAAAAAGTTATGCAGCAACTGCTAAACGGACTCTATTATATTCACAGTAACAAGGTTCGTAATTTAAGATATTCATTCAATAATTTTAGAATATTTAATCAATGAATTAAACTTTAATGGTTTTAAAATTGCAACTCATTACAAAATAATGTGTCTATCTCAAGTAAAAATAAATAATTATATCAATTTTATAATCAACGGATCGTGAAATTAATTAATAATTCACTAAAATGGCAAGAAGAAAAATAAATGAATATTAAGATTCGGAATAACGCAAAAAATTATAGTAAATTTTACAAAAATTGCTAAATATGTTCATAATATTATTGAAGGAATTAATTATTATTTTTGGAAATATTATTCTGCACTATTATTTCTTTTATAAATCAACAGAGTCTAAGACAAACATAATTTGCTTCTCTGTTGGAGAATTTTCAAAAAGATAGATTAGCATTTTTTTTTTCATAAAGAATTTATAAAAAATTTTCCAACAATTACTAATTATGTTCATATCATTATTTAACAAATAAATTATTATTTTTGAAAATATCATTCTGCACTATTATTTCTTTTATAAATCAACAGAATCTAAGACAAACATAATTTGCTTCTCTGTTGGAGAATTTTCAAAAAGATAGATTAGCATTTTTTTTTTCATAAAGAATTTATTAAAAATTTTCCAACAATTACTAATTATGTTCCTATCATTATTTAACAAATTAATTATTATTTTTGAAAATATTATTCTGCACTATTATTTCTTTTATAAACCAACAGAATCTAAAACAAACATAATTTGTTTCTCTGTTGGAGAATTTTCAAAAAGATAGATTAGCATTTTTTTTCGTAAAGAATTTATTAAAAATTTTCCAACAATAACTAATTATGTTCATGTCATTATTTAACAAATTAATTATTATTTTTGAAAATATTATTCTGCACTATTATTTCTTTTATAAATCAACAGAATCTAAGACAAACATAATTTGTTTCTCTGTTGGAGAATTTTCAAAAAGATAGATTAGTATTTTTTTTCGTAAAGAATTTATTAAAAATTTTCCAACAATAACTAATTATGTTCATGTCATTATTTAACAAATTAATTATTATTTTTGAAAATATTATTCTGCACTATTATTTCTATTATAAATCAACAGATTTTCTCTGTTGGAGAATTATCGAAATGATAGATTAGCATTTTTTTTCGTAAAGAATTTATTCGAATTTTTTTTTTTAATTGCAGATTCTTCACAGAGACATGAAAGCTGCGAATGTCTTAATAACGAAAAACGGGATCTTGAAACTTGCGGATTTTGGATTGGCTCGAGCGTTTAGCGCTAACAAAGGCGGACAAGCGAATCGTTACACCAACAGAGTCGTGACACTCTGGTACAGACCTCCCGAACTTTTGCTCGGTGATCGAAATTACGGACCGCCAGTAGATCTTTGGGGAGCCGGTTGTATTATGGCCGAAATGTGGACAAGATCACCAATAATGCAGGGAAATACCGAGCAGCAACAACTAACACTGATATCCCAACTTTGTGGCTCGATTACCACCGAAATTTGGCCCGGAGTTGAGAATCTCGATCTGTTCACGAAAATGGAACTTCCAAAAGGACAAAAACGAAAGGTAAAATATTGAAAAATTTATTAAAAAATATAAACCAGGCGTTAAAAAAATCTTTCATCGTCTGAGCATAAAATTTATGCTTTTTTCGACTTCAATATCGTATGAAAATCTTATTTGAACGGAAATTTTCTCCGTTTTTAAATGTGGACGAATTTTTATTCAAATCTTAATAAATCATAATACAATTATTTACAAAAATGAAAAAAATTACTCTTTTTTTAAAGGTCTTTTCGTGGATAATTTTCATTCTTCGGTCAAATAAATACAGAATTTGTATTCAACGAGACAAAATATATTGGCATACCGTAAAATTTAACTTTTTGACATAAAAAATTTAGACAACTTTTAGATTTTACTAAAATGTCCATGAATTTTAAAAATAATGGATAACGCTATTTTTGCAATAAATCATCAAGCAAAAAAAAATCTAAGATTACATTACGTCTATAAAAAATTCTTCAAGAAATTTGTCAGTAATAAATTTTATCATTAACAAATTCAATAGCAAATTCGCCATGAAAATGGGTCTGAATTTTCGCTTTTTCACAATTATTTTCTTTGTAAACTTTATTTATTTATTTATTTCAACGGACAGATTCCTTTTGCAAAAGAAAATAGTGATGTACAAAGTGTTTGTTAATAATAATGTGATGTATGAAAAATAGTATAAAATGTGATATTTTTATGTTTTTAGGTCAAAGAGCGGCTGAAACCTTACGTCAAAGATCCATACGCGTGCGATCTACTCGACAAGCTGTTGATCCTCGATCCTAGCAAGAGATACGACTCGGATTCTGCCCTGAATCACGATTTCTTTTGGACTGATCCAATGCCTTGCGATTTGAGTAAAATGTTGGCTCAGCATACGCAAAGTATGTTCGAATACTTGGCGCCTCCGCGAAGACCCGGTCACATGCGTCATCCGCAACATCATCCAGTTACTGGCGGTCAAGCGAAGCCCAGTTGTAGTATGGCTGACAGTGGATACCAGGATCGTGTATTTTAGTATATTTAACATCATTAAATGCAATAGAAACACTATGAATCATGTTTGATACTCGCCTCGCCGCAAAAATGTTCATTAATCGTCTAATTGAAGAGAAAAAAAAAAACAATTTACCGACAGCGACGCCAGTAGCGTAGTTTTAAGGATGTTAGACTGTTTCACACTCAAATCGAAGTTTAATGCATTAAACTTTAATGAAACAATTACAATAATTTAGCAATGATTTGACTAGTGTGAAACAGTCGAACATCCTTAATGGCCGTTAAAAGAAAGATGAAAAGAAAATTACTAAAATCAATGATTAGATAAATCCAATAACATATTTATTTAGTACGAAGATACAATTTATTTAAATAAAATAAAATTATATATAAACGTTATTTTTTTTTTCTTTTGAATCTATAGATAGAATTTTATTTATGTGAATTATATTTTCGTATGTAAGAAATATGTTTTTGAAATGTGAAAGCGGAAGTGATAAAAAACAAAATTATCACTGACTACAGTCATTTTTTTATTCAGTCGGAAATAAATGATTATTTCCTTTTTAATAACGTTTAGACTCGTATATTCGGAGTTCTTTGTAGAAATTTTACGTTCGACTGTTACATTAAGATGCGATTATTTTATGAATATCGTTAATAAATCTACGAAAAAAAAGTATGATTTACAACGCAGATTTTTTCACGAAAATAAAATATATTTATAGAAAAATATTGATGAAAATTTGTGTCTTTTACGCCTCGCCTTGTATTTTTTTTTTTTTTCAAAGAAATTTCTGAAGAGGATTTCAGAGTCGAAACGTTAACAACGAAATAATTATTTATTCCCCCGAAATTTGCCACAGTAAATTGTTCAATTTTGAAGCTTAATATTCGTATTTATTCCTCACAAAAAATGATTGTTTTTGTGATAAATTTCGCTCCAAAATGACTGAAAATATGTCAAGAAATCGAAATGGCATTATTCCAATGAAAGAAATTGCTTGTTTTTGAAAACTTGGCACTTGAATCCAAAAATATAGTTGAAGAATAGAAAAATCTTAAATTAACGTACTTAACTTTCTTTCCGAACATTTTTTTGTACAGAAAGTAGAAAGAAAAAGAAAAATGGCGTTGATAAAATTGCCATTTGGACTGAACGATTTTTTTTTAATGCTGTAGTCTTAAAAAATTTGCAAGACGTACCTAAAAACGGTCATATTTTGCGCTACTCGTTCCGTCCTTCAGGTTGGCATAAATCTGTTTTTTTCTTTCGAAAATACTGCCATGCAATTTTTTTTTTTTAATATATAATATAATAATTTACAGCAGATGTTTAGCGTAAATTATATTTATTGCACTTCTGATAACACTCGACCAACGTTCGACTTGTATATAATAAAATAATAAAGAAATCGATACTCGCATTCGAACAGATGATTCATCGTTGAATTGCGAGACCGTTTATTATAATACCAACGTATCTGCGCTTGACAATAATAAGTTAGACTTACGATTCAACAATTCTACGAAATTTAATACGGTCCAGCGGTCTATGCACCCGGATACGAGGGGAAGATACGGCCTATACAAAAATATACTTAAACATTGATTATTTCTTGAGATTTCACGTTTCGAGACAACGTTACACTCAAACGTTTACAACATTTCGATTTAAAACAATTAATCGACTATACGTTAATAACTAGAATACAATCTTGTATTTTTTATCAGCGAATCGTCTATTGTACACGTCAACTTTCGGCTGAGCGGTGAATTCGAAATTAGAGATGTGTTTGCGACAATCATTTTTTTGTGAAATTTCATTCACAGTTGATTTTGCTTTTGTAACATTTTTCCTGTGCCTTCATTTGGAAATTTACCATTTTGTAATTGTTTTTTTTTTTTGCTAATTTGGTAATTTTCTTTTAGAATCACGATTTCAAGAGAATTTGTTGAAATTTGTTAATACGTAATATTTTGTACATTGATTTAAATAATAAAATAAAATCGAAAAGATTTTGTGACGATAAACCATGTCATTTTTTTTCCTGGCGGTAGCAATTTGGGTTATATTCTATTTTTGGTCATTTTAGTTACATTTTTCGGGACAAGAGAAACATCAGAAAAAAATATCAAAATCATTGTAGAAATTAATAATATGGATTTGGAAAAATAATAACATCAAAAAATTAGTAGTATGAAAAATCTTTAACATTCTCGAAACTATAAATTCCACAATATTAAAAAAATTCTTTGAACAAATTGTGCGTACTTAGAAAAACATCATAAGAAAACAATTTTTCAAACTTCAATTTTTTCTCACTGATTATACAATAACTTTTTGGCGTTATTATTATTCAAAAATCGGAGTTTTAATTTTTCTGTTAAAGCGAAATCCAAAAATGTCAATAGAATTCCAATGTTGGCAATATAATCGTGTAAAAAATCGTTAATTTTCCGGCCAGTAAATTGACAACAACAATTTTTCAAACTTCAATTTTTTCTCACTGATTATTCAATAACTTTTTGGCGTTATTATTATTAAAAAATCAAAGTTTTTATTTCCCTCTTAAAGCGAAATCCAAAAATGTCAATAGAATTCCAATTTTGGCAATATAATCGTGTAAAAAATCGTTAATTTTCCGGCCAGTAAATTAACAACAACAATTTTTCAAACTTCAATTTTTTCTCACTGATCATTCAATAACTTTTTGGCGTTATTATTATTAAAAAATCAAAGTTTTTATTTTTCTCTTAAAGCGAAATCCAAAAATGGCAATAGAATTCCAATTTTGGCAATATAATCGTGTAAAAAATCGTTAATTTTCCGGCCAGTAAATTAACAACAACAATTTTTCAAACTTCAATTTTTTCTCACTGATTATTCAATAACTTTTTGGCGTTATTATTATTAAAAAATCAAAGTTTTTATTTTTCTCTTAAAGCGAAATCCAAAAATGTCAATAGAATTCCAATTTTGGCAATATAATCGCGTAAAAAATCGTTAATTTTCCGGCCAGTAAATTAACAACAACAATTTTTCAAACTTCAATTTTTTCTCACTGATTATTCAATAACTTTTTGCCGTTATTATTATTAAAAAATCAAAGTTTTTATTTTTCTCTTAAAGCGAAATCCAAAAACGTCAATAGAATTCCAAATTTGGCAATATAATCGTGTAAAAAATCGTTAATTTTCCGGCCAGTAAATTAACAACAACAATTTTTCAAACTTCAATTTTTTCTCACTGATTATTCAATAACTTTTTGGCGTTATTATTATTAAAAAATCAAAGTTTTTATTTTTCTCTTAAAGCGAAATCCAAAAATGTCAATAGAATTCCAAATTTGGCAATATAATCGTGTAAAAAATCGTTAATTTTCCGGCCAGTAAATTAACAACACCAATTTTTCAAACTTCAATTTTTTCTCACTGATTATTCAACAACTTTTTGGCGTTATTATTATTCAAAAATTGAAGTTTTTATTTTTCTCTTAAAGCGAAATTAAAAAATGGCAATAGAATTCCAATTTTGGCAATATAATCGTGTAAAAAATCGTTAATTTTCCGGCCAGTAAATTAACAACAACAATTTTTCAAACTTCAATTTTTTCTTACTGATTATTCAATAACTTTTTGGCGTTATTATTATTAAAAAATCAAAGTTTTTATTTTTCTCTTAAATCGAAAACCAAAAATATCAATAGAATTCCAATTTTGGCAATATAATCGTGTAAAAAATCGTTAATTTTCCGGCCAGTCAATTAACAACAACAATTTTTCAAACTTCAATTTTTTCTCACTGATTATTCAATAACTTTTTGGCGTTATTATTATTAAAAAATCAAAGCTTTTATTTTTCTCTTAAAGCGAAATCCAAAAATGTCAATAGAATTCCAATTTTGGCAATATAATCGTGTAAAAAATCGTTAATTTTCCGGCCAGTAAATTAACAACAACAATTTTTCAAACTTCAATTTTTTCTCACTGATTATTCAATAACTTTTTGGCGTTATTATTATTAAAAAATCAAAGTTTTTATTTTTCTCTTAAAGCGAAATCCAAAAATGTCAATAGAATTCCAATTTTGGCAATATAATCGTGTAAAAAATCGTTAATTTTCCGGCCAGTAAATTAACAACAACAATTTTTCAAACTTCAATTTTTTCTCACTGATAATTCAATAACTTTTTGGCGTTATTATTATTAAAAAATCAAAGTTTTTATTTTTCTCTTAAAGCGAAATCCAAAAATGTCAATAGAATTCCAATTTTGGCAATATAATCGTGTAAAAAATCGTTAATTTTCCGGCCAGTAAATTAACAACAACAATTTTTCAAACTTCAATTTTTTCTTACTGATTATTCAATAACTTTTTGGCGTTATTATTATTAAAAAATCAAAGTTTTTATTTTTCTCTTAAAACGAAATCCAAAAATGTCAATAGAATTCAAATTTTGGCAATACAATCGTGTAAAAAATCGTTAATTTTCCGGCCAGTAAATTAACATCAACAATTTTTCAAACTTCAATTTTTTCTCACTGATCATTCAATAACTTTTTGGCGTTATTATTATTAAAAAATCAAAGTTTTTATTTTTCTCTTAAAGCGAAATCCAAAAACGTCAATAGAATTCCAATTTTGGCAATATAATCGTGTAAAAAATCGTTAATTTTCCGGCCAGTAAATTAACAACAACAATTTTTCAAACTTCAATTTTTTCTCACTGATTATTCAATAACTTTTTGGCGTTATTATTATTAAAAAATCGAAGTTTTAATTTTTCTCTTAAAGCGAAATCCAAAAATGTGAATAGAATTCCAATTTTGGCAATATAATCGCGTAAAAAATCGGTACTTTTCCGGCCAGTAAATTAGCAACAACAATTTTTCAAACTTCAATTTTTTCTCACTGATTATTCAATAACTTTTTGGCGTTATTATTATTAAAAAATCAAAGTTCTTATTTTTCTCTTAAAGCAAAATCCAAAAATATCAATAGAATTCAAATTTTGGCAATATAATCGTGTAAAAAATCGTTAATTTTCCGGCCATCAATTAACAACAATAAAAAGTCACAAATTTTTGGGCACATCTCTAATCGAACTACCGCATTTCGACAAACGAATTAGAATTCTTGTAATCGCGTTCACGATTCAATAATTCTTGATACAGCAGAAAGCGTAGCACCAAAGTTTTGTCAAATACCTAAATACATAAAATATTTATATATCTGTAATAATACTCCTAACGCTTTACAAGTGGCCGGATGATATGTATATATAAAAAAAATCCAAATATACTATATTTTATCACGTTTTAGAAAAATAAAAAGAAATTCGGAAAGAGACGGTGGTGGTAGTGGCGGTTGTTATGGTCGAAGGTGATTGTTATGGAAACCAAAACATCACGTTAAACACTCTAATCATCTCCGTTGAGGAACGTATCAAGTGGATTTGGTCCCATTCTTCGGGGTTTCGAGGTCGAAGCTTTTTCAGGACTATCAGCTGCAACAAATAAATAATTACACTGTAAAAAAACATCTACTAGATATTTAATTTACAAGTACTGACAGTTTTTATGCAAATATGAAATACAAAATTAATATGCAAGTTGCGATGTCAAATTAATATATAAAATTGGAGATTAATCAATGAAATTAAGATTAATAATTCATTTTCAAACTTTTTATATTCACTGTAAAATTATTTTAATATTCAAACTTTGGCTTTGGTTTTGCACTTTAAAAGTATATTAATTTAACATCACATTGTAAATTAAATTTTAATATTCAAACTTTGGCTTTGATTTTGCACTTTAAAAGTATATTAATTTAACATCACATTGTAAATTAAATTTTAATATTCAAACTTTGGCTTTGATTTTGCACTTCAAAAGTATATTAATTTAACATCACACTGTAAATTGAATTTTAATATTCAAACTTTGGCTTTGTTTTTGCACTTTAAAAGTATATTAATTTAACATCACATTGTAAATTAAATTTTAATATTCAAACTTTGGCTTTGTTTTTGCACTTTAAAAGTATATTAATTTAACATCACATTGTAAATTAAATTTTAATATTCAAACTTTGGCTTTGTTTTTGCACTTTAAAAGTATATTAATTTAACATCACATTGTAAATTAAATTTTAATATTCAAACTTTGGCTTTGTTTTTGCACTTTAAAAGTATATTAATTTAACATCACATTGTAAATTAAATTTTAATATTCAAACTTTGGCTTTGTTTTTGCACTTTAAAAGTATATTAATTTAACATCACATTGTAAATTAAATTTTAATATTCAAACTTTGGCTTTGATTTTGCACTTTAAAAGTATATTAATTTAACATCACATTGTAAATTGAATTTTAATATTCAAACTTTGGCTTTGTTTTTGCACTTTAAAAGTATATTAATTTAACATCACATTGTAAATTAAATTTTAATATTCAAACTTTGGCTTTGTTTTTGCACTTTAAAAGTATATTAATTTAACATCACGTAAATTAAATTTTAATATTCAAACTTTGGCTTTGTTTTTGCACTTTAAAAGTTTATTAATTTAACATCACATTGTAAATTAAATTTTAATATTTAAACTTTGGCTTTGTTTTTGCACTTTAAAAGTATATTAATTTAACATCACATTGTAAATTGAATTTTAATATTCAAACTTTGGCTTTGGTTTTGCACTTTAAAAGTACATTAATTTAACATCACATTGTAAATTAAATGTTAATATTCAAACTTTGGCTTTGTTTTTGCATTTTAAAAGTACGTTAATTTAACATCACATTGTAAATTAAATTACACTTACAATTTTATGCATAGAAAATTAATTTAAAAAATGTTAGAAGATAAAATGAAGCAATTTGTGAAATTGAATTTACCTGGTGTAGATCTTTGGGCATTTAGACAACTCAGCCATTCTGTCATGCTGATCCTTCGATCGTTATTTATGTCGCAGTATCTTGGAAGTTTTTTACCGCACCTTCGTAAATGCCGATTATTGGCGACCATTGTGCGAAAACTCTTCCATTCTTTTCGCTCGAGTACTTTATTTTTATTTTTGTCGAGCATTACGAAGTGCCAAGTAGCCACGCGTTCTTCTTTCGAAGCCGGCCATTTATCCGTCGCCTCGCCTGAATCTGTACTTGAAGCCTTCATCTTCTTCTCCATAAGATCTATGAGATCTCGGAGAAATAATTGCTTCTTTGCATCTGGACAGCCTGCGAAAATTTATCATTTTTAACAATAATAACGACAATTATTCTGGTGTAGTAAAGAATATTTAGGATTTTTTATCGTGGCTAATATTATTTAAATATCGATATTTTTCACACTTTTTTATGCCATTCTATCTCCTGAAATATTCGGATCTATGAATTTTTATAAAGAAAATATGAATAATCACTTTTTTTTTAAATGACATTAAAAAGGTTTGAAAAGAGTATTTTCTGAGGTAGAATATGCGACTTCAAAACGATAGTGAAGACCAAAATTCGATATCTTGAAAAAAAAAATTTAGATTCGATTTTTCGACCGGAAGTCGAATTTCTGAATTCTGGAATCACAAACGGAAAAAGGTCATTTTTTTTTAAATTATGGTAAAAAGGCATGTAACCTGTATTTTCTGAGGTAGAATATGTGACTTGAGAACGATAGTGAAGTCCAAAATTCGATATTAAAAAAAAAAAAAAATTCGTGGTGAAATATACGACTTGAAAATAATCGTCCCTAATTTATCTCGAAAATTTTTCCTAAATAATGCTTTAAAATCCTCTATTATGCCTTTATGATTATTACTTACCCTTCATGGGTCTACTTGGTGGAGGAACGGGATTACAATTTGGCGTTTGATCCTTGGAAGAAGTTCCAGGTATTGGTTTACCGGTGTCTTGATAAACGCACCAGCAGTAACCGGAATAACACTGAACCTTGTGATATCTTCCATCGGGCGTGCATTGAGGGATGTAGAACTTTTCTTGGGAATTCTGACGTTGATCCTCCATCACGGATCGTCTGTCCGATATGCAATCGTTTGCTAATATTCAGTAAAGAATAACATAAAGTAACTCTCAACTATGTCTATAAACGCAATGAAAAAACATTCTCCATTAATTCAATCACTATAACTTTTGAAAATATTTTTTTACCTCTTCAAATAATTTTTTTATCACACTCTCAATTTTTCTATAGGTTCTTTAAATATTATTTTTACTTAAATAAAATCAAGAACATAATTCAAAGTTTTTTATCGAGTAGAAAAAATCATATATAATTGTAAAAAATAATTGCTGGACTGAAGGAGAATTTTAGAAAACCCTTTTTTTACCTCTCCAAATAATTTGTTATCACACTGTCAATTTTTCTATAGGTTCTTTAAATATTATTATTACTTAAATAAAATCAAGAATATAATTCAAAGTTTTTTATCGAGTAGAAAAAATCATATATAATTGTAAAAAATAATTGCTGAACTGAAGGAGAATTTTAGAAAACCCTTTTTTTACCTCTCCAAATAATTTGTTATCACACTGTCAATTTTTCTATAGGTTCTTTAAATATTATTATTACTTAAATAAAATCAAGAATATAATTCAAAGTTTTTTATCGAGTAGAAAAAATTATACATAATTGTAAAAAATAATTACCGAACTGAAGGAGAATTTTAGAAAACCCTTTTTTTACCTCTCCAAATAATTTGTTATCATACTGTCAATTTTTCTATAGGTTCTTTAAAACTTATTACAACTTAGATAAAATCAAGAATATAATTCAAAGTTTTTTATCGAGTAGAAAAAATCATATATAATTGTAAAAAATAATTGCTGAACTTAAGTAGAATTTTTGAAAATCCTTTTTTTACCTCTCCAAATAATTTTTTATCACACTGTCAATTTTTTCATAGGTTCTTTAAAAGTTATTACAACTTAGATAAAATCAAGAATATAATTCAAAGTTTTTTATCGAGTGGAAAAAATCATATATAATTGTAAAAAATAATTGCTGAACTGAAGGAGAATTTTTGAAAATCTTTTTTTTACCTCTCCAAATAATTTTTAATCACACTGTCAATTTTTTCATAGTTTCTTTAAAAGTTATTACAACTTAGATAAAATAAAGAATATAATTCAAAGTTTTTTATCGAGTGGAAAAAATCATATATAATTGTAAAAAATAATTGCGGAACTGAAGGAGAATTTTTGAAAATCTTTTTTTTACCTCTCCAAATAATTTGTTATCACACTGTCAAATTTTTCATAGGTTCTTTAAAAGTTATTCCAACTTAGATAAAATCAAGAACATAATTCAAAGTTTTTTATCGAGTAGAAAAAATCATATATAATTGTAAAAAATGATTGCTGAACTGAAGGAGAATTTTTGAAAATCCTTTTTTTACCTCTCCAAATAATTTCTTATCACACTGTCAATTTTTCTGTAGGTTATTTAAAACTTATTACAACTTAGATAAAATCAAGAACATAATTCAAAGTTTTTTATCGAGTAGAAAAAATCGTATATAATTTAAAAAAATAATTACTGAACTGAAGGAGAATTTTTGAAAATCCTTTTTTTACCTCTCCAAATAATTTTTGATCACACTGTCAATTTTTCTAAAGGTTCTTTAAAAGTTATTACAACTTAGATAAAATCAAGAATATAATTCAAAGTTTTTTATCGAGTGGAAAAAATCATATATAATTGTAAAAAATAATTGCTGAACTGAAGGAGAATTTTTGAAAATCTTTTTTTTACCTCTCCAAATAATTTTTGATCACACTGTCAATTTTTCTATAGGTTCTTTAAAATTTATTACAACTTAGATAAAATCAAGAACATAATTCACAGTTTTTTTATCGAGTAGAAAAAATCATATATAATTATAAAAAATAATTGCTGAACTGAAGGAGAATTTTAGAAAATCCTTTTTTTACCTCTCCAAATAATTTTTAATCACACTGTCAATTTTTCTGTAGGTTCTTTAAAACTTATTACAACTTAGATAAAATCAAGAATATAATTCAAAGTTTTTTATCGAGTGGAAAAAATCATATATAATTATAAAAAATAATTGCTGAACTGAAGGAGAATTTTTGAAAATCTTTTTTTTACCTCTCCAAATAATTTTTGATCATACTGTCAATTTTTTCATAGGTTCTTTAAAAGTTATTACAACTTAGATAAAATCAAGAATCTAATTCAAAGTTTTTTATCCAGTAAGAAAATCAAATACAATTGTAAAAAATAATGGCTGAACTGGCGGAGAATTTTTCCTATAAATTTTTTATTTCCTTACCATCACTTTCTTCTTTAGTATCCGGCGGATCATCATTGAAAGTCGGTCGTACGTGAACAGGCGGAGTAGGATTCTCCTTCAACACTGTCAAAATAACCGGCAATTAAAACACAATCTAATAAAAATATATATTTAAAAAAATTCCATGTTAGAAAGTATTTTGTTTTAAGCTTTAATAGAATTTGCAAAACCGTCACCACCTCAGAAGTGTAAAGAATAAATATAATTACATCATATGTGCAAATGGCATGCGATTAGAAATATAAGCATTCGTGATTTCAAATTGTTGTAGATATCAGAAGACAATTTAAACGAAAAATTTTCTATCATCAAAGGAGTGCGATAGTATCTTCGAAAAACGTGTCGCATTCGTGCGATATATTGGTGCTGGTGGTGACGCACAGTAAAGCTATCGAGGGGCGAATATTGGGAAGAAAAAAAAAGTAAGAAAAGAAAAAAAAAATCGATGGAAATGTCGCTGGCAGGGAATCGTGACTAGACTGTTAAAAATTCGATCGCATGTTTGAAGCAGTTTTTTTTCTCAAGTCAGCCACTTTTTTTTCAACCCTCTTAAACATTTTTTTACAATTTTCCTGATTTTATAACTACTTGATAGTATTTTTTGTGATTTTGAAATTAATAATTTTTTTCAAAACGCAGCATTTTTAAAAATTCAACTTATCTTCAAAATTATAAGAAACAGAAAAATGTGGGAAGATTTTTCACGGTTATTAATATTAATAATAATTAAAATTAATTATTGTAATAATTATTAAAAAATTAATTATTATTAATAGTGAAATAAAATAATAAAAAAATATAAATTATAATTATTTATACTAAATTTTTAGACTTTTTAATTGGAAGTTAAATATACTATTATATAAATTTAAATTTATAGATCATATCAGTTTTTAAAAACAACTTTAAAAAACAAAAGTTTTAGGCTGATAATTTCCATTTTTCCATATTATTATGTGGCAAAATTGAAGTCATCAGATTCATAAAATGATTTCAACATAATTATTAAAAATTGATACAAAACTACAATTTTTTTTTACTGATTTCATTAATTTTCTATGATTTATAATTTCCGAGATAAAAAATGTTGCAAAGTCTAAAATAGTTGATAAAAAAATCTGCAAAAATTCACAAAAAGTATCGAGTAGTTGCAAAATATGGGGAGTTGACAAGAATATCTGGGAAGATTGAAAAAAGTGACTAAACGCTTCGTATATCGCAGGAAAAAATGTAGTGTCACACGACATGCGTTTTTGGAGGAGCATCGCCACGTTAGTCTTTTTTTTCGTGTATATAAGACATGTGGTATATAACAGTGTATATTTACGTGAATATACGTGAATATATATACATTTATACAGCATAGGGATTTAAAAAAAAAAAATTAAAAAAATAAAATAAAATAAAATAAGAAAAAAAAAATGTTCACGTAGACTGACATGGGAATTCTCCTCGCATTTTGCAGGGGAACTCACCTTGGTCCGTGGCCCGGGTCCTTTGGGCCTCGGGGACCGCGGCACGCCCTTCTGCACCGTTCAGCGACAAGAACAAACGTACTAAATGATAACAATGGTATCACTCAGCCGATTGGCTTAAATACCTATCCTACATATGCTGAATTTTTTTTGCGGCAATTATAGAGCTCGTGAAACGATACGCATTTATTCCGAGGGCCAATTACAATTATTATACCAGTAGAAAAAAAAAAAAAAAAAAAATTTGGCAAATTGAATTTTACATGGAAATATTTTTATTCACAAAATTTTTTCTATTTTATTTAATATACAAGCAAGAAGCAAAACGTTAATATATTTAACATGATTATTTAAAATGTGTTTAGTATATCGTGCTGTATATTAATTATATTTGGAGTTTCTGAACAAACATTTTTTTTTGTTAATTTTTGGGATAAATATTTTGATAGTGTAGGCAATAAATTTATTTTAGGCCAAGGCGTTTATTGAATCCCATTGGATGCATGCGCACGCATAAATGTTACGTCTTAAAAATAGTAGAGATAAATATTGCATTTGAGACATTTCAGAATATTTTGATAAGGTGAAAATCTTTACAGCTTTTAAATATTCTGTTAGTTTGAGATTATGAAGATCGGTAACTATTAGAGTCTGTAATTTTTTTGAGCCTTCACTATGATACAAAAAAAAATTGCAGTTATAAATGAACTTTCAACTAGATCCATTTAATTATTTTTCTAAATACTTTAAATCCTGTCAATTAAAATCTTACTTTTAAAAAAAGTACGTGTCCTTCATATTTGAAAGAAAAATCACAGAATTCCCTCTATTAATTAAAACGCAACTAAACATTTGTATCATCGATTAGAAAATTGTCGACAAAAGTCATTTAATTGTGAAAAACTAATGTAATGTATTTTTTAAAAAATATCTTTAAAATATCATCTTTGAAAGAAACATCATAGAATTCCTTCTATTAATTAAGACACACCTAAAAAAATTTGTATCATAGATTAGCAAATTGTCGCCAAAAGTAATTCAATTGTCAAAAAATAATTTAATTTGTTTTAAAAAAAATTATTATCAGTCAAAGAATTATCAACTCATGATGCCAATATTTTTCATTAATCCCAAATGCAAACCTATTATTTCCAAATCAAGAACACAACTTTTTTTTTTTTTAACTAAAAAAATGTCAGCTATTTTTATTTACTAAACGTTTATGCTCAAAAATTTCCAGAATATTTAAAAAAGAAATGATAGATTTTTTACCTTGACGAAATATTGGAGAACGTCTCATAAATTAAAGGAAGGGTAGCGATAAACTTATGCGACCTATTAGCTGGAGGCAGTGTTGTAAAATCCCATTACTTTAAGAAATAAAGTTTACAGAACAGTTTGTATTGTGGTAACTATTTTGTAATGATAACATGTAGCAATTATAAAATTGTAGCAATTATAAAATTTGAACTTTTGAATGGCTGTAAGAAAAAACTAATTTTTAATTAAATTTTGGGAGAAATTGTGTGAAAAATGGACAAGCACCATCCTCCATTAATTTCTCAATGCATTAACAGTATTTCTCTATTTTTTCAATAAGATTACCATGAAATTTAATGGTCATATAATATTTTTTGCCTCTATTCAAAAGTTTACACCTCATATTATAATCACTGCAAGTTATTACTATAAAAACATAATTACAAAGGCAATTGTTCCATCAATTTTGAACTTTTGAATGCCTGTAAGAAAAAACTCATTTTTAATTAAATTTTGGGAGAAATTGTGTGAAAAATGGACAAGCACCATCCTCCATTACTTTAGCAATACATTAACAGTATTTCTCCATGTTTTCAATAAGATTGCCATGAAATTTAATGGTCATTTAATATTTTTTGCCCCTATTCAAAAGTTTACACATCATATTACAATCACTGCAAGTTATTACTACAAAAACATAATTACAAAGGCAATTGTTCCATCAATTTTGAACTTTTGAATGGCTGTAAGAAAAAACTAATTTTTAATTAAAATTTGGGAGAAATTGTGTGAAAAAATGGACAGGCACCATCCTCCATTACTTTAGCAATGCATTAACAGTATTTCTCCATGTTTCCAATAAGATTGCCATGAAATTTAATGGTCATTCAATATATTTTGCCTCTATTCAAAAGTTTACACATTATATTATAATCACTGCAAGTTATTACTACAAAAACATAATTACAAGGGCAATTGTTCCATCAATTTTGAACTTTTGAATGGCTGAGAGAAAAAACTCATTTTTAATTAAATTTTGGGAGAAATTGTGTGAAAAATGGACAAGCACCATCCTCCATTACTTTAGCAATGCATTAACAGTATTTCTCCATGTTTCCAATAAGATTGCCATGAAATTTAATGGTCATTTAATATTTTTTGCCCCTATTCAAAAGTTTACACATCATATTATAATCACTGCAAGTTGTTACTACAAAAACATAATTACAAAGGCAATTATTCCATCAATTTTGAACTTTTGAATGGCTGTGAGAAGAAACTCATTTTTAATTAAATTTTGGGAGAAATTGTGAGAAAAATGGCCAAGCACCATCCTCCATTACTTTTGCAATGCATTAACAGTATTTCTCCATATTTTTAATAAGATTACCATGAAATTTAATGGTCATTTAATATTTTTTGCCTCTATTCAAAAGTTTACACATTATATTATAATCACTGCAAGTTATTACTACAAAAACATAATTACAAAGGCAATTGTTCCATCAATTTTGAACTTTTGAATGGCTGTGAGAAGAAACTCATTTTTAATTAAAATTTGGGAGAAATTGTGTGAAAAAATGGACAGGCATTACTTTCACAATGCATCAACAGTATTTCTCCATTTTTTCAATAAGATTACCATGAAATTTAATGGTCATTTAATATTTTTGCCTCTATTCAAAAGTTTACACATCATATTATAATCACTGCAAGTTATTACTACAAAAACATAATTACAAGGGCAATTGTTCCATCAATCTTGAACTTTTGAATGACTGTAAGAAAAAACTCATTTTTAATTAAATTTTGGGAGAAATTGTGTGAAAAAATGGACAGGCACCATCCTCTATTACTTTCGCAATGCATAAAGGGGAGGGAGTCAGGTCAAAAAAATTGATTTTGGAAATTCAATATCATCCAAATCTGATTGCATATAAAAATGCCCAATGCACTATATTGTTGGTGCTCGATGAAAGAATTTTTTACTGTCGTCTGACTTGCATATGCTTTTCAATATTATCTTAAGCAAAGTTCTTAGGTTTTCCATTCTGCGCATGATTCAGATCAAACTACTAGGCAGATTGGAATCATTGATGTCTCATTTTCTTCTTTATGAAAAGATACACCGGCTAAATGAAGCAAACTATTTTTTTTCATTCTGAAATCAAAGTTAATCACTGATTTAGAAAATAGCATAAAATTTATTTATTAATAATTATGTTACTCGAAAAATATTACATTTTATTAACATTTGCTCCATTTAACAGGTGTATCTGTTCATGAAGAAGAAAATGAGACGTCAACCATTCCAATCTGCCTAGTAGTTTGATCTGAATCATGCGCAGAATGGAAAACCTAAGATCTTTGCTTAAGATAATATTTAAAAGCATATGCAAGTCAGACTACAGTAAAAAAATCCTTTACTCGAATACCAACAATATAGTGCATTGGGCATTTTTATATGAAATAGGATTTGGATGATATTGAATTTCCAAAATCAATTTTTTTGACCTGACTCTCTCCCCTTAACAGTATTTCTCCATATTGTCAATAAGATTACCATGAAATTTAATGGTCATTTAATATTTTTTGCTTCTATTCAAAAGTTTACACATCATATTATAATCACTATAAGTTATTACTATAAAAACATAATTACAAAGGCAATTTTGTTCCATCAATTTTATTTATAAAATAATTAGGGATTCACAACTCTGGCTGGAGGACAATGCTCGGAGAGTGCGAGAAACGCGACAGTATTAACGAGCTGGCTGCGTGTTTTATTGGGGCGTAGGTGAAGAAAATTTGCGCGCTTACTCAAGCCCTAACAGAGAAGATGAGAAGAGTAGTAGGAGCACGCGGACGTCTGTCATTGTCACGTGAGTTACTAAGTACGATACGAATGGAATATTCGCGGTGGCTACATACTCGAGGCTATTTTTCGTTTTTTTTTTTTTTGTTCTGTTTCATCTTCATGCATATGCGCCGCAGTTAACCAGACGAGCCTGGACACCGACAATTGCTACCAATTTCTTCGGTCTCTCTTGGCTAGACTGCGACGTGTGTGGGCAAACTTCCGTCAAGAGTCACTAATGCTAAAAGTCGAGACAACCGGCAGTGAAAAACATCCTGCGTGTTTGAAGCTAGACACAATCATGCAGACATCTATAATTAGTTATTTATATTTTATCCACAGCGACAAAACTGCTATTATTTCTTGAGAATTTGCCTCATTTTTTGTTTGTCGTTCGGGGAAATTATTGTTTTTTATTTCGGTGGAGCCGAAAAGTGCACAGAAAGCGAGAAGCAGGAGAAAATAAGCCCCAATAACTACGATTTGGTAATAGAAATATCCACCATTTTTATGTAAAAGTCATTTACACAGTTTGTCGAATGAATTATTGGTAATTTAAAAGCATGAAGATTTTTAATTCATTTAATTTGTTGTGAAAGAATAATTACTATTTTTTTATAATAATTTAAAAGCATGAAGATTTTTAATTCATTTAATTTTTTGTAAAAGAATAATTACTATTTTTTTTATAATAATTTCAAATCATGAAAATTTGCATTTATTGATAGTAATTTATCTTCTTTATTTATTTTGAGAATTATTTTTGCATGCTTATTCATTCAAATGGTGCACATAAAGAGTTAGTATAGCTTAGTAAAAAGAAATGTATTTAAACTGACCGCAAAGAAATTAATACTTGGGAAAAAAAAATTATTATAAGTTTAGCGCTAATAATTTAATACTTGAATTTGACGAATGCAAACAGTTTGTATTCACTTGTAACTTGCATGGTAGTTAAAACGAATTAAGTATTAAAACTTTAGTTGCCAAAAATGCATATTTCCTACATTTAAAGACCAATTTTTTTTAAAACTCCACCTTTTATTTTTTATCCTGTAAAAAATCTAAAAAAGCCGTTCAATCCTTTGAAATTGCATTGGAAATGCCAATCCGATTGTTTTTAATTGTTAGGTCATAATTAGAGAAAATCTGTTACATGTCTGTGTTATTTTTCAATTTTTTTGAAATTTTCACTAAATATTCCAGTAGTGAAAAAAATGCAGTCGCAATTTCGAATATTTAAGCGATTTTAGATTCTTTTATTCCAATTTGGTTTGAGTGTAATTTAAAGAAAAATTTTGATAGAAAAGAATGAATTAATGATGAAGTGAATTCTTTTTAGGCTGTTGAAATACGTTTCTTTTTTTTCTACAAGCTCAGAATGTACGTGCAGTTTACAGTGTCGAGAAGAGCGATAGACGTTGATACGCGTTACGGATATTCCAGCTTACGAGTGAAATCGTTGGCGAGACATGCACCCCATTCCTGGCGCGAGAGCTTGAGATCCTGATTGAGGTCGCACGCGCGGGCAAACGTACGAGCGCATTTCTTCGGTCTTACAGCCTTCTTCGCGAGTCTCCTCAGCTCTTTGTACTCGGCTCTATCGAGATGACCGTCGCCGTCCTTATCCAAAGTTACAAACTTCCACGAGAGAACGCGTTCCACGTTTTTGTCGCCTATAAAAAAAAAATTGTTAAATTACAACATTTAATAACTTTTTTTATCCATTTTTCTTACTAGTTCATGAATCAATTTTTTGTATTATTGTTATTCGAAAATAATGCACTGCTAATTCATAAATAAGTTTTTTTGTATTATTGTTCTTCGAAAGTAATGCACGAAAGACCGCGATCCAAGTTTTTGTGGCCTATAAACAAAAATTGTTAAATTACGACGTTTAATCATTTTTTTAAATCCATTTCTTTACTAATTTATAAATAAGGTTTTTTGAATTATTGTTATTCGATAATAATGCACGAAAGACAGCGATCCATGTTTTTGTGGTCTATAAACAAAAATTGTTAAATTACAACGTTTAATAATTTTTGGATTCATCTTTTTTACTAATTCATCAATTAATTTTTTGTATTATTGTTATACGAAAATAATGCAATACTAATTTATAAATAAGTTTTTTCTATTATTGTTATTCGAAAATAATGCACGAAAGATCGCGATCCAAGTTTTTGTGGCCTATAAACGAAAATTGTTAAATTACAACGTTTAATCATTTTTTTAAATCCATTTCTTTACTAATTTATAAATAAGGTTTTTTGCATTATTGTTATTCGATAATAATGCATGAAAGACCGCGTTCCATGTTTTTGTGGTCTATAAACAAAAATTGTTAAATTACAACGTTTAATAATTTTTGGATTCATTTTTTTTTACTAATTCATCAATTAATTTTTTGTATTATTGTTATACGAAAATAATGCACTACTAATTAATAAATAAGTTTTTTCTATTATTGTTATTCGAAAATAATGCACGAAATACCGCGTTCCACGTTTTTGTCGCCTATAAAAAGAAATTGTTAAATTACAACGTTTAATCATTTTTGTATCCATTTTTTTTACTAATTCATCAATTAATTTTTTGTATTATTGTTATTCGAAAATAATGCACGAAAGATGTCGCCTATAAAAAAAAATTGTTAAATTGCAACGTTCAATCATTTTTGTAATCAATTTTTTTTACTAATTCACGAATAAATTTTTTTTATTATTGTTATTCGAAAATAATGCTTTTCAATGTTGTCGATTTTTTTGGTATGCGGCAAATTTTTATTTAACAGTTTCACAAAATTATTTGAACGTTATTATCGTTAAACAATGCAACGTTTTTTGCCGGAGACATTAATTTTTAATGACTTATAGTTTTCGAGACACGCGAATTTAAATAAATGGGGCGATTTCTAAAATAGCGGATTAAAAAATCTGCAAAAATATACAGAATGTAACAAGTAATTATAAAATATGGCGAGTTGTGAAAAACATTTGAGAGGGTTGAAAAACAGAGTGACAGGTCTAAATAACATTTGTAAATGTTATTATTGGTCGCAAATAACATGCAAAAATAACACATACAAAAATACCAAATGCAAAAATAACACATACAAAAGTAACAAATGCAAGAATAACGCATACAAAAATAACAAATGCAAAAATATCACACGTCAAAATTTTTCTTTAGGTTCTTTAGCAATTTCGCGTTAGGTTTCGTTCTTTAGGTCTCAGTTAGATTTATTTTTCTCTTTATTTTTTTTTTTAGGTTCGTCAGCTTCTTTGGTTAGTACTTTACTTTACATTACTTTTTTTTTTAGTTTTCGTGTTTGTTATTTTTCGTCGTGTTGTTATTGTATGTATAATTTTGACGTGTTATTTTGACGCTGTGTTATTTAGATATGGAACCGAAAAACAGAGCATCAAGTAGATAATACGGAGCTTCGAGGCTCTTTATGTCCTCTGATCTTACAGCAGGTATATCAGTAATACTACAAGTACATATGTACGATAATGAGATGCAACGGGAGGCTGGCAATTATCACTTTCATTACGGCCTCACCGACAACCAGCAATTATCCTCCTCTCCCGTCTCTCTTTCTACATGACAGAAGCTTTTCTTTCCTATAAACTCGACGGTTGTTTCGCCGGTAACGCCCAGCCAATACACGTGCACGATATTTACTCGATGTAAACGGCTAAGATTTTTCATTTCCTCGATAAATATGTCTATAAATAAATCGCGTAGACGCCAATCATTTGGTGTTATATAGCTTCGAAAGTCGCTCACTAGACATTACGTAGAATGTTGTTTGATAGTGAATAACAATTGTTCGCCGGCAATAAATAACCTTCTGATGATAACTCATAATTATTGATTATGGTCAAAATACAATAGGAATTTGCTAAGAAAAAAGCTACAAAATAAAATCTTGCACATTTATCCTTTTTGCTTCCTCATAGAGGAAGCTTTGTTTTCATGAAATTTTTTTTTTTCGAGATTTTCATGTCAGTATGCTTAGAATCACCTAAAACGTCGAGAAAAGTGGTTTAGAAAAAATGTCCGTATGTATGTATGTGTGTGTGTGTGTGCTGGGCTTCGAAAATTCAATCTCCTCTCACTCGGTAACCGTTCGAGCGATCCGGCTCAAATTTGGCACGCAAGTAGAGTAGCTGCCCCTCTTTGAATGTTGTGATTTTTGCCAAAATATGTGAAGTCATTAAGATTTTATGTTGATTTTAATTTGTTGAAAAAAGGGCGTGGTCGCTCTAACTTTCGTAAAAGTTCGCCGATTTGGCTAAATAGTTCTTCATAACTGAAGATACGTTCAATGTTGTATGGTATTGAATTTCGACGAAATCGGTAAAGCGGTTCGGATTTTATAGAATTTTGAATTTTTCGAAAAAAATAGATTTTGATCTAAATTACGTCGAATTTCAACAAATGAACAGAAATTTTGTACAGACGAAAAATAACATTCAGAAATGCCATGTACCAAATTTGGTGATGATCGGTAAAGTCGTTCGGATTTTACACCATTTTTCATTTTAAAAAAATGTAGATTTTCGCTATAACTTCCGGAAAAGTTGAAAAAGTACGACAAAAATTTGTATCTAATCAAAATTAGATGTAACGGTGTTTGCAGAGGTGATTTATAGCTGTATAAAACACCTCTGCAAAAGAGACACAAGGTATAAAAAAAAAAGATGCAAAGTAGAACCTTGCACATTGCTTCCTCATTATTTTTCGCTTTTTACAAAGCTTCCTCCATGAGGAAGCCAAAATTGAATAACATACTGCTTCCTCACAGAGGGAGCTTTGTAAAAAGCGAAAAATAATGAGGAAGCAATGTGCAAGGTTCTACTTTGCATCTTTTTTCAGAATATTTTAACCGGTTTTCCACAAAATTTCTTTTATAAGGAAACCAAAATTGAACAACGCACTTTTTCAGTTTTTCTTGATGAAAAAGTTTTTTAAAAATGTTCAGACAATTATAAAATTCTGCATAAAATTGTTGTAAGAATGTAAATGAAAATTTTAGAATCGCTTCGCTTTTGTAGATTTCTGCAGTTTTTTAGTCCTGAGTATAAATTTGTTATATATTGTAGGAAACTAAAGTTCAAATTTAATTTGTAATTCCATAGATTCTCGATAAGTTAATTCTGGCAATTTATCAAAGTCTTGAATAAAATGTTGCAGTATTTTATAATGGAATAATCGTTACAAATTCTTAAAGTTTTTGTTGCCTTGTCAATTTTTTAATTTCCTAGTGTTGTAAAATTTGACACAAAGTTGTAGATTTTCGAAAAATCTACTTGTACGATTTTTTTACTTTGAAAAAATGTAATTTGTGATACTAATTTACAGATTTTATAGATTTATACACATTAAAAAAAAATACAAATTTCATCGGAAAATTGAACTAATTTTTATCAATTTAAAAAAATTTCTTTCACAAAAATTTGAGAACGACATTCTAGAAAATTTGGAAATTTGGAAATTTGGTAATGCAATTAAAAAATCCTTTCCCTAATTTCCCTTAAATATACATCCAATTATTATTCAACGCTCAACAAAATTGTACCATCAATGGATATGTTGGTCCTTCGATACTCGATCTTGAAGTTCTCAATTAGATTGGTATTGAATTTGGATTTTTCAGCACGATCACAGGTATTTCTGTGCCTATTTGTGTACTGTCTTCGCTGCTTCCAGTTTGGAGAAGCTCGTCTTCGCTGACCGCTTCGTATCGATGCACCGGCTGCTCCTGATGCGGCTGCTGGAACTCCAGCACCGGAGGAAACTCCTCTCGAGTCACTCGTGGATCTCATACCGGCACATCTGGGTCTCTGGTGTCTCACTGAGGTATCCGGAAGCGCTCGGCCTTGGGGTGTGACGCACCAGCAATATCCTGTCTCCGTGTGACATTGGACCGGTGCGTAAGTGCCGCCTGGACGACAAACTGGACGAGCTCCTGGTCTGGCAGTTAAACGTGCCGAGAAACACGGAGGAGTTTCTGTAAATGAAATTATAGTGTTGATTGAGTAAAAGTACGGCTATTATCGTCCTAAAGCGACAGATAATAATGGCTCATGGAAAAAACAATGTTTGAAATAAAAATTGATGATTAAATTATCATGATATTTTGGTGACATTAAAAAAAAATTTAATTCATACAAAGTTACTATTTATTAATTTTGTAAAAGGAGAGCTATTATTGTCTTAAAATGATGAACAATAATAGCTTACGGAAAAAACAATGAGTGGAATAGAAATTTATTATTAAATTATCATGATATTTTGATGACATTTTTTTTAAAATTCATACAAAGTTACTATTTATTAATTTTGTAATGTAAACTAGTAAAAGTAGAGCTATTATTGTCTTAAAGTGATGGACAATAATAGCTTATGGAAAAAACAATGAGTGAAATAGAAATTGATGGTTAAATTATCATTATATTTTGATGACATTTTTTTTAAAATTTATACACAGTTATTATTTATTAATTTTGTAATGCACTAGTAAAAATAGAGCTATTATTGTTTTAAAATGATGGACAATAATAGCTCATGGAAAAAACAATGTGTGGAATAGAAATTGATGATTGAATTATCATGATATTTTGATGACATTTTTTTTTAAATTCATACAAAGTTAGTATTTATTAATTTTGTAATGGACTAGTAAAAGTAGAGCTATTATTGTTTTAAAGTGATGGACAATAATAGCTCATGGAAAAAACAATGTGTGAAATAGAAATTGATGGTTAAATTATCGTGATATTTTGAGGACATTTTTTTTTAAATTCTTACAAAGTTACTATTTATTAATTTTGTAATGTAAACTAGTAAAAGTAGAGCTATTATTGTCTTAAAGTGATGGACAATAATAGCTCATGGAAAAAACAATATTTGAAATAGAAATTGATGGTTAAATTATCATGATATTTTGATGACATTTTCTTTTTAATTCATACAAAGTTACTATTTATTAATTTTGTAATGTAAACTAGTAAAAGTAGAGCTATTATTGTTTTTAAGTGATGAACAATAATAGCTCATGGAAAAAACAATGTGTGGAATAGAAATTGATGGTTAAATTATCGTGATATTTTGAGGACATTTTTTTTTAAATTCTTACAAAGTTACTATTTATTAATTTTGTAATGGACTAGTAAAAGTAGAGCTATTATTGTTTTAAAGTGATGCACAATAATAGCTCATGGAAAAAACAATGTGTGAAATAGAAATTGATGGTTAAATTATCGTGATATTTTGAGGACATTTTTTTTTTAATTCTTACAAAGTTACTATTTATTAATTTTGTAATGTAAACTAGTAAAAGTAGAGCTATTATTGTCTTAAAGTGATGGACAATAATAGCTCATGGAAAAAACAATATTTGAAATAGAAATTGATGGTTAAATTATCATGATATTTTGATAACATTTTTTTTTTAATTCATACAAAGTTACTATTTATTAATTTTGTAATGTAAACTAGTAAAAGTAGAGCTATTATTATTTTAAAGTGATGAACAATAATAGCTCATGGAAAAAACAATGTGTGGAATAGAAATTGATGGTTAAATTATCGTGATATTTTGAGAACATTTTTTTTTTAATTCTTACAAAGTTACTATTTATTAATTTTGTAATGTAAACTAGTAAAAGTAGAGCTATTATTGTCTTAAAGTGATGGACAATAATAGCTCATGGAAAAAACAGTGTGTGAAATAGAAATTGATGGTTAAATTATTATGATATTTTGATGACATTTTTTTATATTCATACAAAGTTACTATTTATTAATTTTGTAATATAAACTAGTAAAAGTAGAGCTATTATTGCCTTAAAGTAATGGACAATAATAGCTCATGGAAAAAACAATGTGTGGAATAGAAATTGATGGTTAAATTATTATGATATTTTGATGACATTTTTTTTTCAATTCATATACAAAGTTAGTATTTATTAATTTTGTAATGCACTAGTAAGAGTAGAGCTATTATTATTTTAAAGTGATGAACAATAATAGCTCATGGAAAAAACAATGTGTGGAATAGAAATTGATAGTTAAATTATCGTGATATTTTGAGGACATTTTTTTCTTTAAATCTTACAAAGTTACTATTTATTAATTTTGTAATGTAAACTAGTAAAAGTAGAGCTATTATTGTCTTAAAGTGATGGACAATAATAGCTCATGGAAAAAACAATATTTGAAATAGAAATTGATGGTTAAATTATCATGATATTTTAATGACATTTTTTAAAATATTTATACACAGTTATTATTTATTAATTTTGTAATGCACTAGTAAAAATAAAGCTATTATTGTCTTAAAGTGATGGCCAATAATAGCTTATGGAAAAAACATTGTGTGGAATAGAAATTGATGGTTAAATTATCATGATATTGAGATGACATTTTTTTTTCTACAAAGTTACTATTTATTAATTTTGTAATGCACTAGTAAAAGTAGAGCTATTATTATTTTAAAGTGATGAACAATAATAGCTCATGGAAAAAACAATGTGTGGAATAGAAATTGATAGTTAAATTATCGTGATATTTTGAGGACATTTTTTTCTTTAAATCTTACAAAGTTACTATTTATTAATTTTGTAATGTAAACTAGTAAAAGTAGATCTATTATTGTCTTAAAGTGATGGACAATAATAGCTCATGAAAAAAATAATGTGTGAAATAGAATGGTCAAATTATCATGATATTTTGATGACATTGTTTAAATTTTTTAATTCATACAAACTTACTATTTATTAATTTTGTAATGCACTAGTAAAAGTAGAGCTATTATTGTCTTAAAGTGATGGACAATAATAGCTCATGGAAAAAACAATATTTGAAATAGAAATTGATGGTTAAATTATCATGATATTTTGATGACATTTTTTAAAAAATTTATATACAGTTATTATTTATTAATTTTGTAATGCACTAGTTAAAATAAAGCTATTATTGTCTTAAAGTGATGGACAGTAATAGCTTATGGAAAAAACATTGTGTGGAATAGAAATTGATGGTTAAATTATCATGATATTGAGATGACATTTTTTTTTCTACAAAGTTACTATTTATTAATTTTGTAATGCACTAGTAAAAGTAGAGCTATTACTGTCTTAAAGTGAAGGACAATAATAACCCATGGAAAAAACAATGTGTGAAATAGAAATTGATGGTTAAATTATTATGATATTTTGATGACATTTTTTTAAAATTCATACAAAGTTAGTATTTATTAATTTTGTAATGCACTAGTAAAAGTAGAGCTTTTATTGTTTTAATGTGATGGACAATAATAGCTCATGGAAAAAACAATGTTTGAAATAGAAATTGATGTTTAAATTGTCATGATATTTTGATAACATTTTTTTTAAATTTATACACAGTTATTATTTATTAATTTTGTAATGCACTAGTAAAAATAGAGCTATTATTTTGTCTTAAAGTGATGGACAATAATAGCTTATGAAAAAAATAATGTGTGAAATAGAAATTTATGGTCAAATTATCATGATATTTTGATGACATTGTTTAAATGTTTTTATTCATACAAAGTTACTATTTATTAATTTTGCAATGCACTAGTAAAATTGGAGCTATTATTGTCTTAAAGTGGTGGTTTTAGCTCATGGTAAAAAAAGTGTGGAATAGAAATTGATGGTCAAATTATCTCAAGATAATTGATACAAAGAACAACTTTTTAATAGCTGCAAAGGACATTTATTAAAAATAAAATTTCATACAAATTTCGTACATTCGTTAATTTTTTTATGCACTAAGTTACGAACCCATTTTCTGAACAAATTTTCCTCGGAAATTAATTTAAAAAATGTTTTTTTGATGTTCAATTGTTGACAAAATTTAAACAGCTTTTTATCAAATTTGCTGATAATTTTTGCAAAATAATAACTATCAATAGATAATACGATTAGTGCTTATGGAATGAAATAATGAGGTTTACAACTTTGATGAAAATTGAACCCTTTGTACTCAGATCCTTTATAATGAGCTTTTTTCTACTCATTGTTATTTTTAGTTTGCTCTTAATTTTTATATCTAATCTATGGCAGAGTGAGAAAAATAGCTCGCCGCTAAACTGGCCAAGAATCGCAGAAGAGTTTCCGCAAATGACATTATAGTGCTGATGGAGTAAAAGTAGTGGAAAAGACTTGAAGAGTTGGCTATGTGTCATCGTCCTGAAGTGATGGACGATAATAGCTCATGATGAAAAAAAAAGTATGTGGTCGAGTGGTAAGTAATCTATTGATTTTCCAGGAAATTTGACCACTGGAAAGATTCTGGTCTTGAATATAAGTCTACTTCGAACGCTTTTCTATTCAATTTTATTTTTTTCCCTCATTTTTTTTTTTTTTTTTTTACAGAACTTACCGAAAAATTGGCAGAGTGGAAAAAGCGTATTTGGCGCAATAAAAAATATTTTTCAAAAGTTGTGACGACGGAACTGAAGAAGATTGTCTCATATAAATTTCGATACTGACATTAAATTTAAAGTCTATTAAAAAATGGCTGTAATGCTACATTTTTGGTGAATAAAGGCTGAGACAATTTTTTTTTACTTTTAAGCTAGGAATTGTGCCAAAAATATTTTCTATTTTCACGACAGAAGTAAACTTACCTGGACATGGACCAGTGTGTTTAATGAGGAGAGATTCACCCTGGCACTGTCGTGAAACTACTTGACATTGACTGGGATAGGTAACACCGTCACTTCCGCATACCGGTACGTTTGCACCGCTTGCCATTGTACACTCTGCTATCCTCTTCCTGCATTCCTCCTGTAAATTTGTGCAAACAAACAATTTCATTATAGTAAACAACAATTTTTTTCTTACTTATAAAATGTTCATCCCTATCTATGTATTATATTTATTATTTTATATATATATGCAATTTTTTCCTGGACGTTTAATAAATTTCTATAATAATAATAATGATTTCTTATTATTAATATTAATAAAATAATAGTGAGTAAATATACGAGACTTTCAATATGTATATTGGTTTGCGGATAATCGCAAATATTGAGCAATTGATTGCGCGCAAGCTCGAGAAGGAAAATTTCTCTATACGCGGAAATCGTCCTACTTTCGTTGCTTCAGATGTATACATCTGTGCACGTCACGTATTGTATTCTATAAACAAAACAGAGTACCCGGATAATGTATATTTTTAGACTATTGTTCTTTTGTCGAGGGAACAAAGTACGTTCTTCATTTGAGCTCATTTAAGGATGTGTGGTGAACCTAGTTACCATTTAATTCCGTTGAATATGGAAAAAAAAGTGCACTGAATATTTTTACAATTTTTTCCCAAAATTATTTAATTCAATATCAATTTTTATATGGTCTACTTAAAACAATTGAATCAAAGGTTTCTAATTGTAGGTTTTTAATCTATTCATCTTTGGTCAAGGTACAGCCAATTTTTTATATTGTTTTTAATTGTTTATCGTTATTACAAATTTTTAATAAAATTTTATAAGTATGCTAATTTCCAAAAATTATGCAAAAAGTGACAAGAAAATATTACAAGGTAAGCTAAAGTTTAGTTGAAGATAATATAACTTTTAATAACTTCCACGTAGAATTAAATACATATTTTTGTAATATTTCCATATTTAAAAAAATATATTAAAAATCTATCCAAATCAGTAGCAAATTAAATATAAATAATTACTGGGTATAAAATCACATTTTATATTTTTTTTAATTATTTGGCAAAAGGAACTTTCAAAAACTTCCATGCAGAATTAAATACATATCTTGGTAATATTAACATATTTAAAAAAATATAAAAAATCTATCCAAATCAGTCGAAATTAAATATAATTAATTCCTGGATATAAAATAATATTTTACATTTTTATATAAAAATATTACACATTTATTTCAATATCTTTAAACACTATAATAATTTTTTCTTTTTTTTATTTAGTAATAATATTAAGCATTAACGTTTTGTGAATAATTGAAATTTGGTTTTGCTTCAATGTTTTCGAAAATTGCAACGAGAAGTCAATAGAAAGAAGAGAATGCAAAGAGTGTGAGAGAGGCTCGACCGAATCACACCTGACGTTTACGAGGCAATGAATTGTGTGCCATAGAGCGTTAAGGTGGTTGAGGCCATTTTCTATAAGCGGTTACTACGTTATTTTTACACGGTCTACTTAAAACAATTCAATCAAACGTTCCTAACTGTATATTTTTAATCTATTAAAATTTGGTCAAGGTATAGCCAATTTTTTATATTGTTTTTAATTTTTTATCGTTATTAAAAATTTTAATAAAATTTTATAAGACTTATGCTAATTTCCAAAAATGATGCAAAAATTGACAAGAAAATATTTCAAGGTAAGCAAATTTTTTGTTGAAGATAATACAACTTTTAATAACTTCCACTTATATAATTAAATACATATTTTAGTAACATTTCCATATTTCAAAAAATATATTAAAAATCTATCCAAATCAGTCCAGATTAAATATAATTAATACCTAGATATGAAATCATATTTTACATTTTTATATAAATATATTATACATTTATTTCAATACCTTTAAACACTATAATAATTTTTTCTTTTTTTATTTAGCAATTCCATATTTCAAAAAATATATTAAAAATCTATCCAAATCAGTCCAAATTAAACATAATTAATACCTAGATATAAAATAATATTTTACATTTTTATATAAAAATATTACACATTTATTTCAATACCTTTAAGGGGAGAGAGTCAGGTCAAAAAAATTGATTTTGGAAATTCAATATCATCCAAATCCTATTGCATATAAAAATGCCTAATGCACTATATTGTTGGTACTCGATTAAAGGATTTTTTACTGTCGTCTGACTTGCATATGCTTTGAAATATTATCTTAAGCAAAGATCTTAGGTTTTCCATTCTGCGCATAATTCAGATCAAACTACTAGGCAGATTGGAATGGCTGACGTCTCATTTTCTTCTTCATGAACAGATACACCGGGTAAATGAAGCAGATGTTAATAAACTGTAATATTTTTTAAGTAACATAATTATTAATAAATAAATTTTATGCTATTTTCTAAATCAGTGATTAACTTTGCTTTCAGAATGAAAAAAAATAGTTTGCTCCATTTAGCCGGTGTATCTTTTCATGAAGAAGAAAATGAGATGTCAACCATTTCAATCTGCCTAGTAGTTTGATCTGAATCATGCGCAGAATGGAAAACCTAAGAACTTTGCTTAAGATAATATTGAAAAGCATATGCAAGTCAGACGACAGTAAAAAATTCTTTCATCGAGCACCAACAATTTAGTGCATTGGGCATTTTTATATGCAATAGGATTTTAATGATATTGAATTTCCAAAATCAATTTTTTTGACCTGACTCCCTCCCCTTAAACACTATAATAATTTTTCCTTTTTTTTATTTAGCATTTCCATATTTCAAAAAATATATTAAAAATCTATCATAATAACATAATTAATACCTAGATATAAAATCATATTTTACATTTTTATATAAAAATATTACACATTTATTTCAATACCTTTAAACACTATAATAATTTTTCCTTTTTTATTTATTTTTCGATGCTTATTTTGTGAACAAGTCAAATATCACATTGAAATTCGATTTTGCCTCAATGTTTTCGAAAATTGCAACGAGAAGTCAATAGAAAGAAGAGAATGCAAAGAGTGTGAGAGAGGCTCGACCGAATCGCACCTGACGTTTACGAGGCAATGAATTGTATGCCATAGAGCGTTAAGGTGGTTGAGGCCATTTTCTATAAGCATTTACTACGTACCTACCGAGGCAGAAGTGTGTAAAATAGTCGGTAACATAAGCTATAGCTCGAGAGATAGCTAGTTGAGACGTCTCGAGTCTCGAGATAAATTTTCTCGAAGCGAGAACCTACTACCAGCTCGACCAGTCGTTGCCGCTGGTCATTCGCACCAATTTGCATTATCTCGTATAAATATACATGACAAATACACAGCTGAGAATTATGGAGTGCCACGAAGAGTGAAATTCCATAATAATGCAAAGTTATCGGTATCGAAGCTTTTTTTTTTCATGGCAGTGAGAAAGTAAGTTAAGGTGAAGAAGCAAAGTGATTATTAATATACAACACTTGTTTGGGATTATGAAAATTCACGAATCAACACATGTTGTAGCGAACACGATGAAAAACTTGATGCAAAGGAAATAAGTCGTTGAATGACGCGATTATGAGGTAATAATTGTATAGATAATATTGTAGTTGATGATTTGTTTATAAATTGTCTACTTTTTGTTAATGCTTTTGATATATCATATTTTTATGATTTACAAAAAAATTAATATTTTTCTTATGAGCGCAGATGTTTACTAAAATTGTTATAATTTTTTTAAATAATGTGGTAGTGAGTTCAAATTATACTTGTTTTTTTCGCAATGAATCGAGCTTCAATATTGTTTGTGAGGAATTAATATAGATTGAATTTTTAGTTTTTTACAGATTTTTTAAGTTGCGACAGCGAAAAGTGAAAATCTTTGATTTTCCATTATTATATTTTCCATTATAACACAAAAATTTAGAGGCCGTTCGTTTAAAATGTGATTAATTATGAAGAAAACAAGCATAATCTGAAGTGAGTACGCAATTTTTTCAAATTTTAGTAATTTTATTTGCAACGTGAATTTTTTGGACGAAATGAAAAAAGAAAAATTCTTTTATTAATTTTAACGAAAAATAAAGAATTTTCATGAAAAGTTTTAAAAATTTTTTATTTTAATTATTGTAGTAGTAGTTTCATTTCCATGTATACCCTATTGGGTGTTTACAGTTTCCTTTCCCATACATATAATCCCCATAGAATCTGTTATCAAAAATACATTTTTGGTATTGCCAAATACACAATTCACTTAGACTCTATACCAACAAAAAGCAAAATAACTCTCTCTCATTCAGTCTTCTCTTTCCGCTTTTCTTGCTATCTTTTGAAATCACCATAGTCCTCTCAAATTTCCTCTGAAACGTTCATAGTCTGTATCCTTTTTTCATTATTCCCTCGATGTTCACTTTTCCAAAATATTGTTTCGCTACTGTCTTCTTTCCCCTTCTTCCCTCGTTCTTCCGCCGCTGTTGACATTTCCGATTATCCTTTTCTCGTTGTTTCGTTGACGTAGACTTTCCCAAAATATTGTTTCCCTGCTATCTTCTTCCCGTTTCTTCTTTAGTTCTCTTCTCTTCTATTTCTCCACAATGTTTTTCTTATAATGTTCCCTCTCAATTTCACTATTTCCACAATGTTCTTGATTCCAGATGTTCTCTTCTTCCGCACATCCGGAATTTTTCCCAGCATCTCCTGCAACATTTCTGTTTCCAGCTACTTCCCTTTATTTTCTTCTCGATTTTCCGTATATCTTCTACCCTGGTCGGTTGTTATTGGCTAACGGGTCTCAGTTCCCTTCCTTATCGACCGTAAATTTCCGTGTTTCAGCACCATCTACCGCTGCTTTCTTATTTCCAAATTTCTCTCCGCCATCTTGCCCTATTCCCGGCCGGCTAACCTCACGCAGGAAAGCCACACAAAAAGTTCTCAGTCTTGTTCAGCACATAATATTTCCTTCAGATAACACTTCCCCGTATACTGTGTCTTATTCCTGACACTTTGGTATGCCTTTTAATGGTGGCCTCTGTTCCGTTCACCCAATATTTTCCAAAAACACCGGACCCTGCCGCAGACACGTCCACGCTGCTCCAACGCCACCAACCGACCCCATATAAAATTATTAAATTATTGAATATAAATTACTAAATGATTAAATTATTAATTATAAATTACTAAATTATTAAATAATTAAATATAAATTACTAAATAATTAAATAATCAAATATAAATTACTAAATTATTAAATTATTAAATATAAGTTACTAACTTATTAAATAATTAAATATAAGTTACTAAATTATTAAATAATTAAATATAAATTACTAAATTATTAAATAATTAAATATAAATTACTAAATTATTAAATTATATATAAACGTGGACTATATGTAAAATGCACTGAAAAACTAATTCAAGACGAGGTCGAATTTTCAATAGGTTTTGTATATTATTCGTTGATCGTTATATCAACAAAGCGCCAATAAGACATTGACGCCACGTGTGTTCTTGTCTAAGGCGCTTTCGCAGTACTGCAAAGCGCCACGATTTATTCAAATAAACCAATTACACGAGAATAATCGTCGGTTCTTTCGAGCAGCTGCCACCAAGCGAGAAGAGTCTCAATTGCATAACGATCAACGATCCGATAGATGAATCGTTTTTTTTTTTTATCTAAACACACTCACACATAAAAACAACGAGCGTTGAGGTCGTCGGGAACGTGTATATTAATTTCGTGAAACTTATAACGAGCGCATATAGTTTACTGTGAGAAAATAACTGCTTGAGGCGTGGTTGACGTTGACGCAGTCAACCAGCAAACGCGACAACATACGGCTTGACGATCTGTCGTCGATACATGTGTAAAAGTAGTTTTTTTCTAAGCCTGGTACAACTCTTTGTATATGTACCTATATGCATAATTTATATCAACTGGTTCGCGCACTCTTATTTCGTCATATAATTACAGTTGCGATGTCGAACGTCCAGACGTAGAGTTTATGTATGTCTGCATGTACGTACAGTTCGATCTGTTGTAATTTATACATTTTGTACGATCTCTTTTAACTAACTTGTACTTTTGATGAAAATTTTTTATTTTGGATATAAAAAAAATTATGTTAGAATTTTTTTGACGATAATAAAAGGATTATAAAAATATGTTTAACCCTTTAATTGCAGATATATAGAATTTTTTTATTGCAGGTATTATTGTTTATAAAAATGGTTTGATAAAAAGTAAGGGAAAAAAAAGCATTTTTGAGAAACGCAATTTTTGGCATTAGTTTGATTTTAAAATCTAGCCACCAATTAAGAATTTTTTTGATTTGCTAACAATTTTGTAATTTACTTAATATTGTAAATAATATAATTTTTGTATCAGATTTAATAATAAAAATATACGATTGTAGGTACCAGATAATGAATATGTATTTATATAGCCATTTTCACCCTTTAGGGCATTGAAATATAACATACGTTTTATATATTTTGTACAGCGTACTTTGCTTTGGTTTGTAACATGTTTTCATAACTTCTTAATCTCATTCATTTATCGCTCCCAATTTCGTTAATTTCCACACCTTTATTCATTCGACTTTGCCTTTCCACCTCTTTCTCATACTCTCGGCAATACATATACAGACTATGTATAATCTCCCCTTTCAACAGTCTATTCCACTCTTTTTGTCCATTTCTACCTTCAAAAATATTCTCTACCACCCTTCTTAAGGGGAGGGAGTTAGGTCAAAAAAATTGATTTTGGAAATTCAATATCATCCAAATCCTATTGCATATAAAAATGCCCAATGCACTATATTGTTGGTACTCGATTAAAGGATTTTTTACTGTCATCTGACTTGCATATGCTTTTAAATATTATCTTAAGCAATGATCTTAGGTTTTCCATTCTGCGCATGATTCAGATCAAACTATTAGGCAGATTGGAATGGTTGACGTCTCATTTTCTTCTTCATGAACAGATACACCGGCTAAATGGAGCAAATGTTAATAAAATGTAATATTTTTAAAGTAACATAATTATTAATAAATAAATTTTATGCTATTTTCTAAATCAGTGATTAACTTTGCTTTCAGAATGAAAAAAAATAGTTTGCTCCATTTAGCCGGTGTATCTTTTCATGAAGAAGAAAATGAGATGTCAATGATTCCAATCTGCCTAGTAGTTTGATCTGAATCATGCGCAGAATGGAAAACCTAAGAACTTTGCTTAAGATAATATTGAAAAGCATATGCAAGTCCGACGACAGTAAAAAATTCTTTCATCGAGCACCAACAATATAGTGCATTGGGCATTTTTATATGCAATAGGATTTGGATGATATTGAATTTCCAAAATCAATTTTTTTTACCTGACTCCCTCCCCTTAAGTCCCTATCTAAGGTGGGGGTAAAAATAGCGAATGGCCAAAAGAGCGAATAGCTAAAATAACGAATTTCAAAATAATGGCCATTCTAGATTCAGACGTTCACTATATTTAAAATCGCTATTTCAGCCATTCGCTATTTTGATCCCCCATCTTATTAAAATGTAATCAAAATAGCGAATGGCTAAAATGGCAAATTTTAAAAAAATGGCCATTCTAGATTAAGACGTTCATTATTTTGAAATTCCTTATTGTAGCCATTCGCTGTTTTGGCTATTCGCTATTTTGAACCCCACCCGTCTTCGTGCATTGTTTGATCTCCCATAGACTTGTAGTTTTTGAGAAAACTAGAGAATAGAACGAGTCTTTATTGTATGCAGGTATACACCAATTACAATTTTATTACATTAGTAATACTTTGACTTAATTGTACTAACAAATATTTCCGACTTCCGGAGGATGGTTTTATAACCTTAGTTTAACTTTGGCCATTAACGCATCCTTAACATACCTTTACACTCACAAAGCGAAGGCGCGCAACTTACAACAAGAGAACAAATAATAGAATAATTTTTTTACATCTTCGTCTGACTTACATTCTAAGAGTTCGGGAAAGAAAGCGAATCGACTAAAGTACTTTTCTCTGTACGATTCGTATTGCAGGCATTTAACTAGTACATGTTCTAATGTTTTATTTTTATTTAAATTGCATATTTGGAATGCTGAGTTCGACTCAAACTTATACATTAGGGTTTTGATTTTAAGTCTGAAATAGTGATGGGCGATGTCCGAAAAAGAACCGATTATAAAAAAATCGATTGGCGAAAAAACTATCGATTTGAAACATCGATTTTTCTCTTTAAACAATCAATTAACCGATTAATCGAATAAAAAAATCTGGCACATAATAAATATTAAAATAATTATTAAAAAATCGGTTTATTTTCTCATTGAACATTTTTTTTACAAGTACATGCTTTATTCTCAACATTTGTTATCCCATTTAATCCAAAGAATGTGTAACTGAAAAAAAAAAGTATTACTATTAAAACTACAAGGTTTGCATAAAAGAAAGTTCATAATGAAGATTCTTCAAATTTAATATCTTCACTTGCTATATCGTCGCTGCCCAAAAAAAAACGGACATCGATTAATCGACCAACAAAGAAAATCGAATGAATCTAGTCGATCAATCGAATAAAAATATCGATTCTTTCGATTAATCTCGAAACATCGTCCATCCCTAGTCTGAAAACTATTTTCCCCTCTTAGCCTACACTGAGCGAAGATTTTATAAAATCTAAATGAAATTTTTGACAGGAGATACTTTTCACATTCTAGGATATTCAGTTCTTCTATTTCTTTATACATCACACTATATGTTGACGTAAGGTGTTGAGAAAACTAATAACTATTAAATTTGCATAAATTTATCAAAGTCCAATTAGATAGAGATGATAAGATTAAATCCCATTAAAATTCTATCGATCTCTAGAGACTCTGTAGTCTCTATAATGAATTTTCACCAGGAAAGTTAACAGAGTTTCCACTGTATATGCACAGCAGTTATTGACTAATGATTGGCCAGTGCGTCGATGGTGTAATACACTTCACTATAGTCTCTTTTTTCTTCTTCTTCTTCTTCTTCGCCGTTCTTTCTTTGGCACGCGCGTTAATCCTCTTCTTGTCTGGTTACGTTCCCTCGAGGTGAAGTCGGCGACTAATCCGGTGGCGCCAGTTACACGCCAGCGCCACGCCAGCGCACGTTAACCATAGTATCGAAAGACATTTGCACTCGCTTAGCATACGTTAGATACGCGTAGCACTTGATTCGCCAATAGATCTATACGTATTGGACGGTGAGGATGCGGTGTGTTTACCCGATGAGAATAAAAGAGGCGAAAAACCGTTATACTTATCGCTTCACCCCTACCGAACGACGAATGCTATCCTCTAACTCGCACACGTACATATACACAACAACATTGCGCCATCTGCACCTCGTTCGCGAGTTCTGCAACACAGCTGAGGAGTTAAGTGCAAATTTTGCACTCGCGCGAAACGATAAATCTTCCAGGAAGTACGAGAATAGAATAAACTTCTTTTATTCCTACTTCTCGATTGTTTAATGTTGACTAATCGAAGCAAGTGTTAAGTACGACGAGAAAAATGGTTCTTTTACTATAAGGAAAATGGGTTTTGCTGATGATTTCTTGGTGCTGCAGTAAATTTGCTAATTATAGGGGGAAAATATTATCTGGGATTGTAAGAATTTTGTTGTTGAAACGAAATTGCTGTTGTTATGTTGAGCAGACAAATTAGCCTTGGTGAGAAAATTATTGACATAAAAACACTTTTTTTTCGTTCTGGCGAATTAATGAAGATGCGGGTTGAAATTCGCTGTGGTTTGTTTGAGAATTTTAACGGAATGCAGAAAAGCAATATATAGAAAAATGTATTTTTGTTTGTCAATTTTGGCTGAGCGACAGACAAAGATTTGTGCGTTTAGGCAGATTTGTAGGCGAAAGCAGTTTGCAAGTTTTAACTTTAAGCTTGTTTTTCCGTTTTCTCTTTTACTGATTTTGAGGAAAAATTTTCTTATTTATTACATAGACTGATCAATTTACGGAAAATTTTAATTTTTACTCACAGACCGACGACTTTTCAAAAACTACGACAGAATTATTATTTCTGTGTAATGGTATCCGTCCAAAGAAAAGATTTGAGTTTCTATCTGCTCATCAAATGGGAAATGCAAAAGGTCGTTGCGCTACCTCTAAAAAAATTCGTACGAAGCTTTCTTTCAACAAGGACCAATATTAGAGTCCAGACCATAAGTTTTTGATGTGGCAAATTAAAAAAAAGTTTTTTTAAAGTCAGTCTAATACATACATGGGTAATTCTTTAAGTGGGCAATTCTTCAATGGGTAATTCAAGTGGGCCATTCTTTTGTTATCACGCAAATTTGTTTGTAGTTTGTAAACATAATAATGGAAATTCTGTGAAATGTTAAGAAAAAACGGAATGGTTTGTCTCAACAAATAAAAAAAATTGTTACTTTATTTTGTCAAAAAATGGCGGAAACTTTTCGTACTAAAATAAAATTTGCAATATTTTAATTTCGATAAAACAGTACTAAAAAAAATCTTGGGGATTCACAAAAACTTTCGTTTCCTAGTGAACAATGAATACATCATCCGGTTTGGCGCTATGAGCTTTTTGAAAATAGCGAAATTGGCACTTTTTGGTTTTTTTTTTAATTTCGAGTGACGAGAGGCAGTACTAAATAATTTGTCACAGACATCGCCTTTGCATAAAACTTTTCTTTTCCATCAAATTTCAAGAATCTCGATGAGCAACAAAATTTAAAACTATCTGCTTTTTTAACGGGTCTAACATACATACAGACATTTTTTCTCAACATTTTGGACCATTCTGAGAATCCTAACATGAAAATCTCGAGAAAAAAAATCTCACGAAAATAAACCTTCTACGAGGAAGCAAAAACTGTGAAACACCCTATTATTATTTATAAGTAAAGCACCTCGAAAGAGTCTCACTTCTCACGTATTCCGGCTTAGCGAACCGCAGCTGTCTGTAGTTATAGCCAATCGCGACATATGCAAATGTCCCTAAGTAGAATTACGTTGGTATGCACGAGCACTATTTTTGTTGTCATTTTTTTTCTTTTTCAGTCGTTGGTGGTCCTCGACACTGCGCGTAGCTCGAAAGGATTTTTTAAAATTCTATCGAAATTTCATTATTGTCCGGAAATATATATATTTTTTCTTTTAAGCTAAAATTATGAAGCAATGTACGTCTTGTCAATTTGGTCCAATAAATTACAGATTAAATAACAAATGCTATTTAATGGCCTACGATCTTTTTTTCTTTTAACATTTTTTCATCTGTTCCTCGGAAGAAATAATCTAATCAATATGTTTTCACCATCTATTCAGTTGTTTTAAGATTATTCTGCATATAAGTTCGAAAGGAAATTTTTTAATTCTCTCGAAATTTCAATATTGCGCGAAATTTTTTTTTTTTTTAATGTAAATTATACAACGATTTACATCATTTGCATAATCTACTAAAATTATCAAGCAATGTACGTCTTGTCAATTTGGTCTAATAAATTACAGATTAAATAACAAATGCTTCATAGTTATAGCCAATCGCGACATATGAAAATGTCCCTAAGCAAAATTACGTTGGTATGCACGAGCACTATGTTTTTTTTTAGACGTTGGTGGCGTTCGTCACTGCGCATAGCTCGAGGAAGAAATAATCTAATCAATATGTTTTCACCATCTGTTCAGGTATTTTAACCCTTTGCGTCACAGTGGGTCGCTGAGCGACCCACCGGTTTTTGCTCAGATTTAAATGTTTTAAACTAATTTCTAACAATAATTAATGAGTTTCTTTAATTTTGGAAACGAAAAATGTATGGCTCAAAGGGTTAAGGTTATTCTGCACATAAGTTCGAAAGGACATTTTTTAATTCTCTCGAAATTTCAATAATGCGCGAAAATAATTTTTTTTTAAGTACATTATACAACGATATACATCATTTGCATAATCTACTAAAATTATCAAGCAATGTACGTCTTGTCAATTTGGTCTAATAAATTACAGATTAAATAACAAATGCTCCGTAGTTATAGCCAATCGCGACATATGCAAATGTCCCTAAGCAGAATTACGTTGGTATGCACGAGCACTTTTTTTTTAGACGTTGGCGGCGCTCGACACTGCGCATAGCTCGAGGGGATTTACCGAACTCGTTCATTGGCGACGACCGACGGATGGCGCCTGGCGCCCAGTGCCAACACTATATCGATCTCACCGTTCGATAATTATAACACATAGTGGCTTCTTTGTGTTTGGCTGACAAACGAGCAAAGATAGACCGAGCGAAATACTTTATGCACGCCCTGTTGCCCATTACACTGTCCGATCGCCAATAGAATCTAATACGTAGACACGTCATAATCGAGATCGAGATACACACTTTATGCATCGAGTCGCGGAAGAAACTAGTCACACGTCTCGTCTGCTCCTACGATCGTGGCGCTAATTTTATGATCTTGGTACATATAAAATTACCAATAAGATACATGTGTTGGGTATATAAATATATGCGAGTTGGAAGCACGATGAATAATCGATTCGTCATGAATATACTATGTTAAGTGCGGTAGATATACGACGACGACGACGAGAGCAACATAATCAGTGTAGGAGATACGTATTATATTGTCTCTCTATCTCTCTTATTGATAGGTCAATGGACCTTGTCATGATTTTCCTTCAAGACAATTAACGGTATTAATTAATTATTTTTTTTAAATTTACTGCGAGTATTAAAATACACTGGCGTAAATTTTGAGAATGAAGAAATGATTTTTAAAAATGTTTTATGCTTTATCTAAATCTTGGGTTAATTTTT
Source organism: Ephialtes manifestator (assembly GCA_963970395.1). Taxonomy (NCBI): domain Eukaryota; kingdom Metazoa; phylum Arthropoda; class Insecta; order Hymenoptera; family Ichneumonidae; genus Ephialtes; species Ephialtes manifestator. Next base: position 31,429,216 of record OZ019975.1, on the reverse strand, counting down.
ACTGTATCTAAATTTTTTTATTTTTACTTTCAAGAATATCTTGAAATAAAAATAAACTTTGACTAAAATTTTTCTAAGTCTTTTGTCAATTTTTTTAAAACAAAGAAATATTATCATAATTTTAAATTTATTTATAATAAATAAAACGAGAATTTCACTAATCTCCTTATTTTTAATAAATAAAAATAAGGAGATTAGTGAAATTTTAGTTATATTTATTATAAATAAATTAAAAATACAAAACAAAACTAAAATTTCACTAATCTCCTTATTTTAGATAAATAAAAATAAGAAGATTAGTGAAATTTTAGTTTTATCCTTGTTTTAAATAAATAAAACTAAAATTTCAATAATCTCCTTATTTTTATTTATTTAAAATAAGGAGATTAGTGAAATTTTAGTTTTAGAACAAGGATGCAAAATTCAATTTTGCATATCGCTTCCTCATTATTTTCAATTTTTTACTAATCTCCTTCTATGAGGAACCTAAAATTGATAAAAATATTTCCTCATAGATTTGTAAAAAAATAATGAAGAAGAATTATGCAAGATTGTAGTAAATTTTATTAATGTAAATTGTGCAAAATGGGATAAATAATACTGCAAGAAAAACACCCACTCGAGGATCTCTGAGGACCAGCTTAAAACGAGTCTGACTGCTCGAGATTTATTATTATTATTATAAATACCCACGCAAAAATAACTCATGCATATTATGCTGCAATATACATTACATCGAGCGATTAGAACGCAGACACCAATTGTTGCTCAGACGATACATTTTCTCTCTCAAAACTGATAACGACATGTACTCTTAAGTATCAAGAGGAAAATCCAATCCTCAAAAAATTAAGTTTTCCTTATTCTTATCGTTGAGGTCTTAGTTCAATTTTAATTCCAGGAAAAAATCAAGGAAGCTAAAGTTTTGCCTCAAAGTTTCGATTGATAATTAACTAATGTTTAAAAAATAATTTTTTAATTTTTAATGTTTAAAAAAATAATTTTTTAATTTTTAATGTTTAAAAAAATAATTTTTTAATTTTTAATGTTTAAAAAAATAATTTTTTAATTTTTAATGTTTAAAAAAATAATTTTTTAATTTTTAATGTTTAAAAAAATAATTTTTTAAACAAATTCTACTAATTCAGTAAAATTTTATTACTGTGCATTTTTTTCTGTTTATTAAATCTGTTAATTTAGAAAAATATGAATTTTTTAGAAGTCAATCTATCTCGAAATAAATTTTAAAAATCTTAGTTTAAAAATTGTATCAGCTTTTAAACATATTATTCATTTTTCCAAAGTAATTTGAGTTCATTTTTTTTTTTCAATCTTCTGCAATCAAAAATTGCCTATCGCTAATAATAAATATAATACTAAATAATTAGCAACACTATAAATTTAAAAAAATCAGACATCTCTGAGAGATGAAGAACTTTAACTTCAACCTCTCGCCTCATAAAAATTTAAGACGTCAGAATAAGAACCTCGTGGCCTCCATAATACACTCAATTGACACAGTTTCATCGTACAGTTTAGATTATTGACTCTCCCGTGCTCTTTCAGTCCCACATCCGGTACGTGGCACTTAAGACAACAAAAATACAACAACATTTTTTTTTTTTACACACGAAAATAATTTTAAAAAATTACAAACGTAATTAAAGAATGTGAAAAATATTGTTTTTGTTTCTTAATAATACAGAAAAATTATTAATAAATGGAGAAGAAGAAAATTTATTTCTACTCTTATTATGATTATCACTGCTCACATTTTTCAAAAACTTTACCATTTTTTTTTCCACGCATTGATCGAACATTTTTTTTTAATCCAACAATTTTTTTTTCTCTCATAAATTGATGATTCTAGAAAACCTTAAAAAAAGTTATCGCATAGACCGACGATTTTATAAAAATCGTTTACAAAACCGTAAAAAAAAAATTCTCTCGTTTTACAAAACCGTAAAAAAAAATTCTCTTATTTTACAAAACCGTAAAGAAAAATTCTCTTATTTTACAAAACTGTAAAAAAAAATTCTCTCATTTTGCAAAACCGTAGAAAAAATTCTCTTGTTTTCAAAAGCCCTAAAAAAATTCTCTCATTTTAAAAAACTTGAAAAAAAATTCTCTCATTTTAAAAAACTTGAAAAAAAATTCTCTTTTTTTGAAAAATGGTGAACAAAAAATTCTCTTTTTTTGAAAAATCGTGAAAAAAAATTCTCTTGTTTTGAAAAATCGTGAAAAAAAATTCTCTTTTTTTGAAAAATCGTGAAAAAAAATTCTTTTTTTTTGAAAAATCGTGAAAAAAAAATTCTCTTTTTTTGAAAAATCGTGAAAAAAAATTCTCTCATTTAAAAAACTTGAAAAAAAATTCTCTTTTTTTGAAAGATCGTGAAAAAAAAATTCTCTTTTTTTGAAAAATCGTGAAAAAAATTATCTCATTTGACAAAACTTAAATAAAGAAAAAATGTGTTGCATTGACCGATAATTACACAAAACCTTGAAAAAATTCTTAGGAAACAGTCGAAAAAAAGCGTCTAAAAATGAAATATGAGATGAAACCGATCGTGAGTTTCGTGTCAATATTTGGTACTCGTGTTACTCGAACAAACGGTGCGCACTCCCTCGTTTGCGAAGAGTCGATCGCGGTGTGCCTCTTCTCTCACAGAAGGTCAAAGGCAATTGCTCGGTAATAATACTTTTCCGTCTGTTGCACTCGATGCAGAATGCCTGCTAATAGTCTCTGGCTACAACATGTTTGCACGCTCGGTTCACAATTGACATAGTTTCCCGTGTGTCTTGCAATCCTAGTGTTGACCCTCTGCGTTCTCGCAGCTGCCCTTTCGACACTAAATATTTTGTTCCGTAGATTGCTTACATCTACATTCGCATCATCCACTATAATTGTCAAGCAATGTACGTCTTGTCAATTTGGTCCAATAAATTACAGATTAAATAACAAATGCTATTTAATTGCCTACGATCTTTTGTTTTTTACATTTTTTCATCTATTCCCCGGAAGAAACAATCCAATCAATTTGTTTTCACCATCTGTTCAATTGTTTTAAGGTTATTCTGCACATAAGTTCGAAAGGAATGTTTTTTATTCTATCGAAATTTCAATATTGTGCGAAAATATTTTTTTTTAAAGCTAAAATTTTTTAAACTAATTTTTTTTTTAAAGCTAAAATTTTTTAAACTAATTTTTTTTTTTAAGCTAAAAATTTTTAACCTAATTTTTTTTTTAAAGCTAAAATTTTTTAAACTAATTTTTTTTTTAAAGCTAAAATTTTTTAAACTAATTTTTTTTTTAAAGCTGAAATTTTTTTAACGCTAAAATTTTTTAAAACTTTTTTGTTTTCCAAACTAAAATTATCAAGCAATGTTGGTCTTGTCAATTTGGTCCAAAAAATGACAGATTAAATAACAAAAGCTATTTAATGGCCTACGATATTATTTTTCACATTTTTTAAAATTGATTTCCGGGAAAAAACAATCTAATCAATAAGTTTTTAAGGTTGCTCTGCAGATAAGTGCCAAACGATATTTTTTATTTTTCGTTTATCAAAATTTGAATTTTTTTCAAAAATGAAAAGGATCCTCAAATAATAATAAAAAAACAACCGACAGTAGTGGACGCGCGGTCGGTGTGTGGCTTCGGCGGTCCCCAGAGTTAAGCAGCATTATTTGCGGCCATAACTTGGATGGGTGACCGCTTAGTCGTGCACTGGTTTGCGCGCCAACTGCTGAGCGGGAGGCAGTTTTTCTGAGTTTCTAATGTATTCTCATACAATAGAAACTCAGAAAAAATAAAGCCGCCTGTATCGGCCAGGTTTTCCGCAGTTTCCCTGTGCCCTCGTGCAAATGCGATACAGTAGTGCATTAGGATGAGTGGCTGCGGACAACACTCTAGGGGGGGTCTCGATGAAGTGAACGGGGACAGGGGTGTCTATGATGGAACGGTGAAAAAAGGGGAGAGGGGCAACGTAAAAGCCTGAAGAAGGCATACGGAAAGAATAAAATTAAAAAAAAAATAATAATAATAAAAAACAAACAACTCGTGCAATAATAATAAGGCACAAAAAAATTATTAATAAGGAGAAAAAAAATAGATCAAATACATAATATAGAATTTTTTTTTTCTTTGACAATCTTAATATAGAAATTCATGGAAAACATTAACTCAATGAATTATTTTAATATTTTGCAAAAATAAAAAAAATCTTTAAATAATAAAAAACAAACAACTCCTGCAATAATAATAATGCACAACAAAATTATTAATAAATAAGGAGAAAAAAATGGTTCGATAGATACTATAGAATTTTTTTTTTTCAACAATCTTAATATAGAAATTCATGGAAAATATTTATACGATGAATTACTTTAATATTTTGCAAAAATAAAAAAAATCTTTAAATAATAAAAACCAAACAACTCCTGCAATAATAATAATACACAAAAAACTATTAATAAATAAGGAGAAAAAAAATGGTTCGACAGATACTATACAATTTTTTTTTCTTCAACAATCTTAATACAGAAATTCATGGAAAACATTGATACGATGAATTATTTTTATATTTTGCAAAAATAAAAAAAATCTTTAAATAATAAAAAAACAAACAACTCCTGCAATAATAATAATGCACAAAAAATGATTAATAAATAAGAAGAAAAAAATGGTTCGACAGATACTATAGAATTTTTTTTTTCTTCAACAATCTTAATATAGAAATTCAAGGAAAACATTGATACGATAAATTATGTTAATATTTTGCAAAAAGAAAAAAAATCTTGCAATAATAAAAAAAAACAACTCGTGCAATAATAATAATGCACAAAAAATTATTAATAAATAAGGAGAAAAAAATGGTTCGACAGATACTATAGATTTTTTTTTTCTTCAACAATCTGAATATAGAAATTCATGGAAAACATTGATACGATAAATTATGTTAATATTTTGCAGAAATAATAAAAAATCTTTAAATAAAAAAAACAAACAACTCCTGAAATAATAATAATGTACAAAAAAACTGATTAATAAATAAGGAGAAAAAAAAATGGTTCGACAGATACTATAGAATTTTTTTTTTCTTCAACAATCTTAATATAGAAATTCAAGGAAAACATTGATACGATAAATTATGTTAATATTTAGCAAAAATAAAAAAAAATCTTTAAATAATAAAAAATAAACAACTCGTGCAATAATAACAATGCACAAAAAGTGATTAATAAATAAGAAGAAAAAAAATGGTTCGACAGATACTATAGATTTTTTTTTTTCTTCAACAATCTTAATACAGAAATTCATGGAAAACATTGATACGATGAATTATTTTAATATTTTGAAAAAATAAAAAAATCTTTCAATAATAAAAAAACAAACAACTCGTGCAATAATAATAATGCAAAAAAAATTATTAATAAGGAGAAAAAAAATGGTTCGACAAATACTATAGAATTTTTTTTTCTTCAACAATCTTAATATAGAAATTCATGGAAAACATTGATACGATGAATTATTTTTATATTTTGCAAAAATAAAAAAATCTTTAAATAATAAAAAAACAAACAACTCGTGCAATAATAATAATGCAAAAAAAATTATTAATAAATAAGGAGAAAAAAAATGGTTCGACATATCCTATAGAATTTTTTTTTCTTTAACAATCTTAATACAGAAATTCATGGAAAACATTGATACGATGAATTATTTTAATATTATGCAAAAATAAAAAAAATCTTTAAATAATTAAAAAAACAAACAACTCCTGCAATAATAATAATGCACAAAAAGTGATTAATAAATAAGAAGAAAAAAAATGGTTCGACAGATACTATAGAATTTTTTTTTCTTCGACAATCTTAATATAGAAATTCATGGAAAACATTGATACGATGTTCGTGCTGATTGAAAGAGATTGTTAATGAATCTCCGAGACAAACGATATGAGTACCTAGTAAATAGCAAGTGCTTTGGCGCCTTGTGTTGCTCGACTTGTAATTTCAAGCATCGATGTGTCTATAAGTGAATAAAAAAGGCGCATATCGTTTCAGCGAGGAGGAGATTAATATGATTCTAAATTTAAGAAAAGAAATATATATATATATATATATATATATATATATATATATATATTTCTCTCTCTCTCTCTCTCTCTATATATATATATATATATATATATATATATATATATATATATATATATAAAATATCACTGATTTTAAAAGGTAAACTTGGTTTCCCATCGCAGGTATATTCGTCGGTGCTTTTGTCAGAGATAATATAAATTCTTTCTTTCTTTCTTTTTTTTCTCACACACATTAACACATTCACAGATATTTCATTGCGTCGTAACTTGTTGTCTCGAGTTCGTAAATCTATCAGTCACGAGATTCCTTGCAAGGTCGTGTATCACTCGTGCATCTGCATACTTAAGGAGAGTGATGAAATTAATGGTTAACGAAATAAAATTCTGGCCAAAAAAAAAATTAGGACAAAACGTGATCATTTAATTATTAAACAGTTTATTTCGCAAGAATCATTATATTTAAAAAGAAAAGCATATGAAAATTCCACGCAAACTTTTCAAAATTTTGGAAAAAATTTTTGTCTCACAAAGATTACTTTGAAAAAATAGAATTAAAAATATATATTTTTTTTTAATCGATAAAATTGTACATTTTTTTAGTTTGTTTTCTTCTTTTTTTTTACTTATAACGTTTTTGATGAAATTCTATATTTTTCACAAAGTTAACGTATAAATGAAATAAAAAATCAAATTTTCGACAAAATTGACTTTTTGAAAAATTTGAAATAAAATAGCGAATTTTCGAAAAATTTGACTTTTTGAAAAATTTGAAATAAAATAGCAAATTTTCGAAAATATTGACTTTTTGAAAAATTTGAAATAAGAAGTCAAATTTTCGAAAATTTGACTTTTTAAAAAATTTGAAATAAAAAGTCAAATTTTCGAAAAAATTGACTTTAAAAAATTTGAAATAAAAAGTCAAATTTTCGAAAAAATTGACTTTAAAAAATTTGAAATAAAAAGTCAAATTTTCGAAAAAATTGACTTTAAAAAATTTGAAATAAAAAGTCAAATTTTCGAAAAAATTGACTTTTTGAAAAATTTGAAATAAAGTCAACTTTTCGAAAAATTTGACTTTTTGAAAAATTTGAAATAAAAAGTAAAATTTTCGAAAAAATTGACTTTTTAAAAAATTTTAAATAAAAAGTCAAATTTTCGAAAAATTTTACTTTTTATTTCATTTATTTTAATTTACTAAATTAATGCTATAAAATCCGAACATTTTAATAGATTCAGTTCAAATTCAATACCGATCGCCTTTTAAACATTCTTTTATTTATAATAGATGCGACATAGAAAATTGGAATAAAACGATAATTTTTATTTTTTATTTTCTTCTCTAACAAATTGTTATAATTTAATTTCTCCAAAACTAAAGGATTTAAATTCATTCCAAAAGACAAATATTGTTAAAAAATTTTCTTAAAAAAATTACCATTTAATTGAAAAAAAAAAAAAATCATAATTTAGAGCGAACGATTATATTATAATGATTGCGAAATCGGGCACAAAATTGACGATTTCCGTAAACGACTCTATCTCAGTAAAATTATGTACGACGTTATCGTTCTCAGAATACGCTGCGATTGTCTCCTTAATGCGTAACTCGTGTCAATGGGAATGAGCGAGTTCAGTATAATTTTGCCTGCCTCATTTTCTCTAAATTTAGGGTTAATGATAACGAGCTCTGGTTCAATTATCTGCATCCGAAAGTGAACAAGCAAACACTCTCTGCTTTGGACGCCCGTTTCCGGTTTTTTTGTTGTTGTGTTGTAGCAATCTTTGCATTTCTCGTAACGAACGCATGTTTTTTTTTTCTGTTATCACATTGAGAGAAGAATCTTATTCATAATTTATAATTTATAATTCGGGGCTTTAAAAAATTTGACCAATATTTTTCCTGGCTATGAAGTAACAACTATTTATAATATTTTCGATTAACTATTTTTTTTTACAATTTTTTACGGTTACAATTTTATAGAGGTAACGTAAATAAAATTATTTTGTAAAATAGTTGAGACATTTTTATGATTATAAATATTGTTATTATTATTTTAGCTGTGTTAAGATTATAAATTTGATTGTGTCATTATAGATTCACTGGTGGATAATAAATTTTTTTTTTAATTACCCGCTGAACATTTCAATTGCTAGATCGACAAGATTGACGTCAATCCGTTAATCAATGCGTCTATTTTCATAGAAACTATATCATAGTCATCGTAACTTAAATTGTTATGGTAACTTAGTAGTCATTTTCCATGATTACCGTTATTATTATTTTAATGTGCAGATAAAAAATTGGGTTGTGCCCTATTGAAAAAAGTCCGACTAAAACCGAGAGGAATATACAAAAACACACAAAAAAAAATCCTGTCTGGAATAATTCGATTTTTGTCCATTTCTGTCGGTATCTATCAGACTTTTTAAATTCAGTCAATATCCACCGTGGGATCATTCTTTTCTCCTCCAAAATTTATTCCATTTACTGCTCGATAAGCAACAAAATTAACAAAATTGTTCCCTTAAGATTTCCATTATTATACCAACAAAACTTAGTCAGATAATCGTAGGATATTACGCATAGTCGACAAATCAAACATAATTTTGTTATCGGATTAATATCCACCTATTTACTGCTCAATAAAGAAAAAAAAACTAACAAAACTGTCCTCTTAAGATTTCCATTACTAGACCAACAAAACGTAGTCAAATAATCGTAGGATATTACGCATAGTCGACAAATCAAACAGAATTTTGTTATCGGATTAATATCCAACCATTTACTGCTCAATAAACAAAAAAAACTAACGAAACTGTCCTCTTAAGATTTCCATTACTATACCAACAACGCGTAGTCAAATAATTGTAGGATATTACGCATAGTAGACAAACCAAACAGAATTTTGTTGTCGAATTAATATCCACCCATTTACTGCTCAATAAACAAAAAAAAAACTAACAAAACTGTCCTCTTAAGATTTCCAATGCTATACCAACAAAACGTAGTCAAATAATCATAGTATATTACGCATAGTCGACAAATCAAACAGAACTTCTTTATCGGATTAATATCCACCCATTTACTGCTCAATAAACAACAAAAAAACTGTCCTCTTAAGATTTCCAACAATACTTAATCAAATAATCATAGGATATTATGCATAGACATCAAATCCCACAGAATTTTGTTATCGAATTAATAACCACCCATTTTCTGCTCAATAAACAAAAAAAACTAACAAAACTGTCCCCTTAAGATTTCCAATACTATACCAACAAAACTTAATCAAATAATCATAGGATATTATGCATAGTCGTCAAATCACACAAAATTTTGTTATCGAATTAATATCCACCCATTTTCTCCTCAATAAACAAAAAAAACTAACAAAACTGTCCTCTTAAGATTTCCATTACTATACCAACAAAACTTAGGCAAATAATCATAGGATATTACGCATAGTCGACAAATCAAACGGAATTTTGATATCGAATTAATATCCACCCATTTTCTGCTCAATAAACAAAAAAAACTAACAAAACTGTCCTCTTAAGATTTCCATTACTACACCAACAAAACTTAGTCAAATAACCGTAGGATATTACGCATAGTCAACAAATCAAACAGAATTTTGTTATCGGATTAATATTCACCCATTTTCTGCTCAATAAACAAAAAAAACTAACAAAACTGTCCCCTTAAGATTTCCATTACTATACCAACAAAACGTAGTCCAATAATCGTAGTATATTACACATAGTCGACAAATCAAACAGAATTTTGTTATCGAATTGATATCCACCCATTTTCTGCTCAATAAACAAAAAAAACTAACAAAACTGTCCTCTTAAGATTTCCATTACTATACCAACAAAACGTAGTCCAATAATCGTAGTATATTACGCATAGTCGACAAATCAAACAGAATTTTGTTATCGAATTGATATCCACCCATTTTCTGCTCAATAAACAAAAAAACTAACAAAACTGTCCTCTTAAGATTTCCATTACTATACCAACAAAACTTAGGCAAATAATCGTAGGATATTACGCATAGTCGACAAATCAAACGGAATTTTGATATCGAATTAATATCCACCCATTTTCTGCTCAATAAACAAAAAAAACTAACAAAACTATCCCCTTAAGATTTCCATTACTATACCAACAAAACTTAGTCAAATAACCGTAGGATATTACGCATAGTCAACAAATCAAACAGAATTTTGTTATCGGATTAATATCCACCCATTTTCTGCTCAATAAACAAAACAAAAAACTAACAAAACTGTCCCCTTAAGATTTCCATTACTATACCAACAAAACTTAGTCAAATAATAGTAGAATATTACGCATAGTCGACAAACCAAACAGAATTTTGATGTCGAATTAATATTCACCCATTTACTGCTCAATAAGCAAAAAAACTGTCCTCTTAAGATTTATATTGCCAGACCAACAAAACGTAATCAAATAATCATAGTATATTACGCATAGTTGACAAATCAAACAGAATTTTGATATCGAATTAATATCCACCCATTTTCTGCTCAATAAACAACAAAAAAACTAACAAAACTGCCCCCTTAAGATTTTCATTGCTAGTCCAACAAAACGTAGTGAAATAATCATAGCATATTACGCATAGTCGACAAATTCAACAGAATTTTGATATCGAATTAATATCCATCCATTTTCTGCTCAATAAACAAAAAAAAACTAACAAAACTGTCCTCTTAAGATTTCCATTACTAGACCAACAAAACTTAGTCAAATAATCGTAGGATATTACGCATAGTCGACAAATCAAACAGAATTTTGTTATCGAATTAATATCCACCCATTTACTGTTCAATAAACACAAAAAACTGTCCCCTTAAGATTTCTATTGCCAGACCAACAAAACGTAGTCAAATAATCGTAAAATTGGTGCATAGTCGACAAATCGTGTGCACTAAATCGCGTTATCATCGCGGCTATGTAAATATGCATAGACCATAGTGTAAACACAAGAGAAATAAAGAGAGAATTGAGAGTAGAAACACGAGTGCTTACCTTAGCAGAATTCGAAGTAGTCCCGCTACTGTTAGCAGCCACTCGAAAATCTCTTAGGACCAAGAAGATGATCGCTACTTTAATAAGCATCATCATCATCATGCACTGGATTCGTGTTGAATTCATGGCTTTCACGATTAGGACAAAAGTTCTTAAATCACTAATTAAGGAGATTCCGGGAAAGTTCCCTTCTCTTTATAAAAAAAAAGCACGTAACAATTAACTATCAGACACAATTTAACTGCCGGTCCTTCTTTTGCCCCAAATTCTCTCCACAATTAAGCAAACTAACGTGTTTCCGCATCCTCGAGGACACGAGGACGTCTTTTCCGTTCGAAACACCTGCTATTAAATATTTCTACCGTCGCTGCACCATCACTAAAATCACCAGCATATCACCACCACCAAAGTTCCCGTCGATGGTTATCGAAAACCCAAAACAACAACAACAACAACAAAATCCCCACTTTAAAATCTGAAATTTTCTTCACTAAAAAAAAGTCACGTGCTACAATCACATTTAATCTACAGCAAAAAAATAAATGACGAAGGGGGTTGAATGAGTGTTATTAACCGCAGGTGGAAACTTTCTGCTACGGTTCGAGGCATTTTATTTCACATTTCTGTAGATTGCATATTTTGGTTATTTATTTTCTCCAATTCCAATTAATGACAAACTATTGGCTTTAATTATCTTTATTTTTTATTTTTTTAAATTTTCTACAGAATTATGCGATAATAATTAGGCTCGACTATGGAAAATAGTGTTGCCCGTTTTTTGTGAGTTTTTTTTTAAATAAAGCGCGCGCTCGCGATTTGTGTCCATCCGTGGCAAGTGCTGGCGAGCAACTGGCACTTGCCACTTGCCGTTCGTGTGCCTCTCTCGATTCGGACTCAGCCACCAGCAACCAACAGGCATCCACACTCTTCTGTACGTCCCAACAACGGCACAGCAGCCGCAATCGCAGCAGCAGCAGCAGCAGCACTCGAGAGTTTGTAAGCGAGAGCTACGAAGCAGCAGCAACAGCAGCAGCAGCATCCGCGCGGCATATAGTAGTAATACAACAGTGAGAACTCTAACGGAGAGGGACGAGGGCGATATCGTCGGGGTTCGCTTGCTGAGAAGTTGAGACAAGTCGCAGAGCCGTGAGGCACAGAGTAACCGGGGCCCCTCCAGGGCCCCTCTTGCTTGTTTCTCTCTGGCCGGCATACATACCATATATCGTTTCGATGCATACTGTATACATACCGTAAGCCTCGAGCTATATACGTGCAACAAACTATACAACTATGCTACATATTGAACACGCATATAGTATCTAATACCGCCATCCGCAGGTTCGGATGTAACTCTTTGAGGGTTACCCGATGGTTTATCACTGCAAAGCAGGATATATCGTTTCTACGGGATGCAAGTCTACACTATTTGTATATGTGTGTGTATGACAAATGTTTATGTAATGTAAACATGGTGGAATGTTTTGACATGTTAATGCAAACATTGTGACATGTTGACATGTTAATGTAAACACGGTCAAATGTTGACATATTAATGTAAACATGGCGAAATGTTGACATGTTAATGCAAACATGGCGAAATGTTGACGTGTTAATGTAAACATGGCGAATGGTGACATATCAATGTAAACATGGCGAAATATTGACATGTTAATGTAAACATTGCGAAATGGTGACATATCAATATAAACATGGCGAATTGTTGACATGTTAATGTAAACATTGCGAAATGTTGACATGTTAATATAAACATGGTGAAATGTTGACATGTTAATGTAAACATTGTGAAATGTTGACATGTTAACGTAAACATTGTGAAATGTTGATATGTTAACGTAAACATGGTGACCTGTTGACATGTTAATGTAGACATGGTGAAATGTCGACATGTTAATGTAAACATGGTGAAATGTTGACATGTTAATGTAAACATGGGGGAATGTTGACATGTTAATGTAGACATGGTGAAATGTTGACGCGTTAATATCAACATGGAAAACTGTTGATATGTTCATATGAACATGGAAAACTGTTGACATGTTCGTGTAGGCACGAACAACTTTTGACATGTTTATTGGACACGGAAAACTATTGTCATGTTCATATGAACATTGGTAATCTCGACATGGCGATGAAAAGTTGGGAATGTCAACATGTTTACGAGAACATGGAAATATTGACATGTTCATATAAAGGTGTAAAATCTCGACATGTTCACGGAAATATGTAAAATCTCGACATGTTCACGGAAACATGGGAAGTCTCGACATGTTAATGCAAACATGGAAACTATTGGCGTGTTAATGTAAACGTGGAGAATTTTTGGCATGTTAATGTGAACATGGGAAATGTGGACATGTCGATGTGAACATGGATAAATTTCGCCATGTTAATGTAAACATGGAAAATGGAAACATATTTCCTTATAGTGAGCATGTATGTGAACGCTATTTTGTAAAGAAAATAAAATAATACAACAAACAAGCATAAATACAACAAACAAAAGCTTCTCCGTTTCCTTTGAACTGTAAATAAATTCATTCTTTTTTTACAAGATGCGAAAAGTGGATTTTTCTTGCACCGCGGGATTTTGTGCAATAAACATTTTCCTATCTAGTAAAACTCACGTTCGTTAGATAAAGTTTTGCACCCCCGTAACGAAATGTACTATTATGTTGCTTAATAATTTTTTAAGAAATGCATTCGCAACCAAAAGTTGATAGGTTTATCACATATTCACTTCGCAACAAAAGACAAATCTACATGTTCCACGAAATAATTTCTTTTTAATAATGCGTAATTGCAAACATATTTTTGTAACACGTGCATGAACAGCGGTGCTTTTCATGGCAGTTTTGCGGGCCGAAAGTGGCTAGTTTCATAGCAGTGTTGAAACGATAGGTTGGCGCATGCGTAGTTCGCGATTCCTCCACTTTCGACCCTAGGGTGGAAAGCTGGTAACCTCACTTTTCACTGTTCGTCCCGCAAAAGCTACCATTCAAAGCACCACTATTCATCCACTTGTTACAAAAAATTTGGTGTGCAACACGGGCCAAAATTGGCGTTTGCGACTCGTGTGATTGCAGGAACCTCGCGCTCGCCGCAATCGCCAACTTTCGGCCCTTGTTGCACAATATACTAATACAATATATCGGAGCTGGCCCTAAAGTACTTAAAATACCCAGTACGACTAAGTCAAAATACTAAGTATTTTCAATGCTGCTCCGATAGGGTTGACTTTGCCTAACTATTAGGCAGTATATCGTTCGATACGAATTTCCAATTACTATCTCCAGCTCTGCAATACATTACTAGATTATTTACTCCTTATTTTTCATCTGTGTGCAACGCTGTGTCAAAATGATTTCGGTATGTCTGTTTTATGAGGAAATGGAAAAACAACAAGAGAGCCTCTCGTCTCCCGCGTGCACGACCTTCGCTTCGACACCGATCTCGAGATTCGATCGCTTTTCAGCGCTGAGTTAGGTAGTATTTCTATTCTTGTGATTTTTTTCTTTTTCTTTTCTTTCTTTTTTCTGGCCGCACAGACTCAGTGAGAATATATCTCTCGATAGCTGTTAAATTTTTACGCTTTAGAAATTAGCTCCTCTTCGGAAGATCGAACGCAGCTGACCGTGCGGCGTATAACTGTGTATTACTGCTGCTGCTATGCTTCTCTCAGTGTTAGTGATGGTCGTGTGCGCGAGCGATTGAGTACGAGCTAACCTAGAGGCCCGCTGAGAGGCTGTAACCCGAGATCCGATGATAGGACAAACGAGGAAAGCCCCAGAGAGAAAGGACGAAGGAGGGCCCAAGCGAAACGACTCTCGGCCGAGACGGGCCGGCGTCCCTGCCGAATTCTTAAGGTCGAGAGTCAGTACAACTTTCGTGGCTCGTATACAATCGGAGCCATCGACATAGAAACAGTATTGTAAGCTTCTGTAGCAAGATGCACTCTATTAAACGAACATTTGTGGCATAATTAATTTTTATCATAATTAATCTTGTCCCTGCCGAATTTTGAAGGTCAAGAGTCAGTACAACTTTCGTGGCTCGTATACAATCGAAGCGTCGATATAAAAACAGCATTGTAAGCTTCTGTAGCAAGATGCAGTCTGTTAAACAAACATTCGTGGCATAATTAATTTTGATCATAATTAATCTTATCCCTGCCGAATTTTGAAGGTCAAGAGTCAGTACAACTTTCGTGGCTCGTATACAATCGAAGCCATCGACATAGAAACAGCATTGTAAGCTTCTGTGGCAAGATGCACTCTATTAAACGAACATTTGTGGCATAATTCATTTTTATCGTAATTAATCTTGTCCCTGCCGAATTTTGAAGGTCAAGAGTCAGTACAACTTTCGTGGCTCGTATACAATCGAAGCATCGACATAGAAACAGTATTGTAAGCTTCTGTAGCAAGATGCACTCTATTAAACGAACATTTGTGGCATAATTAATTTTTATCATAATTAATCTTGTCCCTGCCGAATTTTGAAGGTCAAGAGTCAGTACAACTTTCGTGGCTCGTATACAATCGAAGCGTCGATATAAAAACAGCATTGTAAGCTTCTGTAGCAAGATGCAGTCTGTTAAACAAACATCCGTGGCATAATTAATTTTGATCATAATTAATCTTATCCCTGCCGAATTTTGAAGGTCAAGAGTCAGCACAACTTTCGTGGCTCGTATACAATCGAAGCATCGACATAGAAACAGCATTATAATCTTCTGTAGCAAGATGCAGTCTATTGGACGAACATTTGTGGCATAATTAATTTTTATTATAATTAATCTTGTCTCTGCCGAATTTTGAAGGTCAAGAGTCAGTACAACTTTCGTGGCTCGTATACAATCGATGCATCGACACAGAAACAGCATTCTAAGCTTCTGTGGCAATTCATTTTTATCGTAATTAATCTTGTCCCTGCCGAATTTTGAAGGTCAAGAGTCAGTACAATTTTCGTGGCTCGTATACAATCGAAGCCATCGACATAGAAACAGCATTGTAAGCTTCTGTGGCAAGATGCACTCTATTAAACGAACATTTGTGGCATAATTAATTTTTGTCATAATTAATCTTGTCCCTGCCGAATTTCGACGGTCAAGAGTCAGTACAAATTTCGTGGCTCGTATACAATCGAAACATCGACATAGAAACAGCATTGTAAGCTTCTGTGGCAAGATGCACTCTATTAAACAAACATTTGTGGCATAATTAATTTTTATCATAATTAATCTTGTCCCTGCCGAATTTTGAAGGTCAAGAGTCAGTACAACTTTCGTGGCTCGTATACAATCGAAGCCATCGACATAGAAACAGTATTGTAAGCTTCTGTAGCAAGATGCAATCTATTAGACGAAAATTTGTGGCATAATTAATTTTTGTCATAATTAATCTTGGCCCTGCCGAATTTTGAAGGTCAAGAGTCAGTACAATTTTCGTGGCTCGTATACAATCGAAGCCATCGACATAGAAACAGCATTGTAAGCTTCTGTAGGAAGATGCAGTCTATTAAACGAACATTTGTGGCATAATTAACTTTTATCATAATTAATCTTGTCCCTGCCGAATTTTGAAGGTCAAGAGTCAGTACAACTTTCGTGGCTCGTATACAATCGAAGCCATCGACATAGAAACAGCATTGTAAGCTTCTGTGGCAAGATGCACTCTATTAAACGAAGATTTGTGGCATAATTCATTTTTATCGTAATTAATCTTGTCCCTGCCGAATTTTGAAGGTCAAGAGTCAGTACAACTTTCGTGGCTCGTATAGAATCGAAGCCATCGACATAGAAACAGCATTGTAAGCTTCTGCGGCAAGATGCACTCTATTAAACGAACATTTGTGGCATAATTCATTTTTATCGTAATTAATCTTGTCCCTGCTGAATTTTGAAGGTCAAGAGTCAGTACAACTTTCGTGGCTCGTATACAATCGAAGCCATCGACATAGAAACAGCATTGTAAGCTTCTGCGGCAAGATGCACTCTATTAAACGAACATTGTAGCGTAATTAATTTTTATCATAATTAATCTTGTCCCTGCCGAATTCTTAAGGTCGAGAGTCAGTACAACTTTCGTGGCTCGTATACAATCGAAGCCATCGACATAGAAACAGCATTGTAAACTTCTGTGACAAGATGCACTCTATTAAACAAACATTTGTGGCATAATTAATTTTTATCATAATTAATCTTGTCCCTGCCGAATTTTGAAGGTCAAGAGTCAGTACAACTTTCGTGGCTCGTATACAATCGAAGCCATCGACATAGAAACAGCATTGTAAGCTTCTGTAGCAAGATGCAGTCTATTAAACGAACATTTGTGGCATAATTAATTTTTATCGTAATTAATCTTGTCCCTGCCGAATTCTTAAGGTCGAGAGTCAGTACAACTTTCGTGGCTCGTATACAATCGAAGCCATCGACATAGAAACAGTATTGTAAGCTTCTTTGACAAGATGCACTCTATTAAACGAACATTTGTGGCATAATTAATTTTTATCATAATTAATCTTGTCCCTGCCGAATTTTGAAGGTCAAGAGTCAGTACAACTTTCGTGGCTCGTATACAATCGAAGCGTCGATATAAAAACAGCATTGTAAGCTTCTGTAGCAAGATGCAGTCTGTTAAACAAACATCCGTGGCATAATTAATTTTGATCATAATTAATCTTATCCCTGCCGAATTTTGAAGGTCAAGAGTCAGTACAACTTTCGTGGCTCGTATACAATCGAAGCATCGACATAGAAACAGCATTATAATCTTCTGTAGCAAGATGCAGTCTATTGGACGAACATTTGTGGCATAATTAATTTTTATCATAATTAATCTTATCCCTGCCGAATTTTGAAGGTCAAGAGTCAGTACAATTTTCGTGGCTCGTATACAATCGAAGCCATCGACATAGAAACAGCATTGTAAGCTTCTGTGGCAAGATGCACTCTATTAAACGAACATTTGTGGCATAATTCATTTTTATCGTAATTAATCTTGTCCCTGCCGAATTTTGAAGGTCAAGAGTCAGTACAACTTTCGTGGCTCGTATAGAATCGAAGCCATCGACATAGAAACAGCATTGTAAGCTTCTGCGGCAAGATGCACTCTATTAAACGAACATTTGTGGCATAATTCATTTTTATCGTAATTAATCTTGTCCCTGCTGAATTTTGAAGGTCAAGAGTCAGTACAACTTTCGTGGCTCGTATACAATCGAAGCCATCGACATAGAAACAGTATTGTAAGCTTCTGTAGCAAGATGCACTCTATTAAACGAACATTTGTGGCATTATTAATTTTTATCATAATTAATCTTGTCCCTGCCGAATTTTGAAGGTCAAGAGTCAGTACAACTTTCGTGGCTCGTATACAATCGAAGCGTCGATATAGAAACAGCATTGTAAGCTTCTGTAGCAAGATGCACTCTATTAAACGAACATTTGTGGCATAATTAACTTTTATCATAATTAATCTTGTCCCTGCCGAATTTTGAAGGTCAAGAGTCAGTACAACTTTCGTAGCTCGTATACAATTAATTTTTATTATGATTAATCTGCCGATTCTCCCTGCCGAATTCTTAAGGATTTTCAGAGAAAATTTCGAACATTTCTCAAAAGGATAAAAATGAGAAAAAAATCAACCACGTAGAAGATGCTGAAAATATTGACTGTGCATAATAATAATTCTACAATTTTATTAACAAATTGATGAAATTAAAATTTGTTTTACAAATCAGACGTTAAACTAAGGTTTCTTTTTCGAATAAAAATTGTCAATTCTTCCGAACACATACGAATTTTTTCATATCCATAAGTAAAAAAAGAATCTTTTCCCTTCCAAATTTTCCAAAATTCACAAATGTTGCAAAATAAAAAATGAAGGCCAAAATAAAGTGTCTTGACACGTAAAAAATAAAATAAAAAAAAGTGCCTGAATGTCTCGTCACTAGCAAACGTAATCCAGTCCATCAATACAATTTCACTCTATACAACAATTCCCACTCTCGGATCTTTCACCCATGCATCGATAACGGCTCAAATTATTGTTTAACGGTATTGCTGTTGGTCTGCCGGGCGTTACTCGATCGATCGAGCGATCGAGAGGGAAAAACGCGGTGCGGAATAATAAAGCCAAAGGAGGCGCGAGAGATAAACGCGAGCGAAGAGAGAAGATCCTTCTCTCGAAAGTCACCCGCGCAGTGTGTAAACGGCCACTCAGGGCACCCAGGGCGATGCTATGCTATGCGGTGACTCGAAAATCGATTCAGAACTGGTTACGGCCATTGGAATGTAGCTCTTTTAACGCGAGCCGGGGGGTTTCTCGTTCGGGGCATCCGTGCACAGCCACATATATGTATATATATATACATATATTCCATATAGTGCGAGTGAGAAAGCCATCGTTTGTGATGGCTTGCGGCGCTGCTGGCAAAGTATAAGGAGGGGGTCAGCTGAGACCCCTTCGAAGAAGCGCTTCGCGTTTCACGAGACCTCTCGGCCCGTAGCAGCAACACCAGCAGCAGCAGCACCACCACCACCTGTGTGCTCACTGCCCGCGGTGAAGTTGCAAGTGGACGAACGAGCTAGACTGCTCTCTTCTCATCCCTGGGCTCAACATTGCCGTTGGATTGTTAAATTTTAATCAAACAAATTAAGTATGTAAGTTTTACTTACGCCAAAGCGACGAATGTGGGAAAATAAAAAATATACAAATTCGTACAACCGATAAGACATTTTTTTTTCTTGACTATGCTAAAAAGACCACTTTTCATGCCTGTAACGCGGGCGGAATGTTGTCGATCCTTGACCGACGGGAGGAAAAGTAACGCAGTGGGAGGAAATTAATGCGGCGGGAGGAAAAGTAACGCGACGGGAGGAAAAGTAACGCAGTGGGAGGAAAAGTAACGCAGTGGGCGGAAAAGTAACGCGGCGGGAGGAAAAGTAACGCGGCGTGGGGAAAAGTAACGCAGCGAGAGGAAAAGTAACGTAGCGGGAGGCAAAGTACCGCGACGGGAGTAATAGTAACGCAGCGGGAGCAATAGTAACGCAGTGGGAGGGAAAGTAATGCAGTAGGAGGAAAAGTAACGCGGCAGGAGGAAAAGTAACGCGACGAGAGGAAAAGTAAAGCGACGAGAGGAAAAGTAACGTGACGAGAGGAAAAGTAACGTGACGGGAGGAAAAGTAACGTAGTGGGAGGAAAATTAACGCGACGATAGGAAAAGTAACGTAGTGGGAGGAAAAGTAACATAGTGGGAGGAAAAGTAACATAGTGGGAGGAAAAGTAACATAGTGGGAGGAAAAGTAACATAGTGGGAGGAAAAGTAACGTAGTGGGAGGAAAAGTAACGCAGTGGGAGAAAAAGTAACGTAGTGGGAGGAAAAGTAACGCAGTGGGAAGAAAAGTAACGTAGTGGGAGGAAAAGTAACGCAGTCGGAGGAAAAGTAACGCGGCGGGAGGAAAAGTAACGCAGCGGGAGGAAAAGTAAAGCGACGAGAGGAAAAGTAACGTAGTGGGAGGAAAAGTAACGCGACGAGAGGAAAAGTAACGTAGTGGGAGGAAAAGTAACGCGACGATAGGAAAAGTAATATGACGGGACTAAAAGCAACGTAGTTGGAGGAAAAGTAACGCAGTGGGAGGAAAAGTAACGTAGTGGGAGGGAAAGTAACGCAGTCGGAGGAAAAGTAACGTAGTGGGAGGAAACGTAACGCGGCGAGAAGAAAAGTAACGCAGCGGAAGGAAAAGTACCACTCGTACTAATAATAGTACTTTACGATACTGGTGCAATAATACTACTTTATATCACTCGGTGCGAAAAACACGGTGTTACCTACGATCTACGTGCATAAATCGCCATTTTCACACTTTGTGGTATAAAATTTCGTACGATACTAGTGCGAGTAAATTTCCATATTCACAAAGTGTGAATATAGGAATTTATGCAGCGTGCGTAAAATCGCATTTCTCGCACCGAGTGAAATCTAGTATATTGCGACCCGCGGGAGGGAAAACCCATTTTTCGCGAGTGTGAGTTTTCACACGAGCTGAGAAAATGTTTCCCTCCCGAGCATTGCATACGATTTTACGTTACAAGGCGAGGAAAGAGTTTTTCATGCGCGAAGCGCACGGAAAATCTCACTTTCCGTGGCGCAGTGACGTAAAATATATTTCATATAGTGTGAGCGAAAAAACCATCGTTTGTGATGACTAGCGGCGCTGCTGGCGACGTATCGGGAGGGGGTCAACTGAGACCCCTTCGAAGAAGCGCTTCGCGTTTCACGAGACCTCTCGGTCCGCAGCAGCAGCACCACCTGTGTGCTCTCTGCTCGCGGTGATGTTGCAAGTGGACGAACGAGCTAGACTACTCTCTCATCCCCGAGCTCAACACGCCGTTGGCTTGTTAAATTTTAATCGGTGTCCTGATTTATTCCACCTGCGCTTCTGCTGCTGCTGCAGCCCTCAGCAAGATTTTTACACACCTGTGAGAGAGACGAGCTTTTATACTCGCTTTTATCTTTAGAGTATACGAAAAAGTTGCAGGCCAAAATTTCTCGTCGCAAATATAATAAAAACAACTGTCAAAGTGAACATAAAAATAAAACTCAATCGAAATTATTTTTCGAACAGAAAAAACTTTCCGAACTTTCGGATAGTTACTTTTTCGTCTTCGGAACCAATAACTTACCGTCGTAACAATTTTTTGACGGCCTCTGGAGTATTTTTTTTAACTAAAAAATAGTAGTTAAAGTAAAAAGTTTCCCAATACATTTAGAAATCTGCAGCGTATTTTAAATGGCCGTAAACCGGATTGCACTACTAAAATTAGTTCACATTACCCTCGGGGATACGTATATAAAGTTATCGCGAACATGCAATTATCTGCATGATGTTCCAACACGATGAAGTTACCTTCAGGACGTGGAAGCACTCTCGAAAGTTTCAAGTACCCTGCAGCGATTATTTGAACTGCGGCTTGGCACTAACCGCACCAACAATTAGGTTTGTTTTTCCTGTCTGTACTTTTTACACTTTCGTCTATAAATATACATATCTAATACAGGCAAAAGTACACGAAAGTGTAAAAAGTACAGGAACTTATTAAGTCACAAACTCGTCGTTGACTGAACTGAATATAAACAGCGCGAATAAAACAGTTAATAATGATCTGCGATTATTTCGATATTTGCGATATCTCGAACCGCAAATTTCGAGAAGGGTAAATAAAATAATCAAACCATAGTACAAAGTACTTAATCTATCAATATTTTACTGTGCTCATAATCTTCTCTCAATTAAATTGACACTAAAATATGTTTACTCTGTGTATTATGTACTTAAGATACGTGAGCGCTTGGCTTTGTTTGCCTTTTAGTGAAGCATAAAAGTGACTGCGCGATGCGTCCCTGTGTCTGGCAAGAAGGGCTTGCTGGCCAATGCCAATGACTGTATCGAAACAACTCGAGGGATCAAGCAGCAAAGAAGAACCCACGTCCAGCACAGGCACACCTGTTCACTCAGGTATGCGGAGGACTCGGACTCTGCCCCGTCGCCGCTTCGCGAGGATCTCCTCCCGCAGTGATGGTTCACGGTTCTCTGTTTCACTTCTCTTCTCCGAACTAACACCAATGCATATTCTCTTCGCCGATAAACCGTCAAAGGCTAATAATCAAAATAATTTGCAACACAATTATTCTGTCGTATTTAAACGTCCAATCTTTTTCCGTAATACATAAACAATCTGACATTATTGCAAATCGTTTATCGGAAACTGCAGATTCAAACCGATTTTCGATCAAATGTGTTTTTTATTTTCCAGACGAAATTTTCAATATTTCAAAGTAGATTTAATTTAGATCTAAGAAATAGATTGGACATTTTACTGCAATTTCATGGATGTTATGCAGTTTTTTTTTTTAACACAAGAGGGATATTTTCGCCGATTCAGTTTTCGATTATTTTGTACACTCTTAGCATACGAATTTTTTGTACGATTTCAACATATGAATTTTTTGTATACTTTTAGCATACATTTTTCGTATACATCTGCACATAATTTTTCGTATAATTTTTGCATACAATTTTTCATATACTTTTAGCATACAATTTTTCGTATACTTTTAGCATACAATTTTTCGTATACTTTTAGCATACAATTTTTTCGTATACTTTCAGCATACATTTTTTCGTAAACTTTTAGCATACCATTTTTCATACACTTTTAGCATACAATTTTTCGTATACTTTCAACATACAATTTTTCGTACACTTTTAGCATACAATTTTTCGTACACTTTCAGCATACAATTTTTCGTACACTTTTAGCATACAATTTTTCGTATGCTTCTAGCGTACAATTTTTTTCGTATGCTTTTAGCATACAATTTGTTCGTACGCTTTTAGCATACAATTTTTCGTACACTTTCAGCATACAATTTTTCGTACGCTTTTAACATATAATTTTTCGTACGCTTTTAGCGTACAATTTTTCGTATACTTTTAGCATACAATTTTTCGTATGTTTTTAGCATACAATTTTCGTATGCTTTTAGCATACAATTTTTCGTACACTTTTAGCATACAATTTTTCGTACGCTTTTAGCATACAATTTTTCGTACGCTTTTAGCATACAATTTTTCGTATGATTTTAGCATACAATTTTTTCGTATGCTTTTAGCATACAATTTTTTCGTATGCTTTTAGCATACAATTTTTCGTACACTTTTAGCATACTATTTTTCGTATACTTTTAGCATACAATTTTTTCGTATGCTTTTAGCATACATTTTTCGTACACTTTCAACATACAAATTTCGTATACCTGTAGCATACATTTTTTCGTACACTTTTAGCATACAATTTTTCGTACACTTTTAGCATACAATTTTTTGTACACTTTTAGCGTACAATTTTTCGTACACTTTTAGTATACAGTTTTTCGTACACTTTTAGCATACAATTTTTCGTACACTTTTAGCATACAATTTTTCGTACACTTTTAGTATACAATTTTTCGTACACTTTTAGCATACAATTTTTCGTACACTTGTAGTATACAATTTTTCGTACGCTTTTAGCATACTATTTTTTATACATTCAGCATACAATTTTTGTATACTTTTATCATATTTTTTGGTGTACTTTTCGTATACTTTTGGCATATGAATTTCTAGCACGTTACACTTTTGTCACGTGTTCCGTTATGCGTAAACAATCTCTGACGTTATTGCAAATCGTTTCTCTCGAAAACGTTTCTCAGATACCTACTCGTCGAGTTTCGATCGAAAGTATTGGTGCTGTACGAGTATAGTAGGAAGAGCAAGAACGGGAATTAGAGGCGGAGGTTTCGGTCGGTAGGTTGATCATATCGAGCTTGGAGACTCCTGCGGTCGTTCCGAGAGAAGAAGAAGAAGATCGCGATGCTTCAGACTGCACAAGGATAGCCAGCCTTCCGATCGAGCCAGACAATAGGACGCCACGAGAGTCGAAGCCGCTCTCCAGAGAATCCAAGAGTCCCTACGCCTGTATACATTACTTATATATAGATACAGACGTTTGTATATATGTATATAACAGCCGGGCCTCGTTGTGAGGGAAAGAAGGAGAAGGAGAAGAAACAAGTTAGCTATGGTTTATCACGACCTGTCGGCCTCCACACATCGTGTCACGCTCTCCGGCAACGGCAGTTGACTTACGAAGCTTTTATTCGTTGACGTAGACGACCGCAAGACGATGATGACGACGAGTATTACTATAGGAAGAGAAAAGCGGGAGACAAGCAGACTCACTTTTTTCTTCAGCTTCGTCGGAGAACCATAATTTGCTGTCTCTTCGCATCTGCACCACTTTCAAGCTACCTTATAAGCTCAATCTCTTTCTCTCTCTCCCCCGCATTAAATTCGCGCGTGATGGAATACAAAAAACAACAACAACAACAATAACAACATAAACGGATGCGTGAGAGACTGACAAAGATAAGACAGCAAAATGATCGATTTACACGCTATTATCGACGAACGGGATTGGGGGAATTATTATTTTTTAATATATGGATATTCTGCGGCAATTTTTGGTCGTGGGGAAAATAAAAAATAGTTTTTCTAGTTAGTTTAAAAACTGGAATGTTTTACAAAAGCTGTAATAAATAAAATTACAAAGGTCTTGTTAACTTATACTAAATTGAAACTACAACAAAAGGTTGGATAAATAAATAATTCAAAGGACGATATAATACAATTATAATTATTATACCTTAACTCTTTTCACTTATCAAATATGCATCGGCAATTATGTCATTTGACACCTTTCATTATTACTGTTTATTTACTCATATCTGAATTATTATTAATAATAGTGAATTTAAAAAAAAAAATTATTTTCTGTTATGTGGATTTCCAAGCAATTTTTTTGTTTACTTTTCCTCATTAATGCAGGGATTTACTAAAATGGCTATAATTTTTTAAAAAAGGTACATTTTTTTTTATTTTATATTTTGTATGTGTCAAATTGTGTATGTCAAATTTTTCGTGCATTTTTTTCTTTC
Organism: Ephialtes manifestator; assembly: GCA_963970395.1. Lineage (NCBI taxonomy): Eukaryota > Metazoa > Arthropoda > Insecta > Hymenoptera > Ichneumonidae > Ephialtes > Ephialtes manifestator. The sequence continues at coordinate 31,403,494 of OZ019975.1, read as the reverse complement.
CACAAATTTTGCCTTTTACCTAATTTTAAAAGCCCTATCAAATTGAAAATTTTACGCGGATTACGAAATCCAGAATTTTTCTGTTGATAACTAAAAAAAATTTCTCTTTGGTGATTTTCACCAAAAATTTCAGACTTATTAATAAAAATATTGTCAAAAAAAGATGATCAAGTTAAATTAGTAATTAAAAATATGTGTCAATTACCCTCCTACCCTATTATTATTATTATTAAAATTGTTGACACTGTATTTATGTGGTGGTTTTCACTAAAAATTTTAGACTTATTAATAAAAATATTGGCAAAAAAAAGATGATCAGGTTAAATTAATAATTAAAAATATGTGTCAATTACCCTATTATTATTATTATAAAAATTGTTGACATGGTATTTATAATGCGAGAGCTAACTAAAAAAAATTTCTCTTTGGTGGTTTTCACTAAAAATTTTAGACTTATTAATAAAAATATTGTCAAAAAAAAGATGATCAAGTTAAATTAATAATTAAAAATATGTGTCAATTACTCTCTTACGTTATTATTATTATTATTAAAAATTGTTGCCACAGTATTTATAATGCGAGAGATTCCTAACAGTTTCTCATGTCAGACTTACTCGGACACTTTCGATAGCCGGTTTATACGAGTCTCACTCTCGAAACTTGTATTAGATAAGTTTCGTGCTCGAATGGCTTCGACATATCGTAGCACCTTTCCACTTTGCCCTTTTTATTTCCCCTGAAAAATGACACACACTCTCTTTCTTCTCTCTTGTCTCGTGAAATTGTACATAACTCTTGGTGTCTCGTGAATTATCGCCCTCGAGTTGATTTGTGATCTTCATTTTTTACTCCCGACTGCCCACAGAGAATATGTAGAACTAGTATTATGCATTTTTCGCATTTTTCAGCTGATCGATGCGAATTTCTAATGTCGACACTTTTCTCGAAAAGTATGAAAAATGTCTTAACCAAATTTGGCACATCGATTCCGATAATAAATACGCTGGTTAATTTATATATTTTAGTCCGATTAATTATACATACTCCAATATATATTCTTGTATATTATATTCTTAATTGTATATTCCAATTTTTCAAAATATTTATTTTCGCTTATTAATATTAATTTTATATAAAGAGTAGCCTATTAATTTGGAATTTTTTTGTTTTGAATATTTTTTTAACTAACTTTCTTAATTAATTTTTTATTTATTTAATGCTTTTGTCAGAAAGCCCGAAAAATTGCTTAATCAAATTTGGCACATCGATTCCGATGGCAAATACACTGGTTATTATATATATTTTAATGATATTAATTATAAATTGCCTGGGATAAAAATCTTTTACAATAAATCCTATTGGAATTTTTTTCTAAATATTCTCGTTCTTTAATATTAATTTTTCCATAAAAACGCGTTCAAAAATGATATTAAAATAATAACCTATTTCTTACCCAATTAATTTTTAAAAATTTATATATATTTTTCACTTTTCTTAATTAATTTAAAAAATATTTATATTTTTCAGGTCGGTTGGTGGCGTTGGAGCCGTGTGGACTTGTCTGCGACAGGGTCCGGTGTTTTTGGAAAATATTTGGTGAACGGAACAGAAGCGACCATTAAAAGGCATACCAAAGTGTCAGGAATAAGACACAGTATACGGGGAAGTGTTATCTGAAGGAAATATTATGTGCTGAACAAGACTGAAAACTTTTTGTGTGGCTTTCCTGCGTGAGGTTAGCCGGCCGGGAATAGGGCAAGATGGCGGAGAGAAATTTGGAAATAAGAAAGCAGCGGTAGATGGTGCTGAAACACGGAAATTTACGGTCGATAAGGAAGGGAACGGAGACCCGTTAGCCAACAACAACCGACCAGGGTAGAAGATATACGGAAAGTCGAGAAGAAAATAAAGGGAAGTAGCTGGAAACAGAAATATTGCAGGAGATGCTGGGAAAAATTCCGGATGTGCGGAAGAAGAGAACATCTGGAATCAAGAACATTGTGGAAATAGTGAAATTGAGAGGGAACATTATAAGAAAAGCATTGTGGAGAAATAGAAGAGAAGAGAACTAAAGAAGAAACGGGAAGAAGATAGCAGGGAAACAATATCTTGGGAAAGTCTACGTCAACGGAACAACGAGAAAAGGATAATCGGAAATGTCAACAGCGGCGGAAGAACGAGGGAAGAAGGGGAAAGAAGACAGTAGCGAAACAATATTTTGGAAAAATGAACATCGAGGGAATAATGAAAAAAGGATACAGACTATGAACGTTTCAGAGGAAATTTGAGAGGACTATGGTGATTTCAAAAGATAGCAAGAAAAGCGGAAAGAGAAGACTGAATGAGAGAGAGTTATTTTGCTTTTTGTTGGTATAGAGTCTAAGTGAATTGTGTATTTGGCAATACCAAAAATGTATTTTTGATAACAGATTCTATGGGGATTATATGTATGGGAAGGGAAACTGTAAACAGCCAATAGGGTATACATGGAAATAAAACTACTACTACTACTACTATATTTTTCACTTTTCTCGAAAAGTACCAAAAATGTCTTAACCAAATTTGACACACATTTTCTGATATGAAATACGCTGGTTATTAAATATACTTTAGTGCAATTAATTATAAACAGCCTAAGATAAAAAATCTTATACAAATATACTATTTCAATTTTTCTAAATATTTATTATAGCACTTTGATATTAATTTTTCTGTATAAATATCGTAAAAAATGATATAAAAATATTGGGCTATTAGTTTTGAAGGTAATTTTGAAAAAAATCTTAATTTTTTCTCTCTCGACGACAGAGTCTGTCGGCCAAGAAGGAGTTGATCTGTTTTCATCTCCGAGTGAGCACAATACGTGGCCCGGGGCGACAACATTTAATAGTTTGTCTCTCAGGGACGCGAATATAACGGCGAGCACCTTCCATCTCAGTTCTTAGCTGTAGGAGCGCGCGGACATTTAATGATATGCAAATCGGCGCTGAAATCTTTCTCGTGGAAAACTACGCCCGTAAATCGGTTCGAATCGCCAAGAGAACGAGTCCGCCTATAAGAGTTTATATATATGTACCGCCACTTTGCTCCACCTTTGTTACCCGAAAGTGAAAGAGCGAGCTTTCGCATTGAGTCTCTCGATGTTTATTTTGCCATGTTCCGATCGATAAACACGAATTCACCGCGAATTATAGTCTAACAAATTGATCTTACGTAGCGAGGCACAAGCAAATTTATAACCATCTTATTATTCTTGAGCTTGCGTTTATTCCTTCCACAAATAAATTGGACGTGATTTATTTTTTGAAACATTTATTTAAATAACAAATTTCTATAGATTAAAAATTCTTCTAAAATCTAAGTAGAGAAATAATTTGATCTTTGTTTTTTTATTTTTATGGAATTATTAGAAGAATCTGAGTGGAAAATGTTTATATTTTCAATTACATATAAACGTATAAAATAATTATAATTATTTTTTGAAAAATTTATTTAAATAACAAATTTCTATAGATTAAAAATTCCTCTAAAATCTAAGTAATGAAATAATTTGACCTTTGTTTTTTTTATTTTTATGGAATTATTAGAAGAATCTGAGCGGAAAATTGTTGTATTTTTTTTGTATTTTCTATTACATATAAACGTATAAAATAATTATAATTATTTTTTGAAAAATTTATTTAAATAACAAATTTCTACAGATTAAAAATTTTTCTAAAATCTTAGTAATGAAATAATTTGACCTTTGTTTTTTTATTTTTATGGAATTATTAGGAGAATCTGAGTGGAAAATTTTTGTATTTTTTTTGTATTTTCTATCACATATAAACGTATAAAATAATTATAATTATTTTTTGAAAAACTTATTTAAATAACAAATTTCTATAGATTAAAAATTCCTCTAAAATCTAAGTAATGAAATAATTTGACCTTTATTTTTTTTATTTTTATGGAATTATTAGGAGAATCTGAGTGGAAAATTTTTGTATTTTTTTGTATTTTCTATTACATATAAACGTATAAAATAATTATAATTATTTTTTGAAAAACTTATTTAAATAACAAATTTCTATAGATTAAAAATTCCTCTAAAATCTAAGTAATGAAATAATTTGACCTTTGTTTTTTATTTTTATGGAATTATTACAAGAATCTGAGTGGAAAATTTTTGTATTTTTTTTTTGTATTTTCTATTACATATAAACGTATAAAATAATTATAATTATTTTTTGAAAAATTTATTTAAATAACAAATTTCTATAGATTAAAAATTCCTCTAAAATCTAAGTAATGAAATAATTTGACCTTTGTTTTTTTTTTATTTTTATGGAATTATTAGAAGAATCTAAGTTAATAGACTAACTAACTAAATGTTTGTATTTTTTTTTGTATTTTCTATTACATATAAATATATAAAATAATTCTAATTATTTTTATTTATATTAAGATATTTTTAATCAATAATATTATAAAAAATAATGAATATAAAATAACTGTTGTCATATCCTTTTTTAAATGTTGGGCATTTTTTCCTTTTTATGGAATTATTAAAAGAAACTAGCTGGAAGTATTATATTATCTTATAAACGTATTAAATAATGTTAATTATTTAAGCTGATATTTAAGATGTTTAAAAAAATAATAAATATTATTCCATAGAATTGCATTAATTTTTTTATCAATAAAAATGTTTAAAAATATTCTAATACTTAAACTGAAAATTTAAAAAACTTTTTTTTAAACATTCTTTCGCTGCTTAAATGTCGGAAATAAATTTCTCGTAAATTTGCTTAAGTATAAGCGTTCCATCAGTAAAATTTCGATAGCTGAAGATTGTGCGGTCGTTAGTTTCTTCAGGATTTGTTTTTCCAAGTCGATAGAGCTCGAGGGTCTGGCCACGTTCATCTTGAGCATCGATTACCTTAAGATTCCAAAGATTATTGAAGTAAATTGTGTAAGGAATGTTAGCGATATCTTGCGTTGATATCGAGACGCATAAATGCACCGGAGTCTTGAGAATTCTCGAGCAAGCGTTTGTAGAATCTTGAATAAAGGCTATGAGCCTCGCCACGTGAACCTCCAGAGGCTGATCCTTCACCGCAGGATCAAAAATGTATGCGTCTAGGTTGTCGATCAACACAACCGAAGGCAGAACTGCAAAAGTATGAAGATCCACTAGCTGCTCCACCAAAGTCTCGTATGTTGGCAAATACCTTTTAAAGTAATAATGAGCTTATTTATTACAAGTATTTGTTATGTATTTTTTTTTGGGTATTGCAGGAAAAAAGGTAATATTTTTGTCGAGGATTTTAAAGTCGCATATTCTATCTCAGGTCGCATATTCTATCTCAGAAAAAACCGGTTACATATTTTTTTATTATGATTTTCAAAAAAGTTACTTTTTTCCGTTTCTGATTTTAGAATTCACAGATTCGACTTCCGGTCGGAAAATCTAGATTGAATTTCTTTTCTTCAGGATATCGATTTTGACCTTCACTATCGTTCTCAAGTCGCATATTGTACCTCAGAAAGTACCGATTACAAGTTTTTTTACGATGATTTTTAAAAGAGTCACTTTTGGTCGGTTCTTCACATATCCAACTTTTGGTCGGAAAATCCAACCCAAAGAACCTAAATTTTTGTTTTCTTCAAGATATCGAATTTTGACCTTCACTATCGTTCTCAAGTCGCATATTGTACCTCGGAAAGTACCGGTTGCAAGCCTTTTTACGATGATTTTTTAAAAAGTCACTTTTGGTCGGTTCTTCACATATCCAACTTTTGATCGGAAAATCCAACCTAAAGAACCTAAATATTTTTTTCTTCAAGATATCGAATTTTGACCTTCACTATCGTTCTCAAGTCGCATATTGCACCTCAGAAAGTACCGGTTACAAGCCTCTTTACGACGATTTTTAAAAAAGTCCCTTTTGGTTGGTTCTTCACATATCCGACTTTTGGTCGGAAAATCCAACCTAAAGAACCTAAATATTTTTGTCTTCAAGATATCGAATTTTGACCTTCACTATCGTTCTCAAGTCGCATATTGCACCTCAGAAAGTACCGGTCACATGCCTTTTTACGATGATTTTTAAAAAAGTTACTTTTGGTCGGAAAATCCAACCTAAAGAACCTAAATATTTTTTTCTTCAAGATATGGAATTTTGACCTTCACTATCGTTCTCAAGTCGCATATTGTACCTCAAAAAGTACCGGTTACAAGCCTTTTTACGATGATTTTTGAAAAAGTCACTTTTGGTCGGTTCTTCACATATCCGACTTTTGGTCGGAAAATCCAACCTAAAGAACCTAAATTTTAGTTTTCTTCAAGATATCGAATTTTGACCTTCACTATCGTTCTCAAGTCGCATATTGTACCGCGGAAAGTACCGGTTACAAGCCTTTTTACGATGATTTTGAAAAAAGTCACTTTTGGTCGGTTCTTCACAGATTCGACTTTTGGTCGGAAAATCCAACCTAAAGAACCTAAATATTTTTTTCTTCAAGATATCGAATTTTGACCTTCACTATCGTTCTCAAGTCGCATATTGCACCTCAGAAAGTACCGGTTACATGCCTTTTTACGACGATTTTTAAAAAAGTCACTTTTGGTCGGTTCTTCACAGATCCGATTTTTGGTCGGAAAATCCAACCTAAAGAACCTAAATATTTTTTTCTTCAAGATATCGAATTTTGACCTTTACTATCGTTCTCAAGTCGCATATTGTACCTCAGAAAGTACCGGTTACAAGCCTTTTTACGTTGATTTTTGAAAAAGTCACTTTTGGTCGGTTCTTCACATATCCAACTTTTGGTCAGAAAATCCAACCTAAAGAACCTAAATATTTTTTTCTTCAAGATATCAAATTTTGGCCTTCACTATCGTTCTCAAGTCGCATATTGTACCTCAGAAAGTACCGGTTACAAGCCTTTTTACGATGATTTTTGAAAAAGTCACTTTTGGTCGGTTCTTCACATGTCGAACTTTTGGTCGGAAAATCCAACCTAAAGAACCGAAATATTTTTTTCTTCAAGATATCGAATTTTGACCTTCACTATCGTTCTCAAGTCGCATATTGCACCTCAGAAAGTACCGGTCACATGCCTTTTTACGATGATTTTTAAAAAAGTTACTTTTGGTCGGAAAATCCAACCTAAAGAACCTAAATATTTTTTTCTTCAAGATATCGAATTTTGACCTTCACTATCGTTCTGAAGTCGCATATTGTACCTCAGAAAGTACCGGTTACATGCCTTTTTACGATGATTTTTAAAAAAGTCACTTTTGGTCCGTTCTTCAGATATCCAACTTTTGGTCGGAAAATCCAACCTAAAGAACCTAAATATTTTTTTCTTCAAGATATCGAATTTTGACCTTCACTATCGTTCTCAAGTCGCATATTGTACCTCAGAAAGTACCGGTTACAAGCCTTTTTACGATGATTTAAAAAAAAATCACTTTTGGTCGGTTCTTCACATATCCAACTTTTGCTCGGAAAATCCAACCTAAAGAACCTAAATATTTTTTTCTTCAAGATATCGAATTTTGACCTTCACTATCGTTCACAAGTCGCATATTGTACCTCAGAAAGTACCCGTTACAAGTCTTTTTACGATGATTAAAAAAAAAGTGACTTTTGTTCGTTTTTATTCCAGAATTCACAGATCCGACTTTCGGTCGGAAAATCCGACTCAATTTTTTTTTCTCCAAGTTATCCAATTTTGGCCTTCACTATCGTCCTCAACTCGCATATTCTACCCCCGAAAACACCCGGTTTCAAACCTGTTTACTTTCATTTTTTAAAACGTGACTATAATTCACATAATTCATACTTACATACAAAAAATAAAAACAACCGCAGCACATTTTCACTTACATAAATCTCATGAGTTTGAAAGCATCAGGCGAAAGATTATTCCTGTCGTGATAAGTAGACGGCAGTGATTCCAAAGGAGTTTGCGTGATATAAACAACGCGTCGTCCTTCTTCCGCCCAGTGAATTGCAGCCTGCGATAAATCTCAATTTCTTGTCAACAAAATACACATCAAAAACAAAAAAAAAAAAATAAAATAAAAAAACTCAGCGCAGTTTCTTACCTCGAAAATAAATGATTTTGTAAATTCCGGTGGTCCAGAAATTAGCGTCGATTTAGTGAGTATTTTTGAGCTAAACATTATGAAGCTCTCACAAATTCCGTTTCCAAATGTTTTCTAGGTTATGAAAAGGGATAAAATAATGCAACAAGCGTGAAAGAGACGACCAGCATGAATTTCTACAAAAGACCTTCATCAACGACACTTTATTTTGCCTCTTATTTACATTTGAAAAATATATAGATAGTCTAACGATCATCTAAATGACGAAATAGTCGCGTTAAGCGTGCGCACATTTTGTCTCTACAGACGGCGCTTAGACACTGTGACCTATAATAACACACAAATACGCACAGATGTACATCTAATAATAATCACAGTTAAAATAAACAATGGCAATAATGAATCGCGTACTTACTAAGTACCAAGATGATAAGATATCAACGGAATATTATGTTTAAAATACTTTGATCAGATCCGTGGTCAATATTGCTATGTCGCATCTTAATATTTAAGTCAGGGTTTTAATCATTCCATTATCTTTTAAATCTTGCTTATAATATGCCATAAACAACCGAATACTAATTATTTTTTCTCCCATACATCGTATTAATAATTTAAAGAAAAAAATCAATGATATGAAATTATGATAAAAAAATATTTCAATCATTTTTCCACGTAGATTTGTTAAAAAAATTACATCAAAATATTAAATCCTCTTTTACCTCGATTTTCGGGACGTTCGAAAATGAAATTTAAATAAAATTCAATGTTTTTACATAAAATGGCTTCACAGAAATGATTGTTTTGTAATTAATAATATGTTCATCAAAATCCTCTTGTAAATTGATTAAAAATTTGACGATAAAAAAATTTACACACCTTTCTATGAGAATTTTCTGTGACAAGAAACAAAATTTTGATTACGATAATTTCTTTTAAATTAATCATTTTGTTGTAGCTATAATAATATACACTTTTTGTATGAAATAAATATCGTATACTATTCATTTATTTATTCCAAATACGTTCTGATTTTAATAATTGTTTACAAATTACTTACGTCGCCTAAAAATAAATTTAAAAAATGGCCCATTACTTTAATTTTCGTGTCTTTTTTCAATTAATTGTTATTTTTTTAATCTCTTCATTTCGTTGTTAATGCGATTTTTATATATTTCCTTATCCATAAGATATGTTTTTGTTAAAAAATATTCAATTATTTATGGAATAAATAAATAGGATGAGTTTAAACATAATGGAATGATTAAGAGTCTGATTAAAATGTACCTAGACAAAATAGTCACGTACTCGCACTATGATATTCCTAAGTACAAGTGATATATCATAATAATAATAATCAATGAAATAATAACATCGTTGCTGAGATTCTGTCCCCAAACTCACTGTTTAATCGCGACAATCATCATCGATCGTTGTGAGATTTTAAAAAACAAATCATTAAAAAAATTCATCATCGTTTTTAACATTATGGCTTCGAGACGACCTCGTTCAGCTTAACAATATCAAAAATAAGTATTGTCTCAACAGGAATATCGTCTATCACGTTTAAAGTTCGAGTTAAAGCTGCGTGAAGCTGCGTCGAGACGTAAAACAATATACGTTCCAAACTTCGCCGTCCCTATAATTAATATTATTATTTCTACAAATATATTGATAATCAGGTTCATAGAGAAGTAGAAACTCGATCAGTCCGCGTTGGTTCACGTGTGGAAATTAGTCAAGTCTTTCAAACGATCGCCTGAAATTAAATTATCGTATCAAGTTCAAAATATATTTTTTTGCAATTATATTAAAGCCTCAATTTTTATTATTTATTAAACTTACTTAGAGTCTTTTTTAATTATATTATAAAATATTTTATAATTATAATTATAAAATAATTTATAATATAAATATATTTTATAATATAAATTATAAAATAAATAAATTTTTTAAAAATTATATTAGAGTCTCAATTTTTATTATTTATTATTAAACTTACCTAGAGTCTTTTTTTTCGAACAGCCATTCTTTGATTCCGTATTTTTTTCTACCCTTTTTCGAAATTCTGCGGCTCGTTGGTAAAATAATTTAGCATCGCTGCTATCGTGACTCGTCGAGTCTTCCATTCGACTGATACAGTCTTGTATAAAACAGGTAAACATGGTTGTCTCGACGAACCACTCGAGAAAATATTGTACGGTTTTTGACGAAGACGAAGCTTTGACGAAAGATTCTTTCTGCAATTTACAATCAGACAAATTAATTTTATTTATTAACGATGTTCGACTGTTTCACACTAGTCGAATCAGTGCTAAATTTTTGTAATTGTTTCATTAAAGTTTAATGCATTAAGTAACTGTAGTGAGTATTGAAGTATGTACACTTAACCGAGAGAAAAATTAATAGTGACGGATTTGCATAAAGATTAACTGATTAACGTTACTTTCCGATGGGATACATTTTCGTTCAGTTTTTTCCAAGAATAATCTACAATTTTTTGCCAATTTTGATAAGTGATGGCTCATTGTCTTTCTTAAAAGATGCTCTACAAATTGACCTATTGGATACTTGATATTATCGATCGTTTAATAATTATAGATATTTGTTTATGAAAGTATTTTGATTTTTGTTAAACAGGCTATAATTATTAAACCTTTAATAATATCAAATATCCAGCCGGTCAATTTGTAGAGCATTTTTCAAGAAAGAGAATGAGCCATCACTCATCAAAATTGGCAAAAAATTATAGATTATTCTTGGAAAAAACTGAACGAAAATGTATCCCATTGGAAAGTAACGTTGATTAGTTAATCTGTATGCAAATCCAGCACTATTAATTTTCCTCTGGGTTAAGTGTACATGCTTCATTTCAAACTACTCTCTACTGCTGGTATTTAATGCATTAAACTTTAATGAAACAATTACAAACATTTTTTCACTGATTTGACTAGAGTGAAACAGTCGAACATCCTTAAAGACACTAATTAATTGCGAGAAAAAATATTTCTTACCTGAAATATGACCTTTCCGTCCTGTTGGGTCACTAGGTGAGAATCGCAATGCGAACAAGTCTCTACTAAGATCCTTAAGAAGGCCTCGGAAACGAGAAAATTGCGAATTCCGTCGCCTGATTTTGTGTGGCTGTGGACTAATTGCAGAGCAGATCGAATACCCTTTTGCAATCTTGAAGGTAATATCGAAGACTCGTCACCCACTGCGTATACAATTTTTGACGTGTCCAAATCGACAACTATTCCCTGTAAAAACAAAATTCTACGATAAAAACTAATTGAAAAAATTGTCGTTTAATTATTTTCTTTTTTTGAAATAGCAGAAGGTATTATTATTTATATTGGGTAGCCGTGGAATAAGCTTCGTGAAAGGTTTAACTAAGGAGGAAGTGCGAAAAGTTATAATTTGAAGCCTTGTTTTAAAAATAAGTGGATAAAAATATTATTTCTAAAGTAGTAAAAATCTCGTTAAATTAGAATGCCTAATTCGTTCGTTGTAGAATTTTATTGTAATATTCCTTCGAGTTTTTGAAATGATTGTACAAATTTTCAGCTCGATAGCTCAAGATTTAGTAGATTTAGAAATATTATCGTAGTTTTTGGTAAATGAAAAAAAAACCTAAATTTTCTAAAATTTAAGCGGTTCAGTCGATGCTCGCGAGATTTACTACCAATCATCCGTACATATTAGGCTATTTATGAAAAAATATTAAGCCCGATAGCTTAAAAATTGTAGGATCCAACGTGTAAATCGACATTTTTTCTTCAACAAACTTCAAAATTGTCTTAATTCTTAACTACTCTACCCATATTCACAAAAATTAGAGCAAACAGTAAGAATCGTCCCTTCTACCAGTGTGATAAATTTCAGCTTGATATCTTAAGCCGTTCTCAAGTGATACACAAAGAAAAAAAAAACGATTCAATTTTTAAAAAATACTTTACTTTTTTTTTACTGCGACAAATAAACACACAAAAATCCAAACATTTATTCCAAATATCATTTTAGGATATTTCGAGAAATGAATAACACACTAACATTCATTTTTAAGCTGTACAAAGGCAAAATTTCCATTACAAAAAAAAATGAGTACACAAAAACCGTTACTCACATCTCGTATAGCAGCGACATCCGTATTAGGCGAATTTTTCGATTTGAGAATGCCAATAACAAAGGGCAAAGGAGCTTGAAGAATTTCCGAGAGTCCCGGAATGTCAGGCAGCACGGGAATAAAAGTGTGAGGCCACGTGAACGGATAGAGTAAACTTTGCAAAGCATCGACGCAAGACGAAAGTTTGCCGAGTTTATCGCACAGCAATACAACTTTTCGTTCAAGCAGCAAACTCCCAAAAAGAACAATTAGTACTTTGTTGCTAACAGCGTCAAACAATTGGCTCATGTCTCTTTCCTCGAGTCTCGGATCGCCCGATCTTAGAATGACGTTTTCCGTGGATTCCGATTCGATGAGAGCATCCATAGTTTTCTCAGAAATCGTTCTTTCATTGGTGAGTAATGCTGTCGTTAATCGTGCAGTCTTTTGTCGAACATCAGCGGTAAATTTATCGCTAGAATCGATTAATTTTACTTTGTGGTTTTCATTTTTATTTTTTCGCTTTTCGTCGTCCGCGCTCGAAGAAATTGACAAAACTGGTTCCTTATCGTCTACGGACAATCGAAGACTTTGTCCAGGTTTAGGCATTGGACTGTTGTACAGTTCTTCGATGAAACGCTTTCGTTTCCGGTCCGGCAAACCGTGTCGCGATTCCAGCTCGCGTAAAACCTTCTGATAAAATCCACTGGCTCGATATTTCGTTATCAGACAATAAGCGAGAGGAAGAATCGGTCCATCCTCCGGTCTTACTCTGCAGCAATAACCGTAACGACGATTTCCTCTCTCGTCCATTAGCACCAACGAATAAAACTGATTCTGATTTGAATCGCTTGGCGGCCAATCAGTCGCGTCGGGAAAACAAAAGTTTTCGATCCAAGCCGGAGTTTTCGCCTGCAATATACAAGATTATTTAAAAAAAGTGATTTTTTTTCTTGCGGAAATAACGAAATTTGCACTGAGAGAAATTGTATAGCGCCAGAAATTACACGAACGCCGAAAAACTTACAATATGTAGATAAATTAAATACATTGAAAAAAAAAAAAAAAAATGTCATTGATTCAATAAATTCATCGTTTTCGGGCTGCCAAAAATAAGCGCTATCAACTTAATTTGAATTCTAATTCCTCCAATTCCATACGAGATTGAAACAATAACTCTAAAACATTGTTGTAAATGCCTAATACTTATAGAAATAATGATGATGATACGATCAGCTCTATAATTATGATTTTGTAATAATAACATGTAGCGATTGTAATACGATGATTAAACTTTGGAATGGCTGCAAAAATTATTATTTTTCAATAAAAATTCACGGAAATTTTTTTGAAAAAATGGAAAAAAATAAGTAATGCATTACTTATTTCTTCCATTTTTTCCACTATTTCTTGCAATATTAAAGCGAAAATTGGTATTTTTTTCAGCTATTCAAATGTTTACACTCTATTTTATAATCACTACATATTATTATTATGCAATCATAATTACAAAACAAATTGTACTGTAAACTATATCTCATGAATTAATGGGGATTTACAACTCTGCTCTAAAGTAAGCAAAATACTATTTTATTATTTCAATGTTAAATGGGATTTAACGAATAACAACTAGAGTTAATTCAAAAATACTTCTTTTTGACAACCCGCAATAGAATTTTTTTTCAGTGTAGATCAAATATTTAATATTTTACGAAATGTTGCTAAAAATGTAAACTTTTTTCTCATTATATACAATTTTTAGTTGAAATGCTCCATTTTGTTGTAATTTAACATTTATTTTTACAATGTTTTGGAAATTATACAAAAACTTTTAGAAATTTCCAAAATATTTTTTTAATAAATAGAATGTGAATATTTTAGAAATATTTTGTAAAATATAAAATATTTGATTCGCTTAGTTTACGTGGATAAATTAAATATTTTATATTATACGAAATGTCTGTGAAATATTTTTGAATTTTGGAAATATTTTCAATTTTTTGTATTATTTCCAAAACGTAAAAAGAAATTCTATATTGAAAAAAATTGAATATTTCAGCAGCTAAAACTGCTGAAACGTTCCTAAAAATCAAAATCATGAGCAAACAATTTGTTAAAAAAAATCCCGAAATATTGACAAATATTGACAAAATATTTCAAATATTACCGAACAAAAATGATGAATTCATTGGACAATCAATCTGTTAGTTTGCGAAAGTATTATTATTGTTTTGGAGCCAAAGTTAGTTGTGGCAGCTAACGATTTTTCTCAGTGTGAAAGCGAACACTCACGTAGACGGGATATTTGTCTTTGATGTAAGGTTCACGGGTGCTTAAGTTCAACTCGACCAGCAAGCAAACTTGAAACAATTTATCTCGTCTACAAACAAGACTGCCGCCTTCTCGTCTCTCCGAAAATTTCGAGGATACTCTTCGGACATAATTCTTTCGCTTTTCCGTTAAACTTCGATGGAGCTCGTCTTTGGTAGGCTTCTCACCGTTCTCACGATTTTTAAACAGTCGCAATTTTTCGTTAAAGCTTGACAGTTGATCGCTGATCGAGGGACTCGAAGCCAGTGAATCAGTGTCCGATGAATTATTGGAATCGGTTGGAGTTTCCGAACCGGCCATTGTGAATTTTCCAAACGCCTGATTCAGCAATTGTTCCACCTGAAAAAAAAGAAAAACTCTTTTTATTAAACGCACAAAAGCAAAATAAAAAAAAGATTCCTAAGTAATTTTCCTGCTGTTATAGTCAGTAAAAATGTGGCATAAGGCATAAAATATAAGTATCTTTTTAAATAAGTTTACTAATAATATTGTTATGTTTTAATTGAATTAATGTTTAGATTAATTTATTCATAAAAATGAAATAAATTTTCTGATTTTGGTTACTAAGATTTCGATTTGCAAACCTCCTTCATTGTATTTGATAAATATTTACCGTATAATTGACTTAATATTTATAATATTGAAATATTTATTTTCAGTGCTTAGAAAAAGATGTATATATATTTTTAAATATGTAGTCGCTAACAAAAACTCACCATTTTTCGTAATATATTTGTGAAATAATATATGAACTTCTTCTCATTTTTTTGCAATGAATAGCAAGAAAAAAAATGTATAAAAAGCAAATGTAGCAAGTAGCGCGGAACGGTGATGTAACGATCGTTACTTTCGTTCGCTACATTCATGCTCCAGTATTGTTTCATACTAATACACAGCGAAAAATGTGTTTGTTTAGTAGAAATATTAATTAACATATATTATAGATGACTTTTTAGAAAATCATATTTAATAACTCGTGAATTATTGAATAAATGAATATAAGGTTCATTTTTAATCTCTGCTGTCTCATATGGAACGATTAATTTTTATTGTCATAATTTTCAATGCAGTTAAAACATTTATTTGTATATCTTGCTGATCACTTTATTAAATATTAATTAAGCAATTAATTAATATTTAATAAAAGGTTCGTTTTAAATATTTGCTGTTTCATATGGAATTATAAATTTTTATTTTATAGCCTTTATATTCAGTTAAAGCATTAATTTACATACTTTGCCTCATGCTTCTATCAAATATTTAATGATTAATTAATAAATTAATTGAGACGAAATTTAGAGCGATTAAAAATAAATTAGTTTAGGTTCTTTAAAAATAAATAAATTTGTTTTTAATCTCTGTCGTCTTGTGAGAAATAATTAATGTTGTCTGTTTTTTAAATTCAATATTTTACTCAATGAAGAACCACAAATTTGGTCCGTCATAAACCTACAGGCGATTTTATCTCAGATTCCTCACTTCATCTAAAATCCAATAAAACAGGACAATTTTATTCGTATGTTGAATGAATCTACACGAAAGCTTTTCTGAAATGAATTTGGGAGAATCTCAACTTCAAACAGAAATCCACTCATTCGATGCCAATCGATTTTATTAAATATATAATAATTAAACAATTAATTAATGAGTAAATAAATAAAAAATTTGTCTTTCATCTCTGCCGCCTCGTAAGAAATAATTAAATTAAATATTTTACTCAATGAAGAACCACAAATTTACTCTGTCATAAACCTACAGGCGATTTTATCTCAGATTTGTCACTTCATCTAAAACCCAATAAAACAGGATAACTTTATTCGTACGTGATCTACACGAAGTCTTTTCTGAAATGAATTTGGGAGAATCTAAACATCAAACAGAAATCCACTCATTCGAATGCCAATCACTTTTAGTAAATATTTAATAATTATTTAATTAGTGAATAAATAAATAAAGAATTTATTTCTGTTTCCTAAATTCTATTTTTTAAATTAAATATTTTATTCAATGAAGAACCCTAAATTTATTCCGTCATAAACCTACAGGCGATTTTATCTCAGATTTGTCACTTCGTCTAAAACCCAATAAAACAGGACAAATTTATTCGCACGTGACCTACACGAAGGCTTTTCTAAAATGAATTTGGGAGAATCTCAACTTCAAACAGAAATCCACTCATTCGAATGCCAATCACTTTTAGTAAATATTTAATAATTATTTAATTAGTGAATAAATAAATAAAAAATTTATTTCTGTTTCTTAAATTCTGTTTTTTAAATTGAATATTTGACTCAATGAAGAACCCCAAATTTATTTCGTCATAAACCTACAGGCGATTTTATCTCAGATTTCTCACTTCATCTAAAACCCAATAAAACAGGATAACTTTATTCGTACGTGACCTCCACGAAGGCTTTTCTGAAATGAATTTGGGAGAATCTCAACATCAAACAGAAATCCACTCATTCGAATGCCAATCACTTTTATTAAATATTTAATAGTTAATTAATTACTAAAAAAATTGTTTTTCATCTCTGTCGTCTCGTGATAAATAATGAAATTTGTGGTTGTTTTAAATTAAATATTTTACTCAATGAAGAACCCCAAATTAATTCCGTCATAAACTTACAGGCGATTTTATCTCAGATTTCTCACTTCATCTAAAACCCAATAAAACAGGCGAACCTTATTCGTACGTCATCTACGCGTAGGCGTTGCGTCTCGACTGAATCTGACAGCGTCTCAACGCCAAACAGCAAAATCCTTTGCGTCATCGTAGCATCATAATCACAACGCGACGTCGTAACACTTTTAACGAACAAAATTCCCTCACATTTCGCGTAAAATCGTAACTCTCAAAATTTCCAAAAAAAAAAGTGTACCGAATTCTAAAATTGTTCACAAAACCATAAACAAAACGTGCCAAATCTTCACCAACAAATTCAAACGAGGCTCTAGACGAAATTGCACGTGAGTCACACTGCGTATATACCTCTTGGAGAAACTTCCTCTTTTATACACACTTTAAATGGTCTGTTCATTGATACACAAAAAAAAACATACATCTGTCTCAATGATTTCCACAGTTCAATGTACCAACAAAAAATGCAAAAAAGAGCCTCGCTATTATTCCTAAAAAAATAATAACCACTCGATGCACTGTCAGAAAACAAACTAGCAATTTTTCTGTCTAACTTGGAGAACCTTGAGACTGCTACCGTTTTACCTCCCGCTACAACTCCACGCGTTCCTCCTCCTCTCACAAAACCATCTCTTTCTATTTCTACGAACAGATGCAACTAATAAAACCAAGCAAGCGACGCGCGTGCGTACGTCGAAGCATTACAAACGTTTTCGCCAAAATCTGCACCTTGATTTTGCTGAATTTGTCAGGTTCTGCTCTGACAGGATGAGAATCTTCGAGGTTCAGTAATAAATTCTTCTGTGGAAATGTTGTACCTCGTTGTGCGATTTTGGAACTCGCAGAATCATCCTCCAACTCGTTATTGTTGTCCTCGTAAACGAGAGGCTGTATTGATGTGCACTGAAAAATAAAAATAGTACAAATTAGTACGACAAAATCGAAGAATTTTACGCAGAGGTTTGATGCTATAGACTTGATGGATTTTCAGGATCAACTTACTAAACCGTAGAGCATTATTGCAACAGTGGCTAAGGCTTTAATACTTAAGGAGATGGTCTGGTAATTATTTTGAATTTTACAAAGATTGGACCGTCGATTTTACCACAAATATGGTGATTTTATTGGGAGTTCGTTTTTTTATCATAGGATTTGAGTTTGACAACGCGCGGACCTTGCTTAACTGTACCTCGCGGTATTTCTCGAGTCCTGGTAGATCAATAACACCCACTGTAGTTAGAAACGTCATACAGTGCGTGCTATAGTTACCAATGGGATGCAGTTCGATTGAGCAACGAATTACACGATGGGAAACTTTGCGGAGGAGACTAAGTTTGATATTCTTTAGGTAAAGGCAATTTTAATCAGCTGTTTTTTTATTTATTTACTTTTTGTTTAATTATGGGATATATTTTGTATTAATTTTTTTTTTGGTAGAATATGATAGTATAATTGGTGAGAAAATTGGGTGGGGGTCAAAATAGCGAATGACCAAAATAGCGAATGGTTAAAATAGCGAATTTCAAAATAAGGAACGTCCGAATCTAGAATGGCCATAATTATGAAATTTGCTATTTCCGACATTCGCTATACTGGTCATTCGCTATTTTGACCCCCATCTTATTAAAAAGCAATAAAAATAGAGAATTACCAAAATAGCGACTGGCGAAAATAGCGAATTTCACAATGATGGCCATTCTATATTTAGACGTTTCTTATTTTGAAATTCGCTATTTTAGCCAGTCACAATTTTGGTCATTCGCTATTTTGACCCCCACCCAGAAAATTTATAAATGCTTTTAATCAGCTAAATTAATAAATAATTAATTTTAATCAGCTGATTTTTATTTATTTTCTGTTTGCTTATTTGTGGGATAAATTATTTTGTATTAATTATTTTCTTGTTAGAATATGATAGTATAATTGGTGAGAAAATTTATAAATGTTTTTAATCAGCTAAATTAATAAATAATAAATTTTAATCAGCCGATTTTTATTTATTTTCTGTTTGCTTATTTATGGGATCAAATTATTTTGTATTAATTATTTTTTGTTAGAATATGATAGTATAATTGGTGAGAAAATTTATAAATGTTTTTAATCAGCTATATTAATAAATAATAAATTTTCATCAATTGATTTTTATTTATTTACTGTTTGCTTATTTGTGGGATAAATTATTTTGTATTAATTATTTTTTGGTAGAATATGATAGTATAATTGGTGAGAAAATTTATAAATGTTTTTATTCAGCTAAATTAATAAATAATAAATTTTAATCAGCTGATTTTTATTTTTTTACCGTTTGTTTATTTATGGGATATATTTTTTTGTATTATTTTTTTTTCGTTAGAATATGATAGTATAATTGGTGAGAAAATTTATAAATGTTTTTAATCAGCTATATTAATAAATAATAAATTTTCATCAATTGATTTTTATTTATTTACCGTTTGCTTATTTATGGGATAAATTCTTTTGTGTTAATTATTTTTTTGTTAGAATATGATAGTATAATTGGTGAGAAAATTTATAAATTTTTTGAATCAGTTAAATTAATAAATAATAAATTTTAATCAGCTGATTTTTATTTTTTTACCGTTTGCTTATTTATGGGATAAATTATTTAGTATTAATTTTTTTTTTTTAGAATATGATAGTATAATTGGTGAGAAAATTTATGAATGTTTTTGTTCAGCTAAATTAATAAATAATTAATTTTAATCAGCTGTTTTTTTTATTTATTTACTGTTTGCTTATTTATGGGATATATTATTTTGTATTAATTTTTTTTCGTTAGAATATGATAGTATAATTGGTGAGAAAATTTATAAATGTTTTTAATCAGCTAAATTAATAAATAATAAATTTTCATCAGCTGATTTCTATTTATTTTCTGTCTGCTTATTTATGGGATAAATTATTATGTATTCATAATTTTTTTTGGTAGAATATGATAGTATAATTGGTGAGAAAATTTATAAATGTTTTTAATCAGCTAAATTAATAAATAATAAATTTTCATCAGCTGATTTCTATTTATTTTCTGTCTGCTTATTTATGGGATAAATTATTATGTATTCATAATTTTTTTTGGTAGAATATGATAGTATAATTGGTGAGAAAATTTATAAATGTGTTATGCAAAGAAAAATAAGGATATTTCATAAAAAGCATTTGCAGATTTGTCGAAAATTAAATTGAGTTGATTTTTCTTTTTATAACGTTTTTAAGAACATCTACTTCGGAATTCAATTTTCCAATCGTCAAAATTTTATTTGATAAACGTTTATCGAATAACTGATGTAGTTGTGATTATTTTGTAAAATTTTACAAATTTGGTCGCATAAATGGGAACATTCAATAAATGTAGAATCATTTCGCGAAATTTCATTGCCAATTAATTTTTTTCACCGTCATTTAAAAGTTTAAAGATCTTTTCATACGCATTGTAGAATATTATAAAATAATAATTACAAGTTGAATTTTATTCGAAATTATTACTGTACTATAAATTGCTATTTTACAAAGTTTCAATATTTTCGGACGAAAATTTTACGTTTTTTTTTCTTTTTAATACATAATAGAAAAAATTATGTACTGAATGAATAATCAAAAGGAGTAAATTTGAAATTACAACTTTGGTAGTGAATAATTTATTAACCAATTCAATTTTATATCAAATATCTTTGTATACTGCGAATGGCATTAAATGGAAGCATTTAACGTCACAGTTATTCTTAGTTAATTTATCAGTTTATTTATAGTTACTATCAATTATTCTCTTTGCAGTGCAATATTGAGGGTGCAATTTAACATTACAGAGAAATAGATAGTGGGAGATTATTGCACGAATAAATCACATGCTCCTTTCGGTTTTTCCATTCGGTTATTCGTTGTAAAATAACATTGAAGCGGGTGCGTGACCGCTCTTCTGCTCACGTCCGTGATTCTCGTCACGAACGGTATCGCGAATTACGCACAGAGTGCGTAATCTCGTCGGGTTAGTCTCGAAATTGCCGGACAATGGCTTTCCCTGTGATTTAATAAATCGCAGCAGCTCTTGACAATTGTGGAGCAAAATTGCTCTACCGGTTTCATTGAGCTCTTCGGACGACCGTTATCACTCTTCTCTTCTCACGACACTATTATCGAATATAAGAAAAAAGTAGAACCTTGCACATTGCTTCCTCATTATTTTTCGCTTTTTACAAAGCTTCCTCTATGAGGAAGCAAAAAAGTATGTTATTCAATTTTGGCTTCCTCATAGAAAATAATGAGGAAACAATGTGCAAGGTTCTACTTTGCATCCTTTTTTAAATTAGATAAATAAACATATTGTGAATTCGCTTTTTCTATTTCGTTATTCCGTTATTTCGTTATTATTAGAGCGTTTTCGAAAGTAAATGTGATAACGTATATTATTAAAAATAATTAAACATTCCATAAAATCACAAATTTCATACCGTTTGTCACTAAATTATACATATATAATGGCTGAATATTGTTTCATTTATATACAAAATTTGAGCTTGCTATCTCAAGTTTTGCAAAAGTTACAATAGAGCGATAATGGCAATTTTTTGAAAAATGCAAAATTTCATAAAATCTGAACCACTTTACCGATTCGAGCCAAATTCAATACCAAACAACATTGAGTGCACCTACTCTTATAACCAACTATTTAGCAAAATAGACTAAATTTTACGAAAGTTAGAGCGACCACCTCCTTTTTTAAAAAACTTCAAAATGGCATAAAATCGAAATTTTCGCACAAATTTTGTCGAAAATTGCTACAGTTGAAGAGGATCTGCTGCTACACTAGTGTGCCAAATTTGAGCGCGATATACAAAACCGTTCTTGAGTTATCGGCGTTCGAATTTTCGGAGTTGTATACATACACACACACACACACATACATACATACGGACATTTTTTCTAGATCACTTTTCTGGGCGTTTTGGACAATTCTAAGTGTCCTAACATAAAAATCTCGAAAAATTTTTGTTCATGAAAACAAAGCTTCCTCTATGAGGAAGCAAAAGCAAAAAAAAAAATATTAACCCGGCTATCAAACTTTCTCCCTAATAATGCAAAATTGCAATAAAAAGGATGCAAAGTAGAACCTTGCACATTGCTTCCTCATTCTTTTTCGCTTTTTACAAAGCTATGAGGAAGTGTGGTATTCAATTTTGGCTTCCTCATAGAGGAAGTTTTGTAAAAAGCGAAAAATAATGAGGAAGCAATGTGCAAGGTTCTACTTTGCATCCTTATTTAAATTAGATAAATAAACATGTTGTGAATTCGTTTTTTCTATTTCGTTATTCCGTTATTTCGTTATTATTAGAGCGTTTTCGAAAGTAAATGTGATAACGTATATTATTTAAAATAATTAAACATTCCATAAAATCACAAATTTCATACCGTTTGTCACTAAATTATACATATATAATGGCTGAATATTGTTTCATTTATATACAAAATTTGAGCTCGCTATCTCAAGTTTTGCAAAAGTTACAATAGAGCAATAATGTCAATTTTTTGAAAAATTCAAAATTCCATAAAATCTGAACCACTTTACCGATTCGAGCCAAATTCAATACCAAACAGCATTGAGTGCACTTACTCTTATAACCAACTATTTAGCAAAATAGACTAAATTTTACGAAAGTTAGAGCGACCACCTCCTTTTTTCAAAAAATTAAAAACGGCATGAAATCGAAATTTTCGCACAGATTTTGTCGAAAATTGCTACAGTTGAAGAGGATCTGCTGCTACTTGTGCGCCAAATTTGAGCGCGATATACAAAACCATTCTTGAGTTATCGGCGTTCGAATTTTCGGAGTTGAATACACACACATACATACATGCGGATATTTTTTCTAGATCACTTTTCTGGACGTTTTGGACAATTCTAAGTGTACTGACATGAAAATCTCGAAAAACATTTTTTTCATGAAAACAAAGCTTCCTCTATGAGGAAGCAAAAAGAATGCAAAGTAGAATCTTGCACATTGTTTCCTCATTCATTTTCGCTTTTTACAAAGCCGCCTCTATGAGGAAGTTTCTTTATTTTATTTTTGGCTTCCTCGTAGAGGAAGTTTTGCGAAAGATGAAAATTATTGACGTAGTTAATGATTTCTGACGTTGTACAAAATCCAGAGCGACACCAAAAAATTTTTAAAAAATTCAAAATCACGTAAAATCCGAACCGCTTTGCCGATCATCACCAAATTTGGTACGTAACAGGGCCGAATGTTATTTTTCCTGTGTAGAAAATTTCAGTCGATTAGTTGAAATTTTACTTGAATTAGAGGAAAACGAAATTTTTTCGAAAAATTCAAAATCTCATAAAAACCGAACCGCTTTACCGATTTGGCCCAAATTCAATACCAAAGGTCGTATCACTTTTTTCAATTTTAATACAAAGTTTCAGCCCGATAACTTAAAATTCGTTCGAGCTAGAGTATTTACGTACTTTTTTCAAAATTTCAAAATTCTTATAAAAATGAAATGCGTTAGGCGATTTTTGTAAAATTTATACCAATTGAAGATTAGCCAGTACTGTACATGTTGTTGAAATTTTAGCTGAATCGGTCGAATACTTTATAAGTTACAGTTATATGAATTTTTACACACATACATGAGGACAATTTTTGTAAATCACTTTTCTCGACGTTTCAGACCATTTAAAACATTTTGACATGAAAATCTCAAAAGAAAAGAAAATTATTACAAATTAAAAAAATGTAACATCTGTCTGTTTCAGTGTTGTAAAGCCCCATTATTTTAAGAAATAAATTTTGAAGTACAATTCATTTTGCAGTAATAATTTCGCAATAATAACCTGTAGCTTTTATGAAATGATATGTGAACTTTTATATACCTGAAACGAAATCTCATTTTCAATCAAGCCTTGGGAAAAAATGTGGAAAAAATAAAAGAGTACAACCGTCCATTATTTTCGCAATGCATTAACTGTTTTTCTCAAGAAGATTAGTATGAAATTGAACTGAAAATTAATATTTTTTGCAACCATTCAAAAGTTTAAACATCATATCATAATCGCCACATGTTAATTTTATGGAAACGTAATGATAAAGTCAATTATATCATCAACTATATTTCTAGAAGAATTAGAAATGTACAACTCTGGTTTGTTTATTTTCGTCAATTAAATTCCACAAATCTCAGAAAAATGTTGAGCTATGTGTTAAGGATGTATTTTCAATAAAAAAAATATTAGCGGCTAAAAACTTGAGGATTTTCCGACCTATAATAATAATTGTGATACTATAAAAAAATTGGAAAAGAGTATGTTGAAAAAAAAAATCTGTAAAAAATTAGAAACTAAACAAAACCTCATTAATCCCTTGAAAATTTGAAGCCTGATTAATTACGAATAAATGAATAACAATTTCACATCGATATTCCATTATTTTCGATAGTTCTGATTATTTTAGTGAACCTATGCATTTTTAGGGTATGCAAAAATTCAATTTTTAATTAAAAAATCCCAAACACTATCTAAATTTATATTTTAAAATATTTTCCTTATGCCTTATTAAAAATTTCATAAAAATATGTTTATATTTTCTAATCACTAAAAAAATTACCACCAGGATAAAATCGTAATACCACAATTAAGTGGGAAAAACCGCTATAAATTTATCCTCTAAACTGCTGATTCATATATATGTATACATATATTTTTTTTAAACCCTTACCATATAATGTAATCCAGGTTTTGCCACAGAATTGTCTTCGCTGCGACAAAGTCTATCCATAGAATCGCGTTGTTCATTAAAAGCCATAAAGCTTTCATTGGACTTTCCAAATCGTTCTTCCTGCAAGCTCCTCGAGAAATAATTATGTTGATCAGAAGTCAACATTCCATAGCCCGTAATATCAGTTCCAGAATTTTTGTCAAAAGCAAAAGGTTCCGCATAAACGCGTTCCTCGCTTTTAACTCCGCTCGTTAGTCTTTTTTTTCCATCTTGAAAGGTGGAAAGTTCAGTGGACAATCTTTTAGCTGCAGGTTCATCAAAAAATTCCGAATTTCCCAACAAAATATTGGACATCGAACTTTCCAAAGAATCTTCAGATTTCGAAATCGAATTTTTCGATTCCTTAAGCGACGAAGTTTCCGTAAAATAACTTTTAAAATCCGGATCCTTAACTTGCTCATAAATACTCGTCCAAGTTGCACAATTCAAAGACGGCAAACATTCAAAAGTCGAGTGTTTTCTGGTTTTGGAGTCTCCAGGAATTTTTGGCAATGATCCAAGTTTTTTCGAATCCTCCAAAGTTCTGGACAATCTATTATGAAATCTGTTCTTCTCTTTATTATCCGAATCGTTCGTGGAATTGGAAACATTTCGTATTTTTTCTCCAATACCAAAAACCTCATTTTTATCCTTTCTTGGCATAATAACTTTAGCTCCCAGCGCTTTTTGATGCTGAATCAAAACGTGCTCCAATTTTTCCAGCATCTTTTTCGAGTCTCTGGAAGAATCTTTGCTTCGGGAATTTTCAATTTTATCGTTTGCTGATGAAGTTGATTTTGGACTTTGCTTTGGCTTTTCCTTTTCACTGATTGGCGATTCTTTCGTAGGCCATCGAGATTTATTTTCCTCCAACGAGGCTAAATTGTTCACAGGACTGTGAACAAAAGTTCTGGGAGGTTTTTTTGGCGGGGGGCCAACAGGTAACGGTGCCTGTAAAGCAGCTTTCAGCGTATCAGTCAATTCGATTCCTGCTGCTACTTCCAATGATTTATTAGCTAATTCGTCTCTGGATAATTTTCGTCTTGGAAAAATTCCATCACCATCAAGAACATCCTTAGATTCATCTCCAAAATTCTCATTATTTTCCATCGTTCGATTTATCCTCCTGGACAATTCTTCCCTGACGTCCAATATTCCTGTTGCAGTATCGTTCGTTTGTTTCGCATTCTCTTTTCCGGATCTTGCGGTTTTATCATCAAGAAACGATGATTTATTTTGCTTCGTAACTTTCGTATATTCTGCTCCGTTTTTGAGAAATTTTTCCAGTTCCACGTTATTTTGTCGCTTCGTAGGACAATCGGTTTTTCCATTTGTCATTGAATTCGCGAGTTCTTCGTCTCTTGTGTAAATTGGCGAGATATTTTTCTGCCTGGAAATTACGGTAGTTCTAACGGTATTGTTATCGGTAATCTTAGTGGCTTTTGCGGAGACGGGTTTTAATTCTTTCCAGGTGTCGATGTAACGAGATTTTTCCCTAGTTGAATTTCCCAAGTTTTTCGTTTTCCAATCTACGGAAGAACTGGAAGTATTTTCTGTGTTAGATGAGGAACTTTCGGCTTCTGAAGTTGTTTCCGGTTTTTTCTTAACGTTTCCTATCTTTCCATATTCTGGAGTTTCCTCGAAAATCTTAACGTTCTGATTAACGATAGAAACGAGCCTCTCTTTTGTCGGTGACTGGAGATTCTTAGTTCTTGACAATTTGTCACCTCTGAAGGCTGGAGTTCGCTTTATATTTTTTCCTCCTGGATTCGATAATTGTCGGGATACATTGAGCTTGAAACTCTTCTTCGATTTCACTGGTGATGCGCTCAATGATCTTCTGAGTGATTCTTTCTGCTCCTCCACTTCCCTTCGACATTGCTGCTGCGGTGATTTTTCTTTCGGCGATAGATTCTGCTCAAATTTTTGCTTTATCATATTCACCTTTGCGCCATTTTCAGACGGTGGATAGTAAGACATTTTTGAGTCTAGATCCTTTCGACACATTCGACTGCCTCGGTCTGTGTCATTATTCATACTTTTTTATGCGACTGCTAACTTTTAAGTGGATGTAACGTCTCATGATACTCGGGCTTTGAGTTTATCACAGAATTTCCAAATTGTTAACACATTTTTATCTGCAAGTGAGGAAAAATAAATACAACTTTAGGAACATTAATAGCAATATTTGAGCAGTAATAAATTCAATGTTCAATGCAAATTGTAATTCTTAAATGTAACTCATTTTTATTTATTTTTATCTCTTTTTTTTGTTTGTTTTGTTTCGCCTTTTTGTCACAATCTATTAATTAGTCACTCTGGGAATTTTAGTTTGCGAATAATTTCTTAACTACTTTTTTGTTTTTATAAAAACATTTTACGGAGGATTTCTCGGAAAAACTTTAACTGTACAATTAAAATTTCTTTTACAAATTTTTTGTATTTAATTTTTTCTGGCATATTTTCTTCTAGATATTTTTATTTTCTGGGCTTTTTTAGAGAAGTTACTATATTTTTCTGAAAAACATTAATTTTTCTTAAGAATTCAAGTTTAAAGTATGTCATACAAATAAATACGTGTTCTTTGCAAAATCATGATTAAATATTGATCTAGAATATTTACTAATTTTTAATGAAAAATCTGTGATATCTATAAAAATGCAGAAATTCTTTTTCAACAAAAAATTTAAAGAATATCCAAAAAAAAATCTAACTTTCCCTAAAAAGACAGCAAATTATTTTACAAGGCCAGAATTATTTTACGTGATTCGAAAAAAAATTATAATACAGAATCAGTAAAAAAACATTTTAAGAATAGTCAGTAGATTAATAAGACAAAAAAAGAGACATTTTCAAAAAAATGAAGTCGTCAAATTTAGAAAAAAAATTTGTAAAAATGACAAAAAAATGTAAGACATTTTCGAGTCTAGATCCTTTCGACACATTCGACTGCCTCGGCCTGTGTCATTATTCATACTTTTTTATGCGACTGCTAACTTTTAAGTGGATGTAACGTCTCATGATACTCGGGATTTGAGTTTATCACAGAATTTCCAAATTGTTAACACATTTTTATCTGCAAGTGAGGAAAAATAAATACAACTTTAGGAACATTAATAGCAATATTTGAGCAGTAATAAATTCAATGTTCAATGCAAATTGCAATTCTTAAATGTAACTCGTTTTTATTTATTTTTATCTCTTTTTTTTGTTTGTTTTGTTTCTCCTTTTTGTCACAATCTATTAATTAGTCACTCTGGGAATTTTAGTTTGCGAATAATTTCTGAACTACTTTTTTGTTTTTATAAAAATATTTTATGGTCAATTTCTCGGAAAAACTTTAACTGTATAATTAAAATTTCTTTTACAAATTTTTTGTATTTAATTTTTTCTGGCATATTTTCTGGAAAAAAATTTCTATTTTTTACCAGATATTTTTATTTTCTGGGTTTTTTTTTTTAGAGAAATGACTATATTTTTCTGCAATACATTAATTTTTTTTAAGAATTTAGGTTCAAAGTATGTCATATAAATAAATACATGTTCTTTGCAAAATCGTGATTAAATATTAATCGAGAATATTTACTAATTTTTAATGCAAAATCTGTGATATCTATAAAAATGCAGAAATTCTTTCTCAATGTAGGACTTAAAGAATATCCGAAAAATTTCTGACCTCTAAAAAGTCAGTAAATTATTTTACGAGGCCAGAATTATTTTAAGTAATTCCAAAAAAAATTATAATACAGAATCAGTAAAAAAACATTCAGAGAAACACATTTCAAAAATAATCAGTAGATTATAAGACAAAAAAAAGATATTAAAAAAAAAAAAAATGAGAAATTGGCAAATTTAGAAAAAAAATTTATCCTAAAATTACAAAAAATGTAGAAAAACAGAATTTTCAAATAAATTTAACTACAGAAAAAATGCATATTTTCAGCAAAATAAATCACCACAAACTTAATCATTTAAAATCCATTCGTTTCCTCTTTTTCGAAAAAAAAAAAAAATTAAAAAACGTCCCTAAAAATATCATTAAAATAAATAAATAATCCTCACAATCATTTTAATTAACCCAAATCTCCCATAAAATTCACAAAAAAAAATACATTGCAAGAAAACAAAATCCTTATTTAACAATTAAGCAAATAAAGAAAAAAAACGTTCATAAACAATTACCCCAAACCCACAAAATAAATGCGTGATTACGAAAAAAAAAAATGCCTCATTTGGACCTGAAAAGCCGCGCACCTGTTGCATTTGTTTGTCTAAGGTTATGTCACATTTTACGCGCGTCTGGCATATGGCTTATCTCTGATTAACAGCATTAAGCCACTTCTATTTCACGGCTAAATAAACAGTGACTCAACGATGCGTCAATGAATCTAAACCGCGATATCAATCGCTTAATCGTCCTCATCAAAACTTCGCAAGTGCACGATATTCTCACCGCATCTTCTGCATCCGCATTTCACAGTCACAACACAAAAAAAAACAAACGCTTCTTCTTCGATGTTCCAACAACAGTTCACAAAGAAAAATGCTCCGTTAAAATCTAATCACGAATGTCATTGATAAAGACACAAATCGTGTTAAAAAAAAAAAAAACACAACACAATCGAACGAAGTAAAACACGCTTAACAACAGCAGCAACAGCAGCAGACTTTGAAGCCAACACTTGATTGCGAACTTTACATTCACAGCCAACTCCGGAACTTGTTACACATTTGGAAGGTAGTGTTATTTTTTTTTTTTTTTTTTTTGCTACTCACGATGTCGACGAATTATAAAATCAAGCATTCTAAACGCGTGTTATACGAAACGTCGTCACGTACGACGCAGGGAAGAGTGTTTTTTATTAGCCCAATAAGTTGGTGAAATGTATGAACTAACTCGCTGCTTCTGGGTTACTATATAGGAAGGAGGAACTTTATAAATAAATGCAAGAGAGTTTACACACGCTGTGCGCGCGTCGCACTGAGGAAAGGCGCCGTGTTCGACAGCTTCGAAGCTACTACTTATACTTACTGCTTTGCAGACTCGTCGTACACTGACCCAATATGCAACAAGCGTTTGTCCGCTATATCGCTTGGTCGTTGTCGCATCGCGAGTGTAACTCTCTATGCCTCTTGTGCTCCTCTTTATTTCTGTCTCTTTTCTCCTCTCTTTCTCTCTCTTTCACTTTGCTTCGTATACTCTTTATCTCTGTCTCTTTTTCTCTCTTTCTTTCTTTCTCTCTCTCTCTCGCTTTGCTTCATATACGCGCGCTAAATGCCGGAATTAGATTTCAGTGTGCGACTTTATGGAGCAGAGTGAAAATGAGGATTAATGAAAATTCTTCAATTTGATGTTGCGGCTATTTTGTTACGCAAGGTTTTTTGATTATTTTTTTTTTTAGAACTTTGTTTTTGGTAATCGGCGATATTTTAATTATGGATGGGATTGATAATGATGTTGATTTTTATGTCGTTTTTTATGTGGAATAAAAGGGTTAATGAAAATTGTTCGATTTTGTAGCAGTTTTTATGCCCAAGATTTTTTAATTCGCTTTTTTAGAATTTGATAAATTGTTAAGTTGAAATATTTTTTTTTTAGGTTTTGAAGATTTTTAAATTATTTTTTAAAATTTAGTTTTTGATAATCGGCGATATTTAATAGATGGGATAATTGATAAAGATGTTGATTTTTATTGCCGTTTTTTATGTGAAAAAAAAGGCTAATGAAAATTATTTATTGCGATTTTGTAGCAGTTTTTCTGCGCAAGTTTTTTTTAATTATTTTTTTTTCAGAATTTGATAAATTGATAATATGAAAAAAAAAAAAAACTTTCTTGGTTATTGAAGATTTTTAAATTATTTTTTAGAACTTTGTTTTTGATAACCGGCGATATTTAAATAGTGGACTGGATGATTGATAATTATGTTGAATTTTATTTTATTTTTTATGTGAAAAAAAAAGGATTAACGTAAATTATTTATTGTGATTTTGAAGCAGTTTTGCTGCCCAAGATTTTTAAATTATTTTTCTTTACAATTTGATAAATTGATAATTTGAAATAATTTTGTTTTGTTTTTGAAGATTTTTAAATTATTTTTTATAACTGGCGATGTTTAGTAGATGGGATAATTGATAAAGATGTTGATGTTTATGTCATTTTTTATGTAAAAAAAAAGATTAATGAAAATTATTTATTGCGATTTTGTAGCAGTTTTGTTACCCAAGATTTTTAAATTCTTTTCGTTTTTAGAATTTGATAATTTGAAATAATTTTTTTTTTTAGATTTTGAAGATTTTCAAATTATTTTTTAAAAACTTAGTTTTTGATAACCGGCGATATTTAGGAGATGGGATAATTGATAAAGATGTAGATTTTTATGTCATTTTTTACGTGAAAAAAAAGGATTAATACAATGCCCAAGATTTTCGAATTATTTTTTTTTAGAATTTGATAAAATGATATTTTGGAATAATTTTTGTTTTTTAGATTTTGAAGATTTGTAAATTATTTTTTAAAACTTAATTTTTGATAACTGGCGATATTTAGTAGATGGGATAATTGATAAAGATGCGTAGATTTTTATGCCTTTTTTATGTGAAAAAAAAAAGATTAATGAAAATTATTTATTGCGATTTTGTAGCAGTTTTGTTACCCAAGATTTTTTCATTCTTTTCTTTTTTAGAATTTGATAATTTGAAATAATTTTTGTTTTTTAGATTTTGAACATTTTTAAATTATTTTTTTAAAACTTAGTTTTTGATAACCGGCGATATTTAGTAGGATAATTGATAAAGATGTAGATTTCTATGCCGTTTTTTACGTGAAAAAAAAGGATTAATGAAATGCCCAAGATTTTCGAATTGTTTTTTTTTTTTTAGAATTTGATAAATTGATAATTTGGAGTATTTTTTTTTTATTTTGAAGATTTTTAAATTATTTTTCAAAACTTAGTTTTTATAACTGGCGATATTTAGTAGATGGGATAATTGATACAGATGTAGATTTTTATGCCTTTTTTATGTGAAAAAAAAACATTAATGAAAATGATTTATTGCGATTTTGTAGCAGTTTTGTTGCCCAAGATTTTTTAATTCTTTTCTTTTTTAGGATTTGATATTTTGAAATAATTTTTGTTTTTTAGATTTTGAAGATTTTTAAATTATTTTTTTAAAACTTAGTTTTTGATAACCGGCGATATTTAGTAGGTGGGATAATTGATAAAGATGTAGATTTTTATGCCGTTTTTTACGTGAAAAAAAAGGATTAATGAAATGCCCAAGATTTTCTAATTGTTTTTTTTTTTTAGAATTTGATGAATTGGTAATTTGGAATAATTTTTTTATTTAAGATTTTGAAGATTTTTAAATTATTTTTTAAAACTTAGTTTTTTATAAACGGCGATATTTAGTAGATGTTGATTTTTATGTGAAAAAAAAGATTATTTATTGCAATTTTGCTGCGCAAGAGTTTTCAATGATTTTTTTTTTAGAACGTTATTCATAACTGGCGCTATTTAAATATTAGATGGGATGATTGATAAAGATGTTGATTTTTATGTCGTTTTTTTATATCTCGAAAATTAGGATTAATGAAAATTATGAATTGTGATGAATTATGAAGGGCGTTTTTAACCAGTGCTATTGAAATAGTAGATGGGATGAGTAATAAAGATGTGGCTTTCATGTCGCTCTCCGTTGCGCCGCAATCAGCAATGACGTTATTTTGTTCTCGCTAAATTGGCTTATTCAGCGTAGGATTTTTTTTTTATCAGTCACTAGATATTGTATCGTAAATCCTACGCTGTTAGATTGGTTGGATCCATGTTCTGATCATACGAAAAAATTATCCAATCCAAAGACAAAGAATTTTAGCAGTTTGGTTTGTTTTTTAATATAAATTTTGGATAATTTTTTATTTTACAAAAATTAAATTCTCTCGCCAAATTTGTAATATCTAAGTCCCGCTTTTTTTGTACAAGATTCGAAAAACGTGACGAATGAAAAATTGCATGGAATTTTTTTATACAATTTTTTTATCGTTAAAAAAAATTAATTTTGATATTTTGCCTATAAATCTGTAAAAAATGTAATTTCATCCGAGTTTCAGTAATTAAAAAAAATCAACGTCATTGAATAATATGCGAGTGTTAAATATTTTCAGTTCCTACAATTTTTAAGTGAATCTATGAAGAAAATCTGTACTTTTCCCTTTTTAATAAAATCTGACGTCACCAATATGGTAAAATATTCTAAAAAAATAGTGAATGTCTGATTATACACAAAATAACTAAACCAGTAAATAAAATCCAAGCTAAATATCTCATTTCTGATTATTTATGACTGAACAATATGGAAATCCCATGAGGAAAAAAAAAATCCACGAAGCGTTTTGTTAAACAATTAACGTCTATTTCTCTATTTACAAAAATTACGAGAATAATTCTCGAAAAGTTAAGATAACAGATAGGATAATTAGCGGACGTTAGATTTTGTGTATCGGACTTTTGCCGGCTTCAGCGGCTCTCGATTCTAGCGTCGCGCATCTATTGTCTTTCATCTGCAACAAATTTTATATTAGTCACACATTTATTATTATTATTTAAAATAAAATATTAACATCATTATAGTTTTTACTATAAAACCGAATTTCATTATATTTTAAATATTGTACACTGTAAAAAAAATCTACTTGAAATTTAGTGTACTTTTACTGGGAGTTTTTATTCATAAACTAGTATATTAAATTTAGTATACAAGTGTAATGAAAAATTAATGTACGTTACAGCACATTCAATAATTTACTTTAATTTTACAGTAAAAGTACTTGAATTTTAATAATTTGCTTTAATTTAATTGGAAAAGTACTTGAATTTTAATAATTTGCTTTAATTTAATTGGAAAAGTACTTGAATTTTAATAATTTGCTTCAATTTTACTGGAAAAGTAGATGAATTTTAATAATTTGCTTTAATTTTACTGGAAAAGTACTTGAATTTTAATAATTTGCTTTAATTTTATTGGAAAAGTACTTGAATTTAAATAATTTGCTTTAATTTTACTGGAAAAGTACATGAATTTTAATAATTTGCTTTAATTTTACTGGAAAAGTCCTTGAATTTTAATAATTTGCTTTAATTTTACTGGAAAAGTACTTGAATTTTAATAATTTGCGTTAATTTTACTGGAAAAGTACTTGAATTTTAATAATTTGCTTTAATTTTACTGGAAAAGTACTTGAATTTTAATAACTTGCTTTAATTTTACTGAAAAAGTACTTGAATTTAAATAATTTGCTTTAATTTTACAGTAAAAGTATTTGAATTTTAATAAGGTGCTTTAATTTTACTGAAAAAGTATATGAATTTTATACCACAATTGTATATTAAATTTCGATAACGAGTTTAAGAATAAAACACTTCCAATCTTTTCTAACAGTGTAAATAACGATAATAAAAATTTACTTAAATTATGAGATACTCGCCTTCACATGAGCGTATAAAATTATTCCAATCAATGTCAGAGTGATTCCTATCGCTTGATTAACTGCCAATGATTCGTGGAAGACAAACGAACCTCCCAAAAGCAGTAAACAAAATTTACAATGTCCAACCATATTGTAAGTCAAAGGAGATGTATTTCCTATTATCCAGTACGAAGTGAGATTGACGAAAAATGCGACGATTCCGGATAACAGAATCATCAGCTAGAAAAGAAAAAAAAAAACAAATGTAAAATACCCTTTTTTTTAGCTTCTTTAAAAGGGAATTTAAATACCACCTACAATATCCACTGTGGACCATTCACGAGACAAAGTATTACCAACAGGCTCCAAAATTGGTACAAGAACAAACAACATTGCTGCTGATAGCGGCGCTTGATAATACAAAAGTTGCATTGGATCCATTTGAAATTCTTTCTGTTTTCTGTTCACCCACTGCAAGTAAAAATATTATTATAAGTCATTGGAATTTTTATTAATGATTTCATAAAAATGTAACATATATTTCAAGAAAAAAACATTTTTCATCAGTACAAATATATTATGCTTTATTTTACATAATCTAGAAAAATATTCAGATACCAATATAAAAATAAGAGGAATTTGTTTGTGAAGTAAAAAAAAAAAAAATGTGTTATACCAAAATTTGTTGAGTGTATAAAATTAATGAGTGATGTATAATGGTAGAAATTTTTGTTTTATAATCTTGGCAATTTTAAAAATAAATATTTCTCTGACTTTTTGGATGTTTCTGTAATTGGAAGTTCTTTGAATTTGAAGATTCTCAATTTTTCAGAAAATATCTCGTTATCTCGGTCAATTAGTATTAAAATATTTTTGTATGTTACATTTTTTTGTTTACTTATTAGTACAAAAATAGGAAAGGAAAAATAAAAAGGCACATCTATACTGCAGCTTCAGGCAAATGCTGCAATGCAGCAGAATATTATTATTATTGTATTGATACTTTCATATGCAAATTTATTAATTCTTAAAAATTGTAACTAATAAATAAAAATAAAGATTCATTCATTAACTCCAATAAAATGGACAATTTTTTATCTTTACATCCACCAATTTTTGTACATAATAAGATATCATTATAATCAAATATCTGAGATTTTCTATTCATTCTTAAATAAGAAAAAATATATATAAAAATTTTCAATAACAATAAAAAATGATTTTTAAGCTGAAATCGGTGTAACAATAAAAACTACCTACGACTTGATACAAAGATGTGATTGTGACTCCCAAAGTCGCGTAGACTGTTCCAATGACGTTGAATTGTAAATCGTAGTAGAAGTTAATAATGACACCGATGACGATCGGAAGCAGCGTCAATTTGACGAGAGTACCAAAGTGCTTCTTGTAAAATATCATTTGCATCGCAATGACGCAAGGAGTGGTAAGCATTTTGGCGACTTGATAAGTACCGACAGTATTGTGCGCCAAGCTGAGATTTGTCAGTACGACAAATCCACAGAAGGTCATTGCGATGCCAAGCATCTCTTTGACGGCCACATCCTTGATGCAAAAAATGTCCAATTTTTCACATATTATCAGACCAATAAACGTAACAACGAAGTGTATCATGGAAAGTGTTATATTCGGAAATCCGATGTTTACGTATAACCATTTGTTCAGAAGAACAATCCATATCGAGAAGATAACGTTGAGTACGAGATAAAAAAGTGTCGTACTTTTTTTGTGCATTTTTAACGATTTATTCGAACGATTTCAAAATCGTCCATTTAATTTGATTTTAAAAATTTGTCATGTGTCAAACATTTTGACAGCCGGCTTTACGTTACGCCGCCATTTTGCTTCCAAAAACATAACCTTTTTGTTCCTCAAGGTCAAGAGGCGCCATCTTGTGATCCAAAATGGCGGCGGTGCGTTTTCGAAAAAACCACGCAGCGCCATCTTTGAAACGACGTGGGAATTACGTGTACTTTTTTTTTTCTCTCTCGCTGTTCGAGTCACCGAAATCAGCCGTGATTATGAAACGAAGCACACGAGAAGTTCAGTTCTCACTCTGCCCCGGGCTCTTCCCTTTTCATCTCTAACCTCCGTATTCACCTTCGAAGGCGAATAACGCGACGAAAGTCACAATGCAGGCAAATTTGCTGAATCTCGTGACGAGCACCGTTCGGGTAAGAAACTCAGAGCGATTATTGCGATTCGGTCATTTTTATTCGCGGAAGTTTAACCTTCGAAGTTGACGGTCTTCTTCACTGGAGAAGAACGTCCTTCGCGATCCAAGATCGTGCGATCTTTGCTAAAAATTCACTCAATGATTTTTTTATAATCGTACCTTAAGTCTATTCTTGCCCGTTTTTTAACGTGCAGCTAATAAGTACGAGGCGCAGATTTGAGTTGACTAAACGTTATATTGTTAGATAAGAGAATTATCATTGTTTTGGATATGATCCTGAAATTTTAGGGTTGAAACTTAATAAATGTTTCGTCCTTTGCATTAAAATAGTAATTTATCGACTTTTGCTGATAATTATTTTATAGCGTAAGCTTTATAGTTGCGTAGAATTTTACAAATATAGTTTAAAGTTGTCACAGTTTTTTTGCAGATTACAGAGAATCGAAGGTGCAGTTTTGAGTTGAATGAACGTTATATTGTTAGATAAGAGAATTATCATTGTTTTGGATATGATGTCCCTGAAATTTTAGGGTCGAAACTTAATAAATGTTTCGTCCTTTGCAATAAAATAGTAATTTATCGACTTTTGCTGATAATTATTTTATAGCGGGAACTTCATAGTTGCGTAGAATTTTACAAATACAATTTAAAGTTGTCACAGTTTTGTTGCAGATTAGAGAGAATCGAAGGCGCAGTTTTGAGTTGATTGAACGTTATATTGTTAGATAAGAGAATTATTATTGTTTTGGATTTGTTGTCCCTGAAATTTTAGGGTCAAAACTTAAGAAATATTTGTTTCGTCCTTTGCAATAAAATAGTAATTTATCGACTCTTGCCGATAATTATTTTATAGCGTAAACTTTATAGTTGCGTAGAATTTTA
This sequence comes from Ephialtes manifestator, assembly GCA_963970395.1. Taxonomy (NCBI): domain Eukaryota; kingdom Metazoa; phylum Arthropoda; class Insecta; order Hymenoptera; family Ichneumonidae; genus Ephialtes; species Ephialtes manifestator. The sequence goes on along the minus strand of OZ019975.1, from coordinate 31,366,013 downwards.
CAAATATAGTTTAAACTTGTCACAGTTTTTTTGCAGATTACAGAGAATCGAAGGCGCAGTTTTGAGTTGAATGAACGTTATATTGTTAGATAAGAGAATTATCATTGTTTTGGATATGATCTCCCTGAAATTTTAGGGTCAAAACTTAAGAAACGTTTGTTTCGTCCTTTGCAATAGAATAGTAATTTATCAACTTTTGCTGATAATTATTTTATAGCGTAAACTTTATAGTTGCGTAGAATTTTACAAATATAGTTTAAACTTGTCACAGTTTTTTTGCAGATTACAGTGAATCGAAGGCGCAGTTTTGAGTTGAATGAGCGTTATATTGTTAGATAAGAGAATTATTATTGTTTTGGATTTGTTGTCCCTGAAATTTTAGGGTCAAAACTTAAGAAATATTTGTTTCGTCCTTTGCAATAAAATAGTAATTTATCGACTCTTGCTTATAATTATTTTATAGCGTAAACTTTATAGTTGCGTAGAATTTTACAAATATAGTTTAAACTTGTCACAGTTTTTTTGCAGATTACAGAGAATCGAAGACGCAGTTTTGAGTTGAATGAATGTTATATTGTTAGATAAGAGAATTATCATTGTTTTGGATATGATGTCCCTGAAATTTTAGGGTCAAAACTTAAGAAACGTTTGTTTCGTCCTTTGCAATAGAATAGTAATCAACTTTTGCTGATAATTATTTTATAGCGTAAACTTTATAGTTGCGTAGAATTTTACAAATATAGTTTAAACTTGTCACAGTTTTTTGCGGATTACAGTGAATCGAAGGCGCAGTTTTGAGTTGAATGAACGTTATATTGTTAGATAAGAGAATTATCATTGTTTTGGATATGATATCCCTGAAATTTTAGGGTCGAAACTTAACAAATTTTTTGTCCTTTGCAATAAAATAATAATTTATCGACTTTTGCCGATAATTATTTTATAGCGTAAACTTTATAGTTGCGTAGAATTTTACAAATATAGTTTAAAGTTGTCACAGTTTTTTTTGCAGATTACAGAGAATCGAAGGCGCAGTTTTGAGTTGAATGAACGTTATATTGTTAGATAAGAGAATTATCATTGTTTTGGATATGATGTCCCTGAAATTTTAGGGTGGAAACTTAATAAATGTTTCGTCCTTTGCAATAAAATAGTAATTTATCGACTTTTGCTGATAATTATTTTATAGCGTAAACTTTATAGTTGCGTAGAATTTTACAAATATAGTTTTAAATTGTCATAGTTTTTTGCAGATTACAGAGAATTGAAGACGCAGTTTTGAGTTGAATGAACGTTATATTGTTAGATAAGAGAATTATTACTGTTTTGGATATGATGTCCCTGAAATTTTAGGGTCAAAACTTAAGAAACGTTTGTTTCGTCCTTTGCAATAGAATAGTAATTTATCAACTTTTGCTGATAATTATTTTATAGCGTAAACTTTATAGTTGCGTAGAATTTTACAAATATAATTTAAACTTGTCACAGTTTTTTGCGGATTACAGTGAACCGAAGGCGTAGTTTTGAGTTGAATGAACGTTATATTGTTAGATAAGAGAATTATCATTGTTTTGGATATGATGTCCCTGAAATTTTAGGGTGGAAACTTAATAAATGTTTCGTCCTTTGCAATAAAATAGTAATTTATCGACTTTTGCTGATAATTATTTTATAGCGTAAACTTTATAGTTGCGTAGAATTTTACAAATACAATTTAAAGTTGTCACAGTTTTGTTGCAGATTACAGCGAATCGAAGGCGCAGTTTTGAGTTGAATGAACGTTATATTGTTAGATAAGAGAATTATCATTGTTTTGGGCTTGGCCCTCCTAAGAGTTTAAGGTCAAAGATTAAAAAATGTTTGGAAATGGAAATACTAACTTATCTGTCTTTGCATTTAATTTTAGAATCAAGTAAAGCGTCTAATCATTATCGATACATTATTTGAAAATAAACCTGCAATATTAATGCAGGATCAATTAATTTATAATAGCTTTTCAGGATAGCTGATTTAATTTATTTATTGTCAATTTATCTCTTGTGATTTAAAATTATTTAAACTTGCATTGAATTTTTAGTAAATTAAGTAAAAATTTGCAGATTTGTGGATTTCTTGGCTGCAATTGAATTTGGATATTCACAAATTAATTATCTCTGAGTAATAAAGATTGTTCTAGAATTTTATTAGCTTTTTTTTTTCTAATAAAAATGTATATTACTATTTAAACACAGGAATAAAATGTAAAACTTTTCTACATATTTTCCTGGTCAAGAATTTTTCAAATTTCATATAAAAATCCTACATTCTTGATTCTCTCTTTTTTAAAAAATTAATTTGACAAAATACTTACATTACATTGTCTTCAAATAATTCTTATTAAACTTGTTTATTTACAACAGAATATTTTTTCTATAATTGATTAAGTTATTGAATAACTATAATAGCGATTAAAACAAAAAAAATTTCATAAAGATATTGGAGTAATAATAATAATAACAATATTTATTTAGCAATATCCACTAATATTATACAAAATATTACATTATTTATTTTTATATTCTAATCACATTAACGTCTAATGATAAAAATATTCTTAGTCACTTCCCATTTTTTTTTAAATTATATTTTTGTAACTCACTCAGACCCCTTTTATTTTCCTCTAATTTTTTTATAATCTACTTTGGTATGTAAAGGTCCTATAAAAAAATTGGCAGAGTGAGCAAAAAATATTTTCCAAGAAAAAAAAAAAAAATCAGAATTTTGTCTGAACTGAAAAAACCTTGTATACTTACAAAAATTATATTATAATATTTAGTTATTATAATAGCTCTAATCAAATTTAGAATTTGCTGAATAATGTTTGTTATTTTTCTTTATAGCCTGCATCTTTAAAACACATTGCCAGGCCGGCTCTTTCGATAGCTCATCAGCGTAGATACGCAAGTAGCATCGATGCCGATGTTGTAGTAATTGGTGCAGGTCCCGGTGGCTATGTAGCAGCCATAAAGGCTGCCCAATTGGGCATGAAAACCGTTTGCGTAGAAAAGAATCCTACACTCGGCGGTACTTGTCTCAATGTTGGCTGCATTCCTTCAAAATCTCTTCTAAACAATTCTCACTATTACCACGTAGCTCACAGTGGAGAGCTCAAAAATCGAGGTGTTCTGGGTAGGTTTGTAATTTCAAATACGCTTCAAATATTTGCCTCGCACAGAAGAAAAAAAACTCATAATTAAAACTAAAAGAAGAAATCTGTTATAATAAATTTAATTAAAAATTAAATTAATTTTTCTTTTTTGTTTCTCAGTGGATAATGTAAGACTCGACCTCGACAAACTTTTGGAGCAAAAAGACAACGTTGTGAAAGCACTTACAGGAGGTATCGCTGGTCTCTTTAAGAAAAATAAAGTCGAATGGGTAAAAGGCCATGGAAAAATCACTGGAAAAAATCAAGTCAGTGCACTTGGACCTGATGGTTCTGTGGAAACGACCATCAATGCTAAAAATATTCTCATCGCTACCGGCAGCGAAGTAACGCCGTTTGCTGGAATTGAGGTTGACGAGAAGCAAATTGTATCGTCAACTGGAGCTCTTTCGCTCAATCCTGTGCCGAAAAGGCTCATTGTTATCGGAGCTGGTGTGATTGGTCTGGAACTTGGCTCTGTTTGGCAGAGGTATTCTTTTTATTTCTTAAATAATTATTAACGAAGAATTTATCGCTTTACGGATGATTTTCAGGACATTTTTTCGACGTAAATTTAATGTTAATTATAAACCTAGAGCACAAACCCAAAAAAACATCATAGTATCGCATAGACGGATAGAAGCTGGAAGAAGATGTTATGATTAAATAGCAGCAAAAATATATAACGAACTACCAGAAATTTTGAAAAGAAAGCTCACCACAAATAATATTGACAATACAGCCGCAGATACAAGCGTAAAGCAAAAAATTCAAGAAATTAATCGGAGACAAGGGTTGGAAAATTATAAATTGAATGCGTTGTTTGATTAAAATAAAAATAAAAACTACTCATGCAATAAATTCCGATCTACCAGAAATATTGAAAAGAAAGCTCACCACAAATAATTTTGACAATACAGCCGGAGATACAAGCGTAAAGCAAAAAATTCAAGAAATTAATCGGAGACGAGGGTTGAAAAATTATAAATTGAATGCGTTGTTTGATTAAAATAAAAATAAAAACTACTCATGCAATAAATTCCGATCTACCAGAAATATTGAAAAGAAAGCTCACCACAAATAATATTGACAATACAGCCGGAGATACAAACGTAAAGCAAAAAACTTAAGAAATGAATCGGAGACGAGGGTTGGAAAATTATAAGAATCGCGTTGTTTGATTAAAATAAAAATTAAAACTACTCATGCAATAAATTCAGATCATGACATCCTCGCGGGCCGAGGGTGGCATGGATATTTATATATATGCTATAATATTTATATATATATATTTCATATATTTGTATACTATATAGTATGCTTTTTTTAAAACTTTTTATCTATATTTTACTCTTTTTATACTATAAAGCCTATTGTAAATGCAAACAGTGTAAATAAGGTTATTTATTTATATGAATAAATTTGAATTTGAACCTAATATTAATATTCAGGGCAAAATTCGACCATTGGAGACAAAATATTATAGGGCAGAAATCTGAATATTCTTAAATAAAAATTAAAAAACTTGAAATTCCCTTTGTTCATTTTAAAAAGTTCGTTGAGCCATACAAAAAAAAAACAAATAATATGTATAATATAAATATATAAATTATACATATAACGCAATATAAGAATATAAATTAAAAATCACCTTTAATTATTTTTCAGGCTGGGTTCGGAAGTCACTGCGGTCGAGTTCATGTCGTCGATCGGTGGCGCCGGTATCGACGGTGAAGTGAGCAAAACGTTGCAGAAAGTGCTCAACAAGCAGGGTCTGAATTTCAAGCTCGGAAACAAAGTTACCGCTGCAACGAAATCTGGCTCCGAAATTCAGGTATCTATCGAAGATGCGAAAGATCCGAGCAAGAAGGAAACCCTGGGATGCGATGTGCTTCTCGTGTGTGTCGGCAGAAGGCCGTACACCCAAAATCTCGGCCTTGAAGAGCTGGGAATCGAACGAGACGAAAAAGGAAGAATTCCGGTGAACAACAGATTCCAGACTGTTGTACCAAAGTAAGTATTCGTAAAAACTGGACGATAATTGGTTAAATTAAAATTCAGGATTACGTCAATATATCTCGCCTTATAATATCAAAAAAATATGCAGCCTTATGCTAATTAAAAAAAAAATCGATATCCTAAAAAATTATTATTCCCAAAAATTACATAGCAAAAATATGCCAATATTAAAATCAACACTGTGACAATATTTTGTAGGCAAAAAAAAATTGTAAGTTCGAAAGGCCAGTCGAGAAAATATTTTTATCAATTTTGCAGCTTTCTCATAGAGAAACATTAATTTATTTTTTATTTTTAACAATAAAATAAAATAATGTTCTTTATGAGAAAGCTGAAAATTGTTAAAAATAAAGTAATGTAGAAGAAATATGCATATTTTTATTTTCTAAAAGACTTTTAAACAAAATGTCATAACTGAAGTAATGAAATTTGAATGGATAAGAAATAAGACTTTGGAAAAGCTCGAAAATTTTGATTACGTCGATATATTTTTACGAAAATTATATAAAATATCGCATTGGCAGTATCTTCGCTATCGGCGATTGTATCCACGGGCCGATGTTGGCTCACAAAGCGGAGGACGAAGGAATAATCACAGTGGAAGGCATCGCCGGAGGTGCTGTTCACATCGACTACAATTGCGTGCCGAGCGTTGTTTACACTCATCCGGAAGTCGGTTGGGTCGGCAAAACCGAGGAGGACCTCAAGAAGGAGGGAATTGACTACAAAGTCGGTAAATTCCCCTTCATGGCTAATTCCAGAGCGAAAACCAACTTGGAAACCGATGGTTTCGTCAAGGTACTCGCTGACTCAGCGACCGACAAGATCCTTGGAGTTCACATAATCGGACCCGGTGCCGGTGAACTCATCAACGAAGCTGTTCTCGCGATGGAATACGGAGCGAGCGCTGAAGACGTTGCCAGAGTTTGCCACGCGCATCCAGTAAGATATTTGCTATTTTTTGATCCAATTTTTCCTACACTTTTTAAACATTTCATATAATTAACCAAATTTTATTACTACTTGAATTTACAGATATTCAATTTGTGAATTGAAGATCAGTTTGTGAATTGAAGATCAATTTGTAAATTGAGGATCAATTTGTAAATTGAAGATCATTTTTTAAATTGAAGATCAATTTATAAATTGAAGATTGATTTGTAAATTGTAGATCAATTTGTAAATTGAAGATCAATTTGTAAATTGAAGATCAATTTGTAAATTGAAGATCAATTTGTAAATTGAAGATCATTTTGTAAATTCAAGATCAATTTGTAAATTGAAGATCTATTTGTAAATTGAAGATCTATTTGGAAATTGAAGATCTATTTGGAAATTGAAGATCTATTTGTAAATTGAAGATCTATTTGGAAATTGAAAATCAATTTGTAAATTGAAGATCAATTTGTAAATTGAAGATCATTTTGTAAATTGAAGATCATTTTCTAAATTGAAGATCACTTTGTAAATTGAAGATCACTTTGTAAATTGAAGATCACTTTGTAAATTGAAGATCAATTTGTAAATTGAAGACCAATTTGTAAATTGAAGATCTTTTTGTAAATTGAAGATCAATTTGTATATTGAAGATCATTTTATAAATTGAAGATCATTTTGTAAATTGAAGATCAATTTGTAAATTGAAGATCTATTTGTAAATTGAAGATCTATTTGGAAATTGAAGATCTATTTGGAAATTGAAGATCTATTTGTAAATTGAAGATCTATTTGGAAATTGAAGATGAATTTGTAAATTGAAAATCAATTTGTAAATTGAAGATCAATTTGTAAATTGAAGATCAATTTGTAAATTGAAGATCAATTTGTAAATTGAAGATCAATTTGTAAATTGAAGATCAATTTGTAAATTGAAGATCACTTTGTAAATTGAAGATCTATTTGGAAATGGAAGATCAATTTGTAAATTGAAGATCATTTTGTAAATTGAAGATCAATTTGGAAATTGAAGATCAATTTGTAAATTGAAGATCAATTTGTAAATTGAAAATCAATTTGTAAATTGAAGATCATTTTGTAAATTGAAGATCATTTTGTAAATTGAAGATCATTTTGTAAATTGAATATCTATTTGTAAATTGAAGATCTATTTGGAAATTGAAGATCAATTTGTAAATTGAAGATCAATATGTAAATTGAAGATCAATTTGTAAATTAAAGATCAGTTTGTAAATTGAAGATCAATTTGTAAATTGAAAAAAATGGTCTTCAAATCATTTATGTTCCAAAAAAATAAACAGCCATCACGTTCAGAACTTCATTAAAATATACACGTCACATTCACCTTTAATTTATTTCCTAATTTTCTTTTCCAAAATAAGGATTCCAAAAAGAAAATTCAAATCTCATTTAGGAGTTTAAAAAATCATGGAGTGTCCTCTTAAAGTGCAGTAAAGTCTGCAACTATTGAGTACTGGACATAAAATCGTCGTACAAAATTAATAATAATATTGTAATCAGTAATGAAATATGTAATAAAATGTTTTTTTCCTTTTCAGACCTGCGCTGAAGCATTGAGAGAAGCTCATCTCGCCGCCTACTGCGGAAAGCCCATCAATTTCTAAGCTCTTCGTTAGCTGAAGCTCGAAAGCTCGTCTTAGATTCTCTACCTAGTCTACGAACATCCACGCACCGCATTCTGCACCTCTCGAAAAAAAAAGAAACAAAAAAAAAAACACATCGAGAAAGCGTCTGCTATAAAATAACTCCAACTCCTCAGATAAACGGGGGCTGTAAATAAATCACGGAGAATATCTACGATAAGGAAGCTGAGGGTTTTGAAACCCTTTTCTAATAGATATATAACTTCCTATTGCGATCATTGTATTTATTAAAAATAAATAGTTGATCGCGTATCGCGTGTGCGATCACACGAAAAAAATCACCAAAAACGAGTCTCAATTTTCTGGATTATCGTAGACTACAAAAATTTCCTATTTTAGGTAAGCATGGAACTTTACTAATTGAAAAAAAAAAAAATTATAAGTAGTGATCGATAGCGAAAAAACCTTCGCAACAATCTGAGCAAACGTGACGTACACATGTCGCATAAAAAAATCTATCGCTCTACGTTTCTGTTCTGAACATTGTAAACAACTTGACCAAATCGCTCTATCGATCATCGTTATCTTTGAGTGCAGTTTGACGAGTAGACTGCAATAAAGTGAAGAGAAAAAAATCTTTGCGAAGGTGGGAATAATTGCAGGTACGTATTTACGGGGTTTGGCCATTTTTCGGTTTATGGTATTTAAGAAGATGTGGTTCTGATTAAATAAAAATCAATCGGGCTTTAGCAGTTACTTTATTTACAGATGCTACTCAACGACACTTTAAAATTTTTGGCTAATAATGTACGTAACATTATTAACCAAAAATTTGATTTGATTAGACAAAAGAAAAAAATAAATAAATGGAAAATGTACTCAAAATTTTGATTATGAAAAATAATAATGCTGATCTGTTTTTATAGATGTCAAAATCATTTCTTCGTTTTTCCGAATAAATATGATATTTATTTTCTAAAAAACTTGATATTTTGTGGAACGTTTGGAAAATTGCGAATTCCAGTTATATTTTCGCAAAAAGACATAAATCAGAAAATGAACACGTAAAATATTCGAAGATCATTGAAAGAAAAATGACATATAAATCAAATTATCTATGTTATCATAAATTTCTTTTGAAAAATTATATGTAGTCGGAAAAACCATTATATACTGCATATAAAAAAAATAGTCATTTTATTGGAAATTATGTTCAATTTTTATAAAACAAATCTATAAATAATTCTTAACATTATTATTACACAATATGAATATTTGTCAAAGTACTGAAATTTCAATCAATTTTGAATTTGTTTAATCAAAAATCCCTGAAAATAATTAGAGCAAAAATACCGCAAAAAAAAATCACGGCTTTGCGCTCCAAATAGCTCGTCCAAATTGCTCCATCGATCATCCTTATCGCAGATAAGCGCGTAAACTGCATCGAGCTAAAGAAAAACCTTGTACTGTAGTGAAAATTTCAGGGACGTACATATACACTATATTTCTTTCCCTAAATTACACAAAATCCTGTAAACCCCTCAAAAATCTAACAAAACTACTAATACCAATTTACAGATTTCTACTGCATTGAAAATTCGAAAAAAAATTCCCTCAAATTCCAGGCAAATATCAACAACTCTCGTCGCCCTGTCCTTAAAAAAAAAAAACCCTTTTTTAACTAACTAAATTACTAATACCCATTTACAGATTTCCACTGCATTGAAAATTCAAACAAAATTTCCCTCAAATTCCAGACAAGTATCAATAACCCTCGACGCCCTGTCCTTAACGAAAAAAAAACCCTTTTTTTCCCTACATTGCACAAAATCCTCACAAAAATCTAACTAAATTACTAATACCCATTTACAGATTTCCACTGCATTGAAAATTCAAACAAAATTTCCCTCAAATTTAAGGCAAATATCAACAACCCTTGTCGGCCTGTCCTTAACAGAAAAAAAAACCTTTTTTCCCTACATTGCACAAAATCCTCACAAAAATCTAACTAAATTACAAATACCCATTTACAAACGTCTACTGCATTGAAAATTCAAACAAATTTTCCCTTAAATTCCAGGCAAGTATCAACAACCTTCGTCGCCCTGTCCTTAACAACAAAAAAACCCTTTTTTCCCTACATTGCACAAAAATTAACTAAATTACTAACACCCATTTACAGATTTCCACTGCATTGAAAATTCAAACAAATTTTCCCTCAAAATCCAGGCAAGTATCAACAACCCTCGTCGCCCTGACCTTAACAAAAAAAAACCCTTTTTTCCCTACATTGCACAAAATCCTCACAAAAATCTAACTAAATTCCTAATACCCATTTACAGATTTCCGCTGCATTGAAAATTCAAAAAATTTTCCCTCAAATTCCAGGCAAGTATCAACAACCCTCATCGCCCTGTCCTTAACAAAAAAAAACCCTTTTTTCCCTACATGACACAAAATCCTCCCAAAAATCCAACTAAATTACTAATACCCATTTACAAATGCCCACTGAATTGAAAATTCAAACAAATTTTCCCGCAAATTCCAAGCAAGTATCAATAACCTTCGTCGCCCTGTCCTTAACAAAAAAATCCTTTTTTCCCTACATTGCACAAAAATCTAACTAAATTACTAATATCCATTTACAGATTTCGACAGGATTGAAAATTCAACAAAATTTCCCGCAAATTCCAGGCAAGTATCAACAACCCTCGTCGCCCTGTCCTTAACAAAAAAAACCCTTTTTTCCCTACATTACACAAAATCCTCCCAAAAATCGAACTAAATTACTAATACCCATTTACAAATTCCCACTGCATTGAAAATTCAAACAAATTTTCCCGCAAATTCCAATCAAGTATCAACAACCTTCGTCGCCCTGTCCTTAACAAAAAAAACACCTCTTTATAATTCAAGGATCCCGGACACGTTCCTGATAGCCACGTGACGACATCTGGTAGCCATAGTTGCCGGTAGCGGCAAATTCTCCATCAGTTACTTCTCCTGTCGTCATAACGGCAACGCCGCAGTATTCTCGCGGCGATCACATCGCGAGAGAGAGAGAAAATAAGAGTGTGCCATAGTGTTCCACACTTGTGCAGAGCGGCGGCCGCATCGTCAGCTCCTAAACACACCCAATGTTTGTGTTTTCGAAATTGCCAGTGTTACGTGATTCGCGTGGTTTATTAAAAAACCGCCTAGGCATGTAGGCGACCGTGGATATTACCTAAAAAAAAAAAAAAAAAAAAAAAAAAAAAAGAATAAGCAAAACCCTCATTAAAAAAATGTGGACGACGACGAAGACAACAAAATACGCCGTCGGTGAGTCTGACAAACGCGATTATATAGAAAACAGAGCATTTAACATAATATTATCGTATATTTATAATGAAAAAATCAACCCTTTGACAGTTACGCACCGAACTGTCAAATTCGTGCTAATTAGCGCCACTTATTGTCAGTGTTTTTTTTTTTGTCACTAAACTTTTCCATCGACCTAAAAGTGTGTTTTGACAGTTGTGGAACTTTTTTTTTTTTTGAAAAATTAACCAAAGTGGTGAGAGGAGAGAGAGAGAGAGAAGGAAATATAATGCGATCTGTCAAGTTTGAGGTGAGCGTGTTGCGCTGCTGTTGCTCTGGTGGCTTTCTGCTCCTGATATACTCTCGATAGTGAAAACTGCGGCTGCTGTGCGTGAGCGGCTCGTGCGCGCGCGTGTTTATGTGTATTTATGTGTGTGTATGTGTGTGTATGTGGATTGGTGTACTTCCATTCATGCATTGATCGTCCACACGACGAGACGAGAGTAGTAAAAGGGCCCGTCCCCCCATAGAGCGTTTGATAAGGCGAGTTATATAGCCGAAGAGCTGCGGAGAAGGATGAGTGGAAAGGGGGGGGGGGGGGGGGGGGTGAGGGAGGGAATGGAGGGGGAGGGCTAACTTGCAATTAGCTCTAAATAAATTCCCGCGGACGAGTACGACGAGCCGGTTATCCCGGGGGATAATCCAATCAGACTGGCTTCTCTCGATTATACTCTCGTGAAGCACTTTTTTTTTTTTTTTATATGCTCGTATCGCTGGCTTATCTTTGGTAGGCTTCAATGGATTAGATTGTGATAGGACAGGTGGTAGTTTTTTTTTGTTTTAGTTTTTTTTCTCGATTATACTCTCGTGAAACTCTGTTTTATTATTTTTTTAGTTTTTTGTAGGCTTATCTTTGGTAGGCTTCAATGGATTAGATTGTGATAGGACAGGTGGTAGTTTTTTTTTGTTTTGGTTTTTTTCTCGATTATACTCTCGTGAAACTCTGTTTTATTATTTTTTTAGTTTTTTGTAGGCTTATCTTTGGTAGGCTTCAATGGATTAGATTGTGATAGGATAGATGGTAGTTTTTTTTGTTTTAGTTTTTTTTTCTCGATTATACTCTTTTGAAGCTCTTTTTTATTATTTTTTTAGTTTTTTGTAGGCTTATCTTTGGTAGGCTTCAATGGATTAGATTGTGATAGGATAGATGGTAGTTTTTTTTTGTTTCAGTTTTTTTTTCTCGATTATACTCACGTGAAACTCTTTTTTATTATTTTTTTAGTTTTTTGTAGGCTTATCTTTGGTAGGTTTCAATGGATTAGATTGTGATAGGATAGATGGTAGTTTTTTTTTGTTTTAGTTTTTTTTCTCGATTATACTCTCGTGAAGCTCTTTTTTATTATTTTTTTAGTTTTTTGTAGGCTTATCTTTGGTAGGCTTCAATGGATTAGATTGTGATAGGACAGGTGGTAGTTTTTTTTTGTTTCAGTTTTTTTTTCTCGATTATACTCTCGTGAAACTCTTTTTTATTATTTTTTTAGTTTTTTGTAGGCTTATCTTTGGTAGGCTTCAATGGATTAGATTGTGATAGGATAGATGGTAGTTTTTTTTTCTCGATTATACTCTCGTGAAGCTCTTTTTTATTATTTTTTTAGTTTTTTGTAGGCTTATCTTTGGTAGGCTTCAATGGATTAGATTGTGATAGGATAGATGGTAGTTTTTTTTTGTTTTAGTTTTTTTTTCTCGATTATACTCTCGTGAAACTCTTTTTTATTATTTTTTTTAGTTTTTTGTAGGCTTATGCTTTGGTAGGCTTCAATGGATTAGATTGTGATAGGACAGGTGGTAGTTTTTTTTTGTTTTGGTTTTTTTTATCGATTATACTCTCGTGAAACTCTGTTTTATTATTTTTTTAGTTTTTTGTAGGCTTATCTTTGGTAGGCTTCGATGGATTAGATTGTGATAGGATAGATGGTAGTTTTTTTTTGTTTTAGTTTTTTTTTTCTCGATTATACTCTCGTGAAGCTCTTTTTTATTATTTTTTTAGTTTTTTGTAGGCTTATCTTTGGTAGGCTTCAATGGATTAGATTGTGATAGGATAGATGGTAGTTTTTTTTTGTTTTGGTTTTTTTTTCTCGATTATACTCTCGTGAAGCACTTTTTTATTATTTTTTTAGTTTTTTGTAGGCTTATCTTTGGTAGGCTTCAATGGATTAGATTGTGATAGGACAGGTGGTAGTTTTTTTTTGTTTTGTTTTTTTTTCTCGATTATACTCACGTGAAACTCTTTTTTATTATTTTTTTAGTTTTTTGTAGGCTTATCTTTGGTAGGCTTCAATGGATTAGATTGTGATAGGATAGATGGTAGTTTTTTTTGTTTTATTTTTTTTTTCTCGATTATACTCTCGTGAAGCTCTTTTTTATTATTTTTTTTAGTTTTTTGTAGGCTTATGCTTTGGTAGGCTTCAATGGATTAGATTGTGATAGGACAGGTGGTAGTTTTTTTTTGTTTTCTTTTTTGTCGATTATACTCTCGTGAAGTTAATTTTTTTCTTTTTTTTTATACACTGAAAAAAAATGTCATTGATTCAATAAATCCATCGTTTGCGGACTGCCAAAAGAAGTATAGTTTTTAATCAGAGTGACAACTATTAAGTTTTAGTCCATCCAACTATTTTCATAATTACGATAGCTGTGAAAATAGTTATGGCAACTATTTGGTAGTTATAGCAACTATTTGATAGTTGTGGCAACTATTAAAAAATTGCTTGTATGAACTAAAAATGAATAGTTGTCACTTTATAGTTATAAATACCACAATTTCCTTTCAGTGTGTAAATCCCCATTAATTCATGAGATATAGTTTACAATTTGTTTTGTAATTATGATATCATAATAATAATATGTAGTGATTATAAAATAGAGTGTAAACATTTGAATAGCTGTAAAAAATACTAATGTTCGCTTTAATATTGCAAAAAATAGTGGAAAAAAATGGAAGAAATAAGTAATGCATTACTTATTTTTTTCCATTTTTTCGAAAGGATTACAGTGAATTTTTATTGAAAAATAATAATTTTTGCAGCCATTCCAAAGTTTAATCATCGTATTACAATCGCTACATGTTATTATTATAAAATCATAATTATAGAGCGGATCGTATCATCATCATTGTTTCTATGAGTATTAGGCATTTACTACTCTGTTTTTAATTAACTCTAGTTCTTATTCGTTCAATCCCATTTAACATTGAAGTAATAAAATATTATTTTGCTTATTTTAGAGTTATTGTTTCGATCGAAGTATGGAATTGGAGGAATTGGAATTCAAATTAAGTTGATAACGCTTGTTTTTGGCAACTCGCTAACGATGGATTTATTGAATCAATGACATTTTTTTTTCAGTGTATTCTCGTATCACTTATCTTTGGTAGGCTTCAATGGATTAGATTGTGATAGGACAGGTGATAGCTTTTTTTTGTTTTGGTTTTTTTTTCGGGAAGGGAAAAGATAAGAGCAGGTAGGATTATGTAGCTTGTTAATGTGTTTTGGTAGTCATATGAGGTGATAAGCGGTGACTTGCACGTGAGGATATTTAGGCTTTGGATATTTAGGCAGGGAAATTTGTAGAATGTTTATTTTTGGAGGGTTTTCGAGTAGTTTTGTACGCTTTTCTCAATTATACTCTCGTGAAACTCTTTTTTGTTTCTTTTTTTTATATATATATATGCTCGTATCACTGGCTTATCTTTGGTAGGCTTCAATGAATTAGATTGTGACAGGATAGATGGTAGTTTTTTTTTGTTTTAGTTTTTTTTTCTCGATTATACTCGTGAAGCTCTTTTTTATTATTTTTTTTATTTTTTGTATGGTCGTATAATTGGCTTATCTTTGGTAGGTTTCAATGGATTAGATTGTGAGAGGACAGGTGGTAGTTTTTTTTGTTTTGGTTTTTTTTCTTTTTTTTTTATACACTGAAAAAAAATGTCATTGATTCAATAAATCCATCGTTTACGGGCTTCCAAAAGAAGTATAGTTTTTAATTAAGTCTAGTCCTTATTCGTTCAATCCCATTTAACATTGAAGGAATAAAATATTATTTTGCTTGTTTTAGAATTATTGTTTCGATCGAAGTATAGAATTGGAGGAAATGGAATTCAAATTAAGTTGATTACGGTTGTTTTTGGCAGCTCGCAAACGATGGATTTATTGAATCAATGACATTTTTTTTTTCAGTGTATTCTCGTATCACTTATCTTTGGTAGGCTTCAATGGATTAGATTGTGATAGGACAGGTGATAGGTTTTTTTTTTTGGGAGGGAAAAAGATAAGTGCATGTAGGATTTTGTAGTTAGTTAACGTACTTTGATAGTGATATGAGGTGATAAGCGTGATTTTTTTTCTTTTTTTATATATATATGCTCGTATCACTGGCTTATCTTTGGTAGGCTTCAATGGATTAGATTATGATAGGACAGGTGGCAGTTTTTTTTTTGTTTTGGGTTTTTTTTCAGGAGGGGGTAAAGATAAGGGCATGTAGGATTTTGTAGCTAGTCAACGTGTTTTGGTAGTGATATAAGGTGATAAGCGTTGACTTGCACGTGAGGATATTTAAGTTTTGCATATTTGGGCAGGGAAATTTGAAGAATGTTTTTTGTGGAGGGTTTTGGGGTTGTTCTACAGGATTAAAAAAATTTTCACGTTCTTTAAGTAGGTAATACTAGTGTAATTTGACATTTAATTTCTATATTTAGGCTCAATTGATAAGCGGTGACTTGCACATGAGGAAATGTATGCTTCGAACATTCATACAGGAAAATATGAAGGACATTTTTTTGTTGGGTTTTGGGGTTGTTTTGTGAGTTTAAAAAAAATGACGGGGTTTTTTTTAAGTAATTGATACGAGTGTAATTCAACATTGCATTTTTATATTTTGGTTTAATTCACTAAAAATGTAATTGAAATTTAATGTACTTTTACTGCAAGTTTTTATGCATAAATCAGTATATTAAATTTAATGTACAAGTGTAATGTAAAATTAATTGATGGTGTACAGCACATTCAATAATTTACTTTAATTTTACAGAAAAGTACTTGAATTTTCAATTGATAAGCGGTGACTTGCACGTGTAATGTGAGGAAATATATGTTTCGAACTTTTATACAGGATAATATGAAGGATATTTTTTTGTAGGACTTTGGGATTGTTTTGTAGGTTTAAAAAAATTTCTCGTTTTTTTTTTTAATAGTGGATGCGAGTGTAATTTAACATTTCATTTCTATATTTAGGTTTAAATTAAAAAGCGGTGACTTGCACGTGAAGAAATTTATGCTTCGGCCATTTTTGCAGAATAATAAGAATATTTTTTATAGAGTTTTGGGGTTTTTTTTTTTCTTTTAAAATTTTAACGTTTTTAGGTAGTTTATACGAGAGTATTTTGACATTTAATTTCTATATTGAGGCTCAATTGAAAAGCGGTGATTTGCACGTGAGGAAATTCGTGCTTCGAACATTTATGCAGAAGAATATGAAGGATATTTTTTTGTAGGGTTTTGTGGTTGTTTTGTAGGTTCAAAATCAAAATTTTACGTTTTTTAATTAGTTAATAAGAGTGTAATTTGACATTTAATTTTTATACGTACATTCAATTGATGAGAAACATGAAGAATATTATTTTTCAGGGTTCTGAGATTTATCTATGGGTTTAAAAAAAAATTCACGTTTTTTAAGTACTTAATTAGAGTGTAATTTGACATTTAATTACTATATTTCGCTTCAATTGACAAGCGGTGACTTGCATGTATGAAAATTTGTGTTTCAGACATTTATGCAGGAAAATATCAAGAATATTTTTCACTTTATGAGCTTCTAGGTTCTTGTCAAAAAATATTTCACATTTTTCAAGCAGTTCTACATTTAATTTTTACATTCAGCCTTAAAATTTAGTCGAAGATTATAAGGACATTTAAAATTCTCTTAAGTATATGAAATTGATATTCGTGTGATAAAAAATAAAATTGATGTATTCTCAACTAAAAGTTTAATTTAATTATAAATTATAAACTTTAATTTATAATTATATTATAAATTAAATTCATAATTATTATAGTTTAATTTAATTTAATTATAAATTAAATACTTTGACAGAGAATAAATATTTACCAATTAGAACAATTTAACATATATTTTCTTACGTGTATTTAACCTACATAACTTTTCATGGAGTTTCGAGCGTTGCAATTATTTCGTACAAACCAATTACTGATTGTGGTACAGTTGGTCGAATGAGGATTGTCGCACTGTAACGACTTGATGGAACAAGTAATTACACACGATGCAACAGTAGAGTACAAACTGGGTGCCACTAGGTTTAATTATAATCCACGTGTTAGAGTCTTAAACGAGCTGCTACGGTGCGAGTTGTACGTAGTAATATATAGTATACGTGGACAGCGTGTGAGAAGCATGTAGTTAGTACATTATATACGTGCTTACGTTCTATACTATCATCGTCATAGAACCTCCTTTAAATTATAACTCTAAAAAAATAAATAAAAAATTCAAGTTGTAGTGTTTAAAAAATTTTGAAAAAACTTACATATGTGTAAAAATGTATAAATTTTATTTATACACTATTCAATAAATTTGATAAAAAATTATTTATATACTGCTTAATATTTTTGGAAATTTCATTCATTCACTTTTTGGATATTATTGTAAATTTTTTTTAATACTGTTTAGAAAATAGAGAAATTGAAAGTCAAAACTAAAAAAAAAATTGAAAAACAATTGATTTATGTACTGTGTAAAAAATTTATAATTCATATTATTTAAACATTTTGGAAAAATTATAAATTTATATAAATAATTCATATTATTTAAACATTTTGGAAAAATTATAAATTTATATACTGTGTAAAAATGTTTGATATTTTATTTACCCTATTTTTAAAAAATTGGTTTAAAAATCCATATTAATTTTAATAAATTGATTTACATTTTCGACATAAGATGAATATACGTTTACAGTGAAATTAAAGTACTCTTAATGTTTTTTATTATACCGTACACCGATTTTACATTAAATTTCAGTATCAAATTTATTACAGTAATTTGAGTATAAAAACTTGAAATTTGAAATATATTTCGCGCACTTTATAATAATGATGAAATTTTTTAATGCGCAATTTATAGTATTAAATGTAGTGTAAAATAGTAATGTAAAAGTGAAGTCAATTTACCGTATAATAATCTTGCATTGTATGTAAATTGTATATAAAATTGAATGTTGCGGTTTACGCATAAAATAGTGGAGGTACTGGTACATTTCCTGCAGATTTTTTTTACCGTGTATGTAGCGCTACAACTTGAACGTTAAATCTCCATATACTCATCGGAATATATGGTGCGTAGAGCGATAGCAACCACGTCGTTAAATTGTGTTGAAATGCACGCAGGTGCACTTCAATTGACGTTTTCCCGATAAAATAGTGATTTCAACCTCCTGATGCAATACAATATATATGGAGCAAAGGGTTTTGTAAAAATTGCTGTAAATGGGGATGAAATCGATGTAGGAAATTTAAAAAAAAATTAGAAAACATGTCAGGATGGATGTTTGTGTGTGTGTATGTGTGTGGGAGGTTTTTAAAATTCGAAGCGCTGTATCTCAAGAAGGGCTTTAACAATCAAGCTGAAATTTGGCACGCCGATGGAGCAACAATGCCCCTTCCTTTGTGAAAATTAACGAAAAAATTCAGACATCTTGTCAGATTTTATAAGACTGAATTTTTCGAAAAAATATACATATTTTTTGAGATATTGAATTTTGGCCTTCACTATCGTTCCTAAGTCGCATATTGTACTGCAGAAAGTACCGGTTACATGTCTTTTTACGATGATTTTTAAAAAAGTTACTTTTGGTCGGTTTTTCACAGATCCGACTTTTGGTCGGAAAATCCAACCTAAAGAACCTAAATTTTTGTTCTCTTTATGATATCGAATTTTGACCTTCACTATCTTTCTCAAGTCGCATATTCTACTTCGGAAAGTACCGGTTACATGCCTTTTTACGATGATTTTTAAAAAAGTCACTTTTGGTCGGTTCTTCACAAATCCAACTTTTGGTCGGAAAATCCAACCTAAAGAACCTAAATTTTTGATTCTTCAAGATATCGAATTTTGGCCTTCACTATCGTTCTCAAGCCGCATATTGTACCTCAGAAAATACCGGTTACATGCCTTTTTAAGATGATTTTTAAAAAAAGTCACTTTTGGTCGGTTTTTCACAGATCCGAATTTTGGTCGGAAAATCCAACCTAAAGAACCTAAATATTTTTTTCTTCAAGATATCGAATTTTGGCCTACACTATCGTTCTCAAGTCGCATATTGTACCTCAGAAAATACCGGTTACATGCCTTTTTGCGAAGATTTTTAAAAAAGTTACTTTTGGTCGATTTTTCACAGATCCGACTTTTGGTCGGAAAATCCAACCTAAAGAACCTAAATTTTTGTTTCTTCAAGATATCGAATTTTGGCCTTCACTATCGTTCTCAAGTCGCATATTGTACCTCAGAAAGTACCGGTTACATGGCTTTTTACGATGATTTAAAAAAAAGTCACTTTTGGTCGGTTTTTCACAGATCCGAATTTTGGTCGGAAAATCCAACCTAAAGAACCTAAATATTTTTTTCTTCAAGATATCGAATTTTGGCCTACACTATCGTTCTCAAGTCGCATATTGTACCTCAGAAAATACCGGTTACATGCCTTTTTGCGAAGATTTTTAAAAAAGTTACTTTTGGTCGATTTTTCACAGATCCGACTTTTGGTCGGAAAATCCAACCTAAAGAACCTAAATTTTTGTTTCTTCAAGATATCGAATTTTGGCCTTCACTATCGTTCTCAAGTCGCATATTGTACCTCAGAAAGTACCGGTTACATGGCTTTTTACGATGATTTAAAAAAAAGTCACTTTTGGTCGGTTTTTCACAGATCCGAATTTTGGTCGGAAAATCCAACCTAAAGAACCTAAATTTTATTTTCTTCAAGATATCGAATTTTGGCCTTCACTATCGTTCTCAAGTCGCATATTGTACCCCAGAAAGTACCGGTTACATGCCTTTTTACGATGATTTTTTAAAAAGTCACTTTTGGTCGGTTTTTCACAGATCCAACTTTTGGTCGGAAAATCCAACCTAAAGAACCTAAATTTTTGATTCTTCAAGATATCGAATTTTGGCCTTCACTATCGTTCTCAAGTCGCATATTGTACCTCAAAAAGTACCAGTTACATGCCTTTTTACGATGATTTTTAAAAAAGTCACTTTTGGTCGGTTTTTCACAGATCCAACTTTTGGTCGGAAAATCCAACCTAAAGAACCTAAATTTTTGATTCTTCAAGATATCGAATTTTGGCCTTCACTATCGTTCTCAAGTCGCATATTCTACTTCGGAAAGTACCGGTTACATGTCTTTTTACGATGATTTTTTAAAAAGTCACTTTTGGTCGGTTTTTCACAGATCCAACTTTTGGTCGGAAAATCCAACCTAAAGAACCTAAATTTTTGATTCTTCAAGATATCGAATTTTGGCCTTCACTATCGTTCTCAAGTCGCATATTGTACCTCAAAAAGTACCGGTTACATGCCTTTTTACGACGATTTTTAAAAAAGTCACTTTTGCTCGGTTCTTCACAGATCCGACTTTTGGCCGGAAAATCCAACCTAAAGAACCTAAATTTTTGTTTCTTCAAGATATCGAATTTTGGCCTTCACTATTGTTCTCAAGTCGCATATTGTACCTCAGAAAGTACAGGTTACATGCCTTTTTACGATGATTTTTAAAAAAGTCACTTTTGGTCGGTTTTTCACAGATCCAACTTTTGGTCGGAAAATCCAACCTAAAGAACCTAAATTTTTATTTCTTCAAGATATCGAATTCTGACCTTCACTATCGTTCTCAAGTCGCATATTGTACCTCAGAAAGTACCGGCTACATGCCTTTTTACGATGATTTAAAAAAAGTCACTTTTGGTCGGTTTTTCACAGATCCGACTTTTGGTCGGAAAATCCAACCTAAAGAACCTAAATTTTTGTTTCTTCAAGATATCGAATTTTGGCCTTCACTATTGTTCTCAAGTCGCATATTGTACCTCAAAAAGTACCTGTTACATGGCTTTTTACGATGATTTAAAAAAAAAGTCACTTTTGGTCGGTTTTTCACAGATCCGAATTTTGGTCGGAAAATCCAACCTAAAGAACCTAAATATTTTTTTCTTCAAGATATCGAATTTTGTCCTTCACTATCGTTCTCAAGTCGCATATTGTACCCCAGAAAGTACCGGTTACATGCCTTTTTACGAAGATTTTTAAAAAAGTTACTTTTGGTCGGTTTTTCACAGATCCGACTTTTGGCCGGAAAATCCAACCTAAAGAACCTAAATATTTTTTTCTTCAAGATATCGAATTTTGACCTTCACTATCGTTCTCAAGTCGCATATTGTACCTCAGAAAGTACCGGTTACATGCCTTTTTACGATGATTTTTAAAAAAGTCACTTTTGGTCGGTTTTTCACAGATCCGACTTTTGGTCGGAAAATCCAACCCAAAGAACCTAAATTTTATTTTCTTCAAGATATCGAATTTTGACCTTCACTATTGTTCTCAAGTCGCATATTGTACCTCAAAAAGTACCCGTTACATGCCTTTTTACGATGATTTTTAAAAAAGTCACTTTTGGTCGGTTTTTCACAGATCCGACTTTTGGTCGGAAAATCCAACCTAAAGAACCTAAATTTTTGTTTCTTCAAGATATCGAATTTTGGCCTTCACTATTGTTCTCAAGTCGCATATTGTACCTCAAAAAGTACCCGTTACATGCCTTTTTACGATGATTTTTAAAAAAGTCACTTTTGGTCGGTTTTTCACAGATCCGACTTTTGATCGGAAAATCCAACCCAAAGAACCTAAATTTTATTTTCTTCAAGATATCGAATTTTGACCTTCACTATCGTTCTCAAGTCGCATATTGTACCTTAAAAAGTACCCGTTACATGCCTTTTTACGATGATTTTTAAAAAAGTCACTTTTGGTCGGTTTTTCACAGATCCGACTTTTGGCCGGAAAATCCAACCTAAAGAACCTAAATTTTTGTTTCTTCAAGATATCGAATTTTGGCCTTCACTATCGTTCTCAAGTCGCATATTGTACCTCAAAAAGTACCCGTTACATGCCTTTTTACGATGATTTTTAAAAAAGTCACTTTTGGTCGGTTTTTCACAGATCCGACTTTTGGTCGGAAAATCCAACCTAAAGAACCTAAATTTTTGTTTCTTCAAGATATCGAATTTTGGCCTTCACTATTGTTCTCAAGTCGCATATTGTACCTCAAAAAGTACCCGTTACATGCCTTTTTACGATGATTTTTAAAAAAATCACTTTTGGTCGGTTTTTCACAGATCCGACTTTTGGTCGGAAAATCCAACCCAAAGAACCTAAATTTTATTTTCTTCAAGATATCGAATTTTGACCTTCACTATCGTTCTCAAGTCGCATACTGTACCTCAGAAAGTCCCGGTTACATGCCTTTTTACGATGATTTTTTAAAAAGTCACTTTTGGTCGGTTTTTCACAGATCCGACTTTTGGCCGGAAAATCCAACCTAAAGAACCTAAATATTTTTTTCTTCAAGATATCGAATTTTGACCTTCACTATCGTTCTCAAGTCGCATATTGTACCTCAGAAAGTACCGGTTACATGCCTTTTTACGATGATTTTTAAAAAAGTCACTTTTGGTCGGTTCTTCACAGATCCGACTTTTGGTCGGAAAATCCAACCTAAAGAACCTAAATTTTTGTTTCTTCAAGATATCGAATTTTGGCCTTCACTATTGTTCTCAAGTCGCATATTGTACCTCAAAAAGTACCCGTTACATGCCTTTTTACGAAGATTTTTAAAAAAGTTACTTTTGGTCGATTTTTCACAGATCCGACTTTTGGTCGGAAAATCCAACCTAAAGAACCTAAATATTTTTTTCTTCAAGATATCGAATTTTCCCCTTCACTATTGTTCTCAAGTCGCATATTGTACCTCGAAAAGTACCGGTTACAGCCCTTTTTACGATGATTTTTTTAAAAAGTCACTTTTGGTCGGTTTTTCACAGATCCAACTTTTGGTCGGAAAATCCAACCTAAAGAACCTAAATTTTTGTTTCTTCAAGATATCGAATTTTGGCCTTCACTATCGTTCTCAAGTCGCATATTGTACCTCAGAAAGTACCGGTTACATGCCTTGTTACGATAATTTTAAAAATAATCACTTTTGGTCGGTTCTTCACGCATCCAACTTTTGGTCGGAAAATCCAACCTAAAGAACCTAAATTTTTGTTTCTTCAAGATATCGAATTTTGACCTTCACAATCGTTCTCAAGTCGCATATTGTACCTCAGAAAATACCGGTTACATGCATTTTCATCATGATTTTAAACAAGGATGCAAAGTTGCACTTTCCTTCCTCATTATTTTTCGCTTTTTATAAAGCTATCTCTATGTGGAAGTATGTTAATCAATTGTGGCTTCCTCATAGAGGAAAAGTAATGCGGAAGCAATGTGCAAGGTTCTACTCTGCATCCTTGCTTTTATTTATCTAATCAGAATTTTTTCTGAATTCATTTTAATTATTTCTCCATGCATCAGAATATTTACCAGATTTACAGTAATTTTGTTCTGTATATATCTGAATTATTACTGAATTTATGTTACACAATTGTTCTGTCTATTCATCAGAATTTTGACTCGATTTATGGTAATTTTTCCTAAATCTTTCTCTTCGTATAATTCTTTTCTTTCTCTGTACGCATTTACTGAGTAAGCTTCCAGCACGTATTATATACTTACCGTGCGTGGTGTGTAGATACTGAAGAGGCAGGAACGTCAATTATCATTTCAACGAATTTCCGGCTGCCGAATTCCTGGTGCTTGTCGTAATAAAGAATTTTCTTTTGAAGCTTAAACGTACGAGTTTAGAATAGAGGAACTTTGGCTTCCTCTAGGATTACCTTATTTCATCTCCCGTAAAATATCCAGTATCCAGGTATAGCCCAGCTAGACAAAATACACAAAACATTGTGTATTCGTCGGCGACATATTCTGAGCCCAAAATTTTACGACTTATCAAGAATACAATCCCATCCAAAAGTGAAATTCAGCAAAAATTTTGATAATTCGAAATTCTATTTAAAAAAATCAAAAAATCTACGATATTAAAGACACTAAAAACATTAATTTCAAATACAAATTTTGCTAAAAAATTGTTAATTAATTGCTACAACATTTTTTAATAAATTGTCAGAAAACTTAATTTTTTTGCTTTGTGAAAAAATTCACAATTTTTTTTTTTTTCGATCACATAATTTTCTAACAATTTAATAGCAATTTTAAAAAAATTCAATTAAATATCTTTCATAATTTTTTAATACGAAGATACATAAAATAAAAATTTGGCAACTATAGAAAATTTATGAACAAATTATATGTTTTTGAGAAAAATAATTAATGAAATTTATGAAAACAAAAAATATGCTGTTGAAAAATGTAACTGGTTAATAAAATTACTATTATTTAAAATCAATTTTCTGAACATTTATAATAACGTTTATTATTGTCAGATTTTTTTTTGTCACGATGTATTCGAACTTTTGGTCGCAAATGTATAAACGACACATTCGTAAGCTCGGATACACAGAACATTGTGTATTCGACGGCGACATGTTCTGAACCCAAGATTTTACGACTTATCAAGAATACAATCTCATCCAAAAGTGAAATTCAGCAAAAATTTTGATAATTCGAAATTCTATAAAAAAATCTCAAAAAATCTACGATATTAAAGTTACTAAAAACATTAATTTCAAATATAAATTATGCTAAAAAATTGTTAATTAATTGCTGCAACATTTTTAAATAAATTGTCAGAAAACTTAATTTTTTTGCTTTGTGAAAAAATTCACAATTTTTTTTTTTCGATCACATAATTTTCTAACAATTTAATAGCAATTTAAAAAAAAATTCAATTAAATATCTTTCATCATTTTTTAACGAAAGATACATAAAATAAAAATTTGGCAACTATAGAAAATTTATGAACAAATTATATGTTTTTGAGAGAAATAATTAATTGAATTGATGAGAAAAAAATTATGGTGTTGAAAAATGTGACTGGTTAATAATATTACTATTATTTAAAATCAATTTTCTGAACATTTATGATAACGTTTATTATTGTCAGATTTTTTTTTGTCACGATGTATTCGAACTTTTGGTAGCAAATGTATAAACGACACATTCGTAAGCTCGGATACACAGAACATTGTGTATTCGACGGCGACATGTTCTGAACCCAAGATTTTACGACATATCAAGAATACAATCCCATCCAAAAGTGAAATTCAGCAAAAATTTTGATAATTCGAAATTCTATAAAAAAATCTCAAAAAATCTACGATATTAAAGTTACTAAAAACATTAATTTCAAATACAAATTATGCTAAAAAATTGTTAATTAATTGCTACAACATTTTTTAATAAATTGTCAGAAAACTTCATTTTTTTGCTTTGTTAAAAAATTCACTATTTTTTTTTCGATCACATAATTTTTTAACAATTTAATAGCAATTTAAAAAAAATTCAATTAAATATCTTTCATCATTTTTTAATACGAAGATACATTAAATAAAAATTCGGCAACTATAGAAAATTTATGAACAAATTATATGTTTTTGAGAAAAATAATTAATGAAATTTATGAAAACAAAAAATATGCTGTTGAAAAATGTAACTGGTGGTTAATAATATTACTATTATTTAAAATCAATTTTCTGAACATTTATAATAACGTTTATTATTGTCAGATTTTTTTTTTGTCACGATGTATTCGAACTTTTGGTTGGAAATGCATAAACGACACATTCGTAAGCTCAGATACACAGAACGTTGTGTATTCGACGGCGACATGTTCTGAACCCAAGATTTTACGACTTATCAAGAATACAATCTCATCCAAAAGTGAAATTCAGCAAAAATTTTGATAATTCGAAATTCTATAAAAAAATCTCAAAAAATCTACGATATTAAAGATATTAAAAACATTAATTTCAAATACCAATTATGCTAAAACTTGTTAATTAACTGCTACAACATTTTTTAATAAATTGTCAGAAAACTTAATTTTTTTGCTTTGTGAAAAAATTCACCATTTTTTTTTTTCGATCACATAATTTTTTAATAATTTAATAGCAATTTTAAAAAAATTCAATTAAATATCTTTCATCATTTTTTAACGAAAGATACATAAAATAAAAATTTGGCAACTATAGAAAATTTATGAACAAATTATATGTTTTTGAGAGAAATAATTAATTGAATTGACGAGAAAAAAATTATGGTGTTGAAAAATATAACTGGTTAATAATATTACTATTATTTAAAATTAATTTTCTGAACCTTTATAATAACGTTGATTATTGTCAGATTTTTTTTTGTCACGATGTATTCGAACTTTTGGTCGCAAATGTATAAACGACACATTCGTAAGCTCAGATGCACAGAACATTGTGTATTCGACGGCGACATGTTCTGAACCCAAGATTTTACGACTTATCAAGAATACAATCCCATCCAAAAGTGAAATTCAGCAAAAATTTTGATAATTCGAAATTCTATAAAAAAATCTCAAAAAATCTACGATATTAAAGTTACTAAAAACATTAATTTCAAATACCAATTATGCTAAAAAATTGTTAATTAATTGCTACAACATTTTTTAATGAATTGTCAGAAAACTTAATTTTTTTGCTTTGTGAAACATTCACAATTTTTTTTTTTCGATCACATAATTTTTTATTAATTTAATAGCAATTTTAAAAAATTCAATTAAATATATTTCATCATTTTTTAACGAAAGATACATAAAATAAAAATTCGGCAACTATAGAAAATTTATGAACAAATTATATGTTTTTGAGAAAAATAATTAATGAAATTTATGAAAACGAAAAATATGGTGTTGAAAAATGTAACTGGTGAATAAGATTACTATTATTCAAAATCAATTTTCTGAACATTTATAATAACGTTTATTATTGTCAGATTTTTTTTTGTCACGATGTATTCGAACTTTTGGTCGGAAATGTATAAACGACACATTCGTAAGCTCGCGCGGGTGGATCGAAATATACAGTGTCACGTATCACTAGATCGTCCGTTTTATTTTTGTACAGGTACAAAAGCGAATTTCAGAGAATGCCATCTGTGCACGCCAACATTTTCTGCATCGTAGTTTTAGTTCGCATTTCGTCGTCGTTGCAACCTCGTCAAATTATATAAATTATTTTTAGACATACAATTTTGCTTCTATCGGTTTAAAAATAAAATCAACGTGAATTCGTAAGTAAAAACCGGAAACAAAATAAAATTATAAAAATAATAAGTAACGAAATTAATAATCGGTAAAAAAAATTAACGTAATCGGAAGCAAAAATCGGAGCCAAATTAAAATTATAAAAATAGTAAGTAACGAAATTAATAATCGGTAAAAAAAATTAACGTAATCGGAAGCAAAAATCGGAGCCAAAATAAAATAATAAAAATAATAAGTAACGAAATTAATAATCGGTAAAAAAAATTAACGTAATCGGAAGTAAAAATCGGAGCCAAAATAAAATTATAAAAATAATAAGTAACGAAATTAATAATCGGTAAAAAAAATTTACGCAATCGGAAGCAAAAATCGGAGCCAAATTAAAATTATAAAAATAATAAGTAACGAAATTAATAATCGGTAAAAAAAATTTACGTAATCGGAAGTAAAAATCGGAGCCAAAATAAAATTATAAAAATAATAAGTAACGAAATTAATAATCGGTAAAAAAAATTAACGTAATCGGAAGTAAAAAATCGGAGCCAAATTAAAATTATAAAAAGTAATAAGTAACGAAATTAATAATCGGTAAAAAAAATTAACGTAATCGGAAGTAAAAATCGGAGCCAAAATAAAATAATAAAAATACTAAGTAACGAAATTAATAATCGGTAAAAAAAATGAACGTAATCGGAAGTAAAAATCGGAGCCAAAATAAAATTATAAAAATAATAAGTAACGAAATTAATAATCGGTAAAAAAAATTAACGTAATCGGAAGTAAAAATCGGAGCCAAAATAAAATTATAAAAATAATAAGTAACGAAATTAATAATCGGTAAAAAAAATTAACGTAATCGGAAGCAAAAATCGGAGCCAAAATAAAATTATAAAAATAATAAGTAACGAAATTAATAATCGGTAAAAAAAATTAACGTAATCGGAAGTAAAAATCGGAGCCAAATTAAAATTATAAAAATAGTAAGTAACGAAATTAATAATCGGTAAAAAAAATTACCGTAATTGGAAGTAAAAATCGGAGCCAAATTAAAATTATAAAAATAATAAGTAACGAAATTAATAATCGGTAAAAAAAATTAACGTAATCGGAAGCAAAAATCGGATCCAAAATAAAATAATAAAAATAATAAGTAACGAAATTAAGAATCGGTAAAAAAAATTAACGTAATCGGAAGTAAAAATCGGAGCCAAAATAAAATTATAAAAATAATAAGTAACGAAATTAATAATCGGTAAAAAAAATTAACGTAATCGGAAGTAAAAATCGGAGCGAAATTAAAATTATAAAAATAGTAAGTAACGAAATTAATAATCGGTAAAAAAAATTAACGTAATCGGAAGCAAAAATCGGAGCCAAAATAAAATAATAAAAATAATAAGTAACGAAATTAATAATCGGTAAATAAAATTAACGTAGTCGGAAGTAAAAATCAGAGCCAAAATAAAATTATAAAAATAATAAGTAACGAAATTAATAATCGGTAAAAAAAAATTAACGTAATCGGAAGTAAAAATCGGAGCCAAATTAAAATTATAAAAATAGTAAGTAACGAAATTAATAATCGGTAAAAAAATTAACACAATCGGAAGTAAAAATCGGAGCCAAATTAAAATTATAAAAATAATAAGTAACGAAATTAATAATCGGTAAAAAAAATTAACGTAATCGGAAGTAAAAATCGGAGCCAAAATAAAATTATAAAAATAATAAGTAACGAAATTAATAATCGGTAAAAAAAATTAACGTAATCGGAAGTAAAAATCGGAGCCAAAATAAAATTATAAAAATAATAAGTAACGAAATTAATAATCGGTAAAAAAAATTAACGTAATCGGAAGTAAAAATCGGAGCCAAATTAAAATTATAAAAATAATAAGTAACGAAATTAATAATCGGTAAAAAAAATTAACCTAATCGGAAGCAAAAATCGGAGCCAAAATAAAATTATAAAAATAATAAGTAACAAAATTAATAATCGGTAACGAGGAATAAACGAATCTAATCAAAGTAAACAGAAAAATTTTCAAATAATGAAAACCAAATTGATAGATAGTAATAAAAACTATAAAACAATAAATCAAACTATGGAAATTGATGAAAAGCTTCCTCTTGAATTTAGCGAGACACATTCACAGAAAAAAAAAATTACTGATTTTAATGACATGTTTTTTCTAATAGCTCATTTTACATTTCAGTTGCTTATTTTTTTTGGTACGAAAATATCATTTACAGAAATAATATAGCATCAATTATATTCGTTTAAAAAACTCATTTTAATTTCAATAAATATTGTAATAAAATTGAATTTGCTGATTTAAAAAATTCATTTTTATTTAAGTAAATATTGTAATAAAATTGAATTTACCGATAAACAATGCATTTTTATTTCAATAAATGTTGCAAAAAAACTAAATTTACAGATAAAAAAGCATTTTTATTTCAATAAAGATTGAAAAAAAACTCAATTCACTGATAAAAATTGCATCTTTATTTCAATAAAGATTGCAAAAAAAAAACTCAATTCACTGATAAAAATTGCATCTATATTTCAACAAATATTGCAAAAAATTGAATTTTCTAATATAAAAAATGCATTTCATTCTTTCCCTAATTTTTTTAAATATTCCAATATTTATTGAAATGTTTTCACAACCTCATTATAATTTAAAATCATTCTAATTAAAAAAATGCATTTCACTCTTTCCCCAATTTTAATAAATATTGCAATATTCATGAAAACATTTCAATAAATATTGCAATATTTATTAAAATTAAGGGAACAGAATAAAATGCATTTATCAAATTGGTAAATTTATTGAAATGTTTTCATTAATATTGCAATACATACAATTGAATCAACACGTAAATGCATTTTAATTTCACCAGATTATATATCTTTATCCGAAAAAAAACTACATAACCGAATCAATCAGCCAATGTCATTGATTTCAGTTTTTTTTTCCCACCAGAATTCAGATCGCAATGACAAAGAATCACGACGACGAGTGCGAGAAATCGATAAACGCAGCTGCGTTTTCATTTTCTGGCAACAGAGAGGCGAAGCCTGGTGCGCTGCTGCCGGCTTCAGCTTCAATGAATTCGTGGTATAGGCGCGCATTGTTTACGTCTAGTCGGCTGATCTGACCTTTATGCTTCTCTTCTTTCTTTCTCGTCGGGACTCAGCGACTCGTGGAAAATCTCTCGCCACAGCAGCAGCGACGTTGAGTAAAAGTAAAGCTTGAATGAGTATATCATCGTTCTAACTAAGCACAAGCTTTACTTACGGAATAGGAAGTATGTAGGTAGATTGTAGAGTTGCTGGGAGAGCCAACGAGAAGCGAACCTCGCAGAGTCGTCCACCCTTCGCGGGGAATGTTTTATACCGAAAAGGGAGCTGTTATTGATTCGATTCCCGGGGAAAAGCGGCGAGTGAGGGCTTGCTCTACGATTCCTTTGTTCGTTCCCTGTCTCCTCCCTCACCGCTGCAACGTTTCTACTATTATCGTTGTAAGTAGTACAGATATTGTACGCCAAAGAGCAGCACATGAGGAATATCGAGTTTCGTGCAGTTTTGCTAATGCGGTAGAAGATTTTTAAGATTTTAAGGAAGGTTTTAAAATGTTTTGGAATGCAGAATTTATTCATTTTTTTAGGGAATAAATATTTTAGGGTTTGTAAATTTTTCAAAAATATTTGAGATTTTTTAAGATTCTAAGAATATTTGAATAATAATGATAATAGTTAGGTAAATAAATAGCTGTTTAACAAATTGACGAAATTTTTTAAAATTGTTATGAAATAAATTTGCTAGTTTTTTCTGAATTTCCTACTATTATCGTTGTAAATAGTACAGATATTATACGCCAAAGAGCAGCACATGAGAAATATCGAGTTTCGTGCACTTTTGCTGAAATGCGGTGGAAGATAAATGGTTTTTTTTTATAAATGGGTTTTAAAATGTTTTGGAATGCAGAATTTATTCATTTTTTTTCAGGGATATATATTTTAGGGTTTGTGATTTTTTCAAAAATATTTGTGGTTTTTGAAGGTTCTAAGTATATTCGAATAATAATGATAATATTTAGATAAATAAATAGCTGTTTAACAAATTAACGAAATATTTTTTAATTGTTATGAAATAAATTTGTTAGTTTTTCTTAATTTCCTACTATTATCGTTGTTAGTAGTATAGATATTATACGCGAAAGAGCAGCACACGAGGAATATCGAGATTCGTGTACTTTTGCTGAAATGCGGTGGAAGATAAATGGTTTTTTTATAAATGGGTTTAAAAAATTTTTGGAACACAGAATTTATTCATTTTTTGGGGGATATATATTTGAGGGTTTGTAAATTTGTTAAAAATATTTGAGATTTTTTAAGATTCTAAGATTATTGGGTTTGAATAATAATAATAATAGTTAGGTAAATAAATAGGTGTTTAAAAAATTGACGAAATTTTTAAAAATTGTTATGAAATAAATTTGTCAGTTTTTTTAAATTTCCTACTATTATCGTTGTAAGTAGTACAGATATTATACGCCAAAGAGCAGCACATGAGGAATATTAAGATTCGCGCACGTTTGCTAAAATGCGGTGGAAGATTTTTAAGATTTTACGGAAGATTTTTTTCATGTGTTTTCAAATGTTTTGGAATGCAGAATTTATTTATTTTTTTTGGGGGATATATATTTTAGGGTTTGTGAATTTTTCAAAAATATTTGAGGTTTTTGAAGATTCTAAGAATATTCGAATAATAATAATAATAGTTAGGTAAACAAATAGCTGTTTAACAAATTGACGATTTTGCTTCCTCATAGAGGAAGCTTTGGTTTCGTGAAAATTTTTTTTTTCGAGATTTTCATGTCATCACACTCAGAATGGGCCAAAACGTCGAGAAAAGTGATTTAGAAAAAATGTCTGTATGTGTGTTTGTGTGTATGTGTGTATGTTACACGATCGAAAAATGTAAACCTTTATAACTCGGGAATGCCTTGAGATATCAAGCTGAAATTTGGACCATAGATAGAGGGATCAAACCTCATCGTTCATACAGATTTTTGTTAAAATCCACTTCATCGTTAAATTATTACGTGTTTTTTAATTTTTTGAAAAATGTCTGTTTACGCGATAAATCTTTCAATTTTCGAGATATTGATCTTAAAATTGGTATGAATGTGAGCTTTCATACGCCGGTGATCGCTATTGAATTTGGTTAAGATCGGTTGAACCGTTAAAATTTTATGATGTTTTGAATTTTTCAAAAAATTGACATTATCGCTCTATTGTAACTTTTGCAAAACTTAAGATAGCGAGCTCAAATTTTGTATATAAATGAAACAATATTCAGCCATTATATATGTATAATTTAGTAACGAACGGTATCAAATTTTTGATTTTATGGAATGTTGTATTATTTTAAAAAATATACATTATCACATTCACTTTCGGAAACGCTCTAATAATCACGAAATAACGTAATAACGAAATAGAAAAAGCGAATCCACAACATGTATATTTATCTAATTGAAATAAGGATGCAAAGTAGAACCTTGCACATTGCTTCATCATTATTTTTCGCGTTTTACAAAGCTTCCTCTATGAGGAAGCCAAAAATTGAATAACATACTTCCTCATAGAGGTAGCTTTGTAAGAAGCGAAAAATAATGAGGAAGCAATGTGCAAGGTTCTACTTTGCATCCTTTTTATTGTTGTAAGTAGTACAGATATTATACGGCAAAGAGCAACACATAAGAAACATCGAGTTTCGTGCACTTTTGCTGAAATGCGGTGGAAGATAAATGTTTTTTTTTATAAATGGGTTTTAAAATGTTTTGGAATGCAGAATTTATTCACTTTTTTGGGGATATATATTTTAGGGTTTGTGAATTTTTCAAAAATATTTGTGGTTTTTGAAGATTCTAAGAATATTCGAATAATAATCATAATAGTTAGGTAAATAAATAGCTGTTTAAGAAATTAACGAAATTTTTTAAATTGTTATGAAATAAATTTGCTAATTTTTTGTGAGTTTCCTACTATTATCGTTGTAAGTAGTACAGATATTATACGCCAAAGAGCAACACATGAGGAATATCGAGTTTCGTGCAGTTTTGCTAAAATGCGGTGGAAGATTTTTAAGATTTTACAATGTTTTGGAATGCAGAAATTATTCATTTTTTTAGGGCATAAATATTTTGGGGTTTCTGAATTTTTCAAAAATATTTGAGGTTTTTGAAGGTTCTAAGAATATTCGAATAATAATGATAATAGTTAGATAAATAAATAGCTGTTTAATAATTGACGAAATTTTTTAAAATTGTTATGAAATAAATTTGCGAGTTTTTTCTGAATTTCCTACTATTATCGTTGTAAATAGTACAGATATTATACGCCAAAGAGCAGCACATGAGAAATATCGAGTTTCGTGCACTTTTGCTGAAATGCGGTGGAAGATAAATGGTTTTTTTTTATAAATGGGTTTTAAAATGTTTTGGAATGCAGAATTTATTCATTTTTTTCAGGGATATATATTTTAGGGTTTGTGATTTTTTCAAAAATATTTGAGATTTTTGAAGATTCTAAGAACATTGGGTTCGAACAATAATAATACTAATATTTAGGTATCTAAATAGCTGTTTAACAAATTGACGAAATTTTTTAAAAATTTTTATGAAATAAATTTGCCAGTTTTTCTGAATTTCCTACTATTATCGTTGTAAGTAGTACAGATATTATACGCCAAAGAGCAGCACATGAGGAATATCGAGTTTCGTGCAGTTTTGCTAAAATGCGGTGGAAGATTTTTTAGGATTTTAAGGAAGGTTTTAAAATGTTTTTTAATGCAGAATTTATTCATTTTTTTGGGGATATATATTTTGAGGGTTTGTGAATTTTTCAAAAATATTTGAGTTTTTTTGAAGATTCTAAGAATATTCGAATAATAATGATAATAGTTAGGTAAATGAATAGCTGTTTAACAAATTGACGAAATTTTTAAAAATTGTTATGAAATAAATTTGTTAGTTTTTCTGAATTTCTTTTTTGAAGTTTTTTCTGAAGTTTTTTTTTTAAATGTGTGTTTTAAAATTTTTTTGGAATACAGAATTTATTCATTTTTTTAGGGAATATATATTTTGGAGTTTGTCAATTTTTCGAAAATATTTGAGATTTTTGAAAATTCTAAGAATATTGGATTTGGAATAATAATATTATTGTTATTCGATATTGTTATTATTATACTTGATCAACAAACTGACAGAAACTTTTTTACGACTTTGATATAAATTGTCTGATTCTTCTGAATATTCGGATCATCCAGAAATGGAAAAAAAAAAAAAAATTTCCGACATTCTTGATTTTTTTTTTTGGGATTTAGGAAATGGTTGTAAAGTTGAAAATTTTATATGTATCTTTGCAGAAAGGTTTCATGTTATATAAATAATGTTTTATGATCATCAGACGAAGGATTTAATTTTTTTTAAATTGGTACAATACAACAATTACTAAATAAATTTTACAATAAATCTTCGTCCGACAAAAATATTAAGTCTCACAACTCTGTTCGAAATCAAAATTCTCAGTATCTTCAAAACATCGATAATTTGTTTTTTATAAAAGTTGCACATAATTTTTGCAAAATAATAACTATTCAATAAATTATACCATAAATGATTTTCTAAACAAAATGAATATTTTCAGAATATTCAATATCGTTGGTTTTTTAAACAATCTTCACGAACAATAAAAACAATTTTTTTTTTAAATCTTCACTCATAAAAATCCTCACCTTCTCCCATTTTTTGCTGCAAATTTATACACGATTAATTTTGTTTTTAATTCTCCAAACCGCAGAAAAAAAAGTCAAAATATATTTAATAGTAAATAATTTCGAAGCTCACTATTTTTTTAATTTAGAATTTTTTTGTTTTTAAATTCCCGAAATAATTCAAAGTCAATCTGACTTTGAAAACTCGAAATTCTTGTTTTATTTCTGTCTGGTTTATTTGATTAAATTTACGGGTTATCCCCACCACATGTAAAAAGGCAACGCGAAGTTGGGGAGAAAACACGTGTTGCGAACTCTGTTGGTTGGTGAGACGCGGTTACGGCGACGTCGTCGCCGACACGAGAGAAATCATGGGCAAACGATTCGAACGAGGCAGAGAGTTCGCAGAGTATAGAGTAGAGAGGAGGAGACAGGATGCGTGTGACTGGCGAGAACGAACGCGGACGAAGCAGCGTACGAGACGCTGTGTCGCTCTGCGTGGCGGGCGTAAATGCTCATTGAGATGCATCTCGCGTCAGTCTCTCTCGTACCGTCGGCCGGAAGTCCGTGTCATACGCACATTGTCCTCGGCATCCGGCCGAGCCAGCTTGTCATCTGTCCTCATGAGATTCCTTTTCTAGCATTATTTTTCATAATCATGCCAAAAATTATTATTCTAAGCCATTTTTTTCCCGACTCTCTACGATTTTTTTTCATATTTATCCATATTTACACCACTTTTTAAGGGTGCATTCTGAGAATTTTTTCAGATTTATCGCTAATTAAGATGCTTTCTTAATTAGCAAGAAATCTGGAAAAATTGCAACTGGCAATATGTTTTTTTTGTTGCATTTTTTTAAATCCATAGATTAAAAAAGTTATTAACAGTTTTCTATTGGTCCTCATGAGATTCCTTTTCTAGTGTTATTTTCCATAATCATGTCAAATATTATTATTCTAAGCCATTTTTTTCCCGACCCTCTACGATTTTTTTTCATATTTATCCATATTTACACCACTTTTTAAGGGTGCATTCTGAGAATTTTTGCAGATTTCTCACTAATTAAGAAAGTACCAAAATGTTTTTTTTGCATTTTTTTAATTCATAAATTAAAAAAATTATTAAGCGTTTTCTATTGGTCCTCATGAGAATCCTTTTCTAGCGTTATTTTCCATAATCATGTCAAAAATTATTATTCTAAGCCATTTTTTTCCCGACCCTCTACGATTTTTTTTCATATTTATCCATATTTACACCACTTTTTAAGGGTGCATTCTGAGAATTTTTTCAGATTTATCGCTAATTAAGATGCTTTCTTAATTAGCAAGAAATCTGGAAAAATTGCAACTGGCAATATGTTTTTTTTGTTGCATTTTTTTAAATCCAGAGATTAAAAAAGTTATTAACAGTTTTCTATTGGTCCTCATGAGATTCCTTTTCTAGTGTTATTTTCCATAATCATGCCAAAAATTATTATTCTAAGCCATTTTTTTCCCGACCCTCTACGATTTTTTTTCATATTTATCCATATTTACACCACTTTTTAAGGGTACATTCTGAGAATTTTTGCAGATTTCTCGCTAATTACGATGCTTTCTTAATTAGCAAGAAATCTGGAAAAATTGCAACTGGCAATATGTTTTTTTTGTCGCATTTTTTTAAATCCAGAGATTAAAAAAGTTATTAACAGTTTTCTATTGGTCCTCATGAAATTCCTTTTCTAGTGTTATTTTCCATAATCATGCCAAAAATTATTATTCTAAGCCATTTTTTTCCCGACCCTCTACGATTTTTTTTCATATTTATCCATATTTACACCACTTTTTAAGGGTGCATTCTGAGAATTTTTTCAGATTTCTCGCTAATTACGATGCTTTCTTAATTAGCAAGAAATCAGGAAAAATTGCAACTGGTAATATGTTTTTTTTTGTTGCATTTTTTTAAATCCAGAGATTAAAAAAGTTATTAACAGTTTTCTATTGGTCCTCATGAAATTCCTTTTCTAGTGTTATTTTCCATAATCATGCCAAAAATTATTATTCTAAGCCATTTTTTTCCCGACCCTCTACGATTTTTTTTTCATATTTATCCATATTTACACCACTTTTTAAGGGTGCATTCTGAGAATTTTTTCAGATTTCTCGCTAATTACGATGCTTTCTTAATTAGCAAGAAATCTGGAAAAATTGCAACTGGCAATATGTTTTTTTTGTTGCATTTTTTTAAATCCATAGATTAAAAAAGTTATTAAGTTTTCTATTGGTCCTCATGAGATTCCTTTTCTAGTGTTATTTTCCATAATCATGTCAAAAATTATTATTCTAAGCCATTTTTTTCCCGAACTTCTACGACTTTTTTTTCATAATTATCCATATTTACACCACTTTTTAAGGGTGCATTCTGAGAATTTTTGCAGATTTCTCACTAATTAAGAAAGTACCAAAATGTTTTTTTTTTTTTGCATTTTTTAAATTCATAAATTAAAAAAATGATTAAGCATTTTCTATTGGTCCTCATGAGAATCCTTTTCTAGCGTTATTTTCCATAATCATGTCAAAAATTATTATTCTAAGCCATTTTTTTCCCGACCCTCTACGATTTTTTTCATATTTATCCATATTTACACCACTTTTTAAGAGTGCATTCTGAGAATTTTTTCAGATTTATCGCTAATTAAGATGCTTTCTTAATTAGCAAGAAATCTGGAAAAATTGCAACTGGCAATATGTTTTTTTTGTTGCATTTTTTTAAATCCATAGATTAAAAAAGTTATTAAGTTTTCTATTGGTCCTCATGAGATTCCTTTTCTAGTGTTATTTTCCATAATCATGTCAAAAATTATTATTCTAAGCCATTTTTTTCCCGAACTTCTACGACTTTTTTTTCATAATTATCCATATTTACACCACTTTTTAAGGGTGCATTCTGAGAATTTTTGCAGATTTCTCACTAATTAAGAAAGTACCAAAATGTTTTTTTTTTTTTGCATTTTTTAAATTCATAAATTAAAAAAATGATTAAGCATTTTCTATTGGTCCTCATGAGAATCCTTTTCTAGCGTTATTTTCCATAATCATGTCAAAAATTATTATTCTAAGCCATTTTTTTCCCGACCCTCTACGATTTTTTTCATATTTATCCATATTTACACCACTTTTTAAGAGTGCATTCTGAGAATTTTTTCAGATTTATCGCTAATTAAGATGCTTTCTTAATTAGCAAGAAATCTGGAAAAATTGCAACTGGCAATATGTTTTTTTTGTTGCATTTTTTTAAATCCATAGATTAAAAAAGTTATTAAGTTTTCTATTGGTCCTCATGAGATTCCTTTTCTAGTGTTACTTTCCATAATCATGTCAAAAATTATTATTCTAAGCCATTTTTTTCCCGAACTTCTACGACTTTTTTTTCATAATTATCCATATTTACATCACTTTTTAAGGATGCATTCTGAGAATTTTTGCAGATTTCTCACTAATTAAGAAAGTACCAAAATGTTTTTTTTTTGCATTTTTTAAATTCATGAATTAAAAAAAATGATTAAGCGTTTTCTATTGGTCCTCATGAGAATCCTTTTCTAGTGTTATTTTCCATAATCGTGTCAAAAATTATTATTCTAAGCCATTTTTTTCCCGACCCTCTACGATTTTTTTTCATATTTATCCATATTTACACCACTTTTTAAGAGTGCATTCTGAGAATTTTTTCAGATTTATCGCTAATTAAGATGCTTTCTTAATTAGCAAGAAATCTGGAAAAATTGCAACTGGCAATATGTTTTTTTTGTTGCATTTTTTTAAATCCATAGATTAAAAAAGTTATTAAGTTTTCTATTGGTCCTCATGAGATTCCTTTTCTAGTGTTATTTTCCATAATCATGTCAAAAATTATTATTCTAAGCCATTTTTTTCCCGAACTTCTACGACTTTTTTTTTCATAATTATCCATATTTACACCACTTTTTAAGGGTGCATTCTGAGAATTTTTGCAGATTTCTCACTAATTAAGAAAGTACCAAAATGTTTTTTTTTTGCATTTTTTAAATTCATAAATTAAAAAAATGATTAAGCGTTTTCTATTGGTCCTCATGAGAATCCTTTTCTAGTGTTATTTTCCATAATCGTGTCAAAAATAATTATTCTAAGCCATTTTTTTCCCGACCCTCTACGATTTTTTTTCATATTTATCCATATTTACACCACTTTTTAAGGGTGCATTCTGAGAATTTTTTCAGATTTATCGCTAATTAAGATGCTTTCTTAATTAGCAAGAAATCTGGAAAAATTGCAACTGGCAATATGTTTTTTTTGTTGCATTTTTTTAAATCCATAGATTAAAAAAGTTATTAAGTTTTCTATTGGTCCTCATGAAATTCCTTTTCTAGTGTTATTTTCCATAATCATGCCAAAAATTATTATTCTAAGCCATTTTTTTCCCGACCCTCTACGATTTTTTTTCATAATTATCCATATTTACACCATTTTTGAGGGTGCATTCTGAGAATTTTTTCAAATTTCTCGGTAATTAAGAAAGCATTTTAATTAGCGAGAAATCTGCAAAAATTGCAACGCGCAATATGTTTTTTTTGTTGTATTTTTTTAAATCCATAGATTAAAAAAATATTAACAGATTTCTATTGGTCCTCCTTTTCTGGCATTGTTTTCCATAATCGTGCCAAAAATTATTGTTCTAAGCCATTTTTTTCCCGACCCTCTATGATTTGTTTCATAATTATCCATATTTACACCACTTTTTAAGGGTGCATTCTGAGAATTTTTGCAGATTTCTCACTAATTAAGAAAGTACCAAAATGTTTTTTTTTTTTGCATTTTTTAAATTCATAAATTAAAAAAATGATTAAGCGTTTTCTATTGGTCCTCATGAGAATCCTTTTCTAGTTTTATTTTCCATAATCGTGTCAAAAATTATTATTCTAAGCCATTTTTTTCCCGAACTTCTACGACTTTTTTTTCATAATTAGTCATATTTACACCACTTTTTAAGGGTGCATTCTGAGAATTTTTGCAGATTTCTCACTAATTAAGAAAGTACCAAAATGTTTTTTTTTTTTGCATTTTTTAAATTCATAAATTAAAAAAATGATTAAGCGTTTTCTATTGGTCCTCATGAGAATCCTTTTCTAGTGTTATTTTCCATAATCATGCCAAAAATTATTATTCTAAGCCATTTTTTTCCCGAACTTCTACGACTTTTTTTTCATAATTAGCCATATTTACACCACTTTTTAAGGGTGCATTCTGAGAATTTTTGCAGATTTCTCACTAATTAAGAAAGTACCAAACTGATTTTTTTTGTTGCATTTTTTAAATTCATAAATTAAAAAAATGATTAAGCGTTTTCTATTGGTCCTCATGAGAATCCTTTTCTAGCATTATTTTCCATAATCGTGCCAAAAATTATTATTGTGAGTCATTTTTTTTCCTAATCCTTCACGAGTTTTTTCATAATTAGCCATATTTTACCACTATTTAAGGGTGCATTCTGAGAATTTTTGCAGATTTCTCGCTAATTAAGAAAGTACCAATATTTTTTTAGTGCATTTTGTAAATCAATAGATTAAAAAAATTACTAATAGTTTTGTATTGGTCCTCATGAAAATCCTTTTCTAGCATTATTTTCCATAATCATGCCAAAAATCATTATTGTGAGCCATTTTTTTTTTGATCCTCTACGAGTATTTTCATAATTAGCAATATTTTACCACTATTTAAGGGTGCATTCAGTGTATTGTTGCAGATTTCTCGCTAATTAAGAAACTACCAATATTTTTTTTATGCATTAGTTAAATACATCCATTTAAAAAAATTAAGTTACAGCCATTTTAATGAAACTATCAATTTCTGTCCGAAATGTTAACAAATTTTTTATTTTTTTATTCTTCTTGTTAGGCGCTATACCGATGTATTTTGTCCCGCTGGATACAAATTTCCAATTGAATTACTAAAAAATAAAAAAATTCCACGAAAAGACTCAAAAATTATTTAATATTCGATTTTTTGTACGCATTATAAAGATTTCCGAAAAAATTCTTCCCTATTTATAATCATCGAAAAATGTGTGATTATTTTTAAAAAAACATACATTTTTTCCTCTGGCTTATTATGAGAAATAATCTGAAACCCCACAAAAAAAGTGAAAATTTATCGAATATTTCTTGCTTAAAAAAAATTCAATTTTTTTTTTCCAGCCGTCTACAATTGGCGAGGAGACACGCGTTACGGATTGCCACTGGAAATTGGAGAGACCGTTCAAATATTGGAAGAATGTGCAGGTATGAAAAAATAACATTTTCCTCACGATATATTTTTCAATTTTTATAAACATACTTAAATATACTAATTTATTAACAGGCTGGTACAGAGGCTTCACGACCAAGAATCGTGCGGTCAAAGGAATTTTTCCGAGTTCGTACGTTCACTTGAAGCCTTGCAAAATCGACAACGAGGGTCTCTTCGAGTCGGTGATACCATTGGAAGATCCTGTGGTGCGAGAAGTAACCCTTGTGCTTCGAGAATGGGGTGGAATCTGGAAGAGACTTTACGTCGTAAGTAAATTACAATTGCTGGAAGTTAAGGGATCTTTCCAGTGTGACGGTCCGAAAAACATCTTATTTTCACGATTTTTTTTCGGACGGTTACTATACGCCGATAAATCTGAAATTTTTATGCCATATTAAGGTAATCATGAATGACAGAAAATGATTTTTTATAAGCCGATTTTTATTGTCTAAATATTTTTCTTAAATTGTTGAAAATAATGTTGATAAAAAAGATAGCCTCATGATGGACATCCTAGGGGTCGCAAATTTGATCTAAAAAAAAAAAACCCAAAGGATTATTAATTAGTATGCGATTGGCTATCGCGCTATGGAGGCGTTTTTTTTTTTAAATAAAAATTGACAAAATGGCGGCGGTTTGAACAAAAAGTACCGAATTTAGCCGTTTTTTTCGACAGTTTTTCTTTTAAAAAAATGGGAAGATTGAAAAAAAAGCTTCCATAGCACGATAGAGAGTAGCGTGAAGAATGTTCTCCTAAAATTTGAAAACAATCGCTTGAAAACTGTTCCCTGGAGAATGTCCAACGTTTTGAAAAATGTCGTTTCGAGAAAAACGCGTTTAAAGTTTCGAGTGTAAAAATTTCATATACCTAAATTGTGTACTTACGACTAATCGGCGATGTCAGGTTCATGAAGAATGCCAGCGAAGTATTTCGAATTTCGATTAAGATAAGACGAAAAAAAAAAAAATTTCGATTTTCTTTTTTTTCACACTGGAAAGATCCCTTAAGGATGTTCGACTGTTTCACACTAGTAAAATCAGTGCTAAATTTTTGTAACTGTTTCATTAAAATTTAATGCATTAAATAACAATAGTAGAGAGTATTTTAAATTGAAGCTTGTACGTTACTTTATAAACGTTACTTTCCAATGATAGATACATTTTCGTTCAGTTTTTTTTCAAGAATAATCTACAATTTTTTGTCACTTTTGATGAGTGATGGCTCATTCTCTTTCTTAAAAGATGCTCTACAAATTCACCAGCTAGATATTTGATATTATTAATGGTCTAATAATTATAGCCTGTTTAACAAAAATCAAAATACTTTCATAAACAAATAGCTATAATTATTAAACGATCAATGATATCAAATATCCAGCCGGTCAATTTGCAGAGCATCTTTTAAGAAAGAAAATGAGCCATCAGTCATCAAAATTGGCAAAAAATTATAGATTATTCTTGAAAAAAACTGAACGAAAATGTATCCCATCGAAAAGTAACGTTAATCAGTTAATCTTTATGCAAATCTATCACTATTAATTTTTCTCTTGATTAATTGTACATACTTCAATACAAATCAATGCTTCACTATAATTATTTAATGTATTAAACTTTAATGAAAAATTTTTTGAAATTTTGTCATTAAAGTTTAATACATTAAATAATAACAAATCAGTGCTAAATTTTTGTAACTGTTTCATTAAAATTTAATGCATTAAATAACAATAGTAGAGAATATTTTGAATTAAAGCATGTACGTTACTTTATAAACGTTACTTTCCAATGATAGATACATTTTCGTTCAGTTTTTTTCAAGAATAATCTACAATTTTTTGTCACTTTGGATGAGTGATGGCTCATTCTCTTTCTTAAAAGATGCTCTACAAATTCACCAGCTGGATATTTGATATTATTAATGGTTTAATAATTATAGCCTGTTTAACAAAAATCAAAATACTTTCATAAACAAATAGCTATAATTATTAAACGATCAACAATATCAAATATCCAACCGGTCAATTTGTAGAACATCTTTTAAGAAAGAGAATGAGCCATCACTCATCAAAATTGGCAAAAAATTATAGATTATTCTTGAAAAAAACTGAACGAAAATGTATCCCATCGAAAAGTAACGTTAATCAGTTAATCTTTATGCAAATCTATCACTATTAATTTTTCTCTTGATTAATTGTACATACTTCAATACAAATCAATGCTTCACTACAATTATTTAATGTATTAAACTTTAATGAAAAAGTTTTTGAAATTTTTTCATTAAAGTTTAATACATTAAATAATAACAAATCAGTGCTAAATTTTTGTAACTGTTTCATTAAAATTTAATGCATTAAATAACAATAGTAGAGAGTATTTTAAATTGAAGCTTGTACGTTACTTTATAAACGTTACTTTCCAATGATAGATACATTTTCGTTCAGTTTTTTTCAAGAATAATCTACAATTTTTTGTCACTTTTGATGAGTGATGGCTCATTCTCTTTCTTAAAAGATGCTCTACAAATTCACCAGCTGGATATTTGATATTATTAATCGTTTAATAATTATAGCCTGTTTAACAAAAATCAAAATACTTTCATAAACAAATAGCTATAATTATTAAACGATCAATAATATCAAATATCCAGCTGGTCAATTTGCAGAGCATCTTTTAAGAAAGAAAATGAGCCATCAGTCATCAAAATTGGCAAAAAATTATAGATTATTCTTGAAAAAAACTGAACGAAAATGTATCCCATCGAAAAGTAACGTTATTCAGTTAATTTTTATGCAAGTCTGTCACTATTAATTTTTCTCTTGATTAATTGTACATACTTCAATACAAATCAATGCTTCACTACAATTATTTAATGTATTAAACTTTAATGAAAAAATGTTTGAAAATTTTTCATTAAAGTTTAAACATGATACATTAAATAATAACAAATCAGTGCTAAATTTTTGTAACTGTTTCATTAAAATTTAATGCATTAAATAACAATAGTAGAGAGTATTTTAAATTGAAGCATGTACGTTACTTTATAAACGTTACTTTCCAATGATAGATACATTTTCGTTCAGTTTTTTTCAAGAATAATCTACAATTTTTTGTCACTTTTAATGAGTGATGGCTCATTCTCTTTCTTAAAAGATGCTCTACAAATTCACCAGCTAGATATTTGATATTATTAATGGTTTAATAATTATAGCCTGTTTAACAAAAATCAAAATACTTTCATAAACAAATAGCTATAA
The DNA here is from genome assembly GCA_963970395.1 of Ephialtes manifestator. Lineage (NCBI taxonomy): Eukaryota > Metazoa > Arthropoda > Insecta > Hymenoptera > Ichneumonidae > Ephialtes > Ephialtes manifestator. The sequence continues at coordinate 31,321,192 of OZ019975.1, read as the reverse complement.
TTATTGAACGATCAATAATATCAAATATCCAGCCGGTCAATTTGCAGAGCATCTTTTAAGAAAGAAAATGAGCCATCAGTCATCAAAATTGGCAAAAAATTATAGATTATTCTTGAAAAAAACTGAACGAAAATGTATCCCATCGAAAAGTAACATTAATCAGTTAATCTTTATGCAAATCTATCACTATTAATTTTTCTCTTGATTAATTGTACATACTTCAATACAAATCAACGCTTCACTACAGTTATTTAATGCATTAAACTTTAATGGAAAAATTTCAAAAATTTTGAACGCACTAGTGTGAAACAGTCAAACATCCTTAATTCTCAAGTCGTCAATAAAATTGACTGAGGAATGCGATCCGTTTGCGTGAGTCTCGAACACGATCACGTGTTTATTCTCTGAAAACGGCTCAACACCATTTCTCGTCCTCTTGACGCACTCGGAGTCACGAGAAAGGAACTGTGTCTTTCTGTCTCTTTTTCTTTTTCTTTCGCTTTCTCATGAATATAAGCAAGGAGCCTTATCTCAATTAACTAACCATATGCGCCTGCATCGAACGCAGTCACGGGTCAAGTTCCACATATAAAAGAACCATATAGTGCAGTGGAAATAGATGTTTGCACTTATATTAGTCAGTCAGCAACCTTCAATGACTGTTTGCTTTGATTAATGAATTTACGATCTCTGCACTCGTGTAGAACAATTTATTTATTCCAGAATTTTATTTCAATTTCTTTCAATTATTTGTTTCGATTGAAACTACTTAAAAAATACACTTAATAAATGTATTTTAAAGTTAGTATTGCTGAAAGTTTTTGGACATAATTTGGTTTATAGAATTTGGCAAGTGCGATGTGAAATTAATGCATAATGAAGTAAAATTATGCTCCAATTTTACTGTAAAAGTACATTAATTTTATATCATAATTGTACATTATATTTAATTCAACAGTTTATGCATAAAAACTGTCGAACGTTTTTAACAGTGTTGCGGATCGGTGAAAGAGAAATTTAAAGTTTATTTTCTCTTTATTGGCACTTTCTCGTGACAATAACTCGAATACCGATTTAACTTTCTTCTTTGGTAATAAAAAGAGGGTTTAAAAGCGAAAGAAAGTATGGATTACTTTATGCAAGGTGGAAACTGGAATTGGAGAATATTTGTATTTGAAGCCAATTAAATAATACAGTTAGATAGAAAATTGAGTTTTTTTTTACTCTTGCACGATGGAAAAGAAAAATATACGAAAAATAAGCTCTCAAATTTAATGAAATTCTCATATAAATGAAAATTGAACACTATTTTTTTTCTATTGCAATTAAAAAATTAGACAAAAAGCTAATTGGATTTTTCCAATTTTTAAAAATATGCAAAGGAATTCTTTAAAAATTCTTCGAATGTTGTAGAAGAAGTTAGCGAATTATTTTCATAAGACAAAAATTAGGATTGTCAAAAAGTGTTTGACAAATTTTCGGTTTCTTTTTTATAAAAAACTTCTTAACTTCATTATTTTAAAAAAATCTGTGTTATGCATAATTTCAATTTATGCTGATTTTCCAATTACCTATGCCTAAAAAAATCTATTGATTAATAAAAGAATAATCGTTGTTCTATTTTCAGGAACGAGAAATTTACAAATTCAACGCGCTTTGAAAAAATAGCAATTAAATTTAATTATCTAATTAATTAGACAATCAATAATTAGCGAATTAAAAACATGCAAACAAATTTTTTTTAAATTCGAATGTTATAGAAGAAGTTAGTGAATTATTTTCATAAGACAAAAATTAGGATTGTCAAAAAGTGTTTGACAAATTTTCGGTTTCTTTTTTATTAAAAACTTTTTAATTTCATTATTTAAAAAAAATCTGTGTTATGCATAATTTCAATTTATGCTGATTTTCCGCTTATCTATGCCTAAAAAGTCTATTGATTAATAAAAGAATAATCGTTGCTCTGTTTTCAGGAACGAGAAATTTACAAATTCAACGCGCTTTGAAAAAATAGCAATTAAATTTAATTATCTAATTAATTAGCCAATCAATAATTAGCGAATTAAAGATATGTAAACAAATTTTTTTTTTAATTCGAATGTTACAGAAGAATTTATCGAATTATTTTCCTAAGACAAAAATTAGGATTGCCAAAAAGTGTTTGACAAATTTTCGGTTTCTTTTTTATAAAAAACTTCTTGACTTCATTATTTAAAAAAAATCTGTGTTATGCATAACTTCAATTTATGCTGATTTTCCGATTACCTATGCCTAAAAAATCTATTGATTAATAGAAGAATCATCGTTGCTCTGTTTTCAGGAACGAGAAATTTACAAATTCAACACACTTTAAAAAATTAGAAATTAAATTTAATTGTTTAATTATTAATTAGCGAATTAAAAACATACAAACAAATTTTTTTTAAATTCGAATGTTACAGAAGAAGTTAGTGAATTATTTTCATAAGACAAAAATTAGGATTGTCAAAAAGTGTTTGACAAATTTTCGATCCCTTGTTTATTAAAAAATTCTTAACTTCATTATTTAAAAAAAATCTGTGTTATGCATAATTTCAATTTATACTAATTTTCCACTTACCTATGCCTAAAAAATCTATTGATTAATAAAAGAATAATCGTTGCTCTGTTTTCAGGAACGAGAAATTTACAAATTCAATGCGCTTTAAAAAATTAGGAATTAAATTTAATTATCTAATTAATTAGCCAATTATTAATTAGTGACTTAAAAATATGTAAACAAATTTTCTTTAAATTCGAATGTTACAGAAGAAGTTAGTGAATTATTTTCCTAAGACAAAAATTAGGATTGTCACAAAGTGTTTGACAAATTTTCGGTTCCTTGTTTATTAAAAACTTCTTAATTTCATTATTTTTAAAAAATCTGTGTTATCCATAATTTCAATTTATGCTGATTTTCCACTTACCTATGCCTAAAAAATCTATTGATTAATAAAATAATAATCGTTGCTCTGTTTTCAGGAACGAGAAATTTACAAATTCAACATATTTAAAAAAATTAGCAATTAAATTTAATTATCTAATTAATTAGCCAATTATTAATTAGCGAATTAAAAATATGTAAACAAATTTTTTTAAAATTCGAATGTTACAGAAGAAGTTAGCAAATTATTTTCCTAAGACAAAAATTAGGATTGTCAAAAAATGTTTGACAAATTTTCGATCCCATGTGTATTAAAAAATTCTTAACTCCATTATTTAAAAAAATCTGCGTTATGCATAATTTCAATTTATGCTGATTTTCCGCTTACCTATGCCAAAATAATCTATTGATTAATAAAATAATAATCGTTGCTCTGTTTTCAGGAACGAGAAATTTACAAATTCAACATATTTAAAAAAATTAGCAATTAAATTTAACTATCTAATTAATTAGCAAATTATTAATTGCGAATAAAATTCTTTAATTCTTTAATTATTTTTTAATAAATTAAATTTATTAAAAACTTCTTAACTTAATTAATAAAAAAAACTGTGTTATACATAATTTCCCTTTATGCTAATATTCCGCTTCCCTATGCCAAAAAAATCTATTGATTAATAAAATAATAATCGTTGCTCTATTTTCAGGAGCGAGAAATTTACAAATTCAACACGCTTCGAAAAGTGATGCGAGAATTGTTGGAATGGCGAAGACAACTATTAGCTGGTACGTTAACGACGGACCAAACGCGGGAGCTCAAATTACGGATAATCAACAAAGTGGATTGGGGCAATCGGTGAGTCAACACAGACAACTGCTATACATCTGCGTCCTCGTTCGATTTTCCATTGCACAAATCATTCTTTAGCTATTTACAGCCTATAGAATTTATAAAAATAAAAAAAAAACCCTCAAGCAACAGAAAAAAATCCAACGACGACGCAAAATCTAGGGAGCAAATTTTGTTTCAGCTTTCTTATATTTTTATTTATATTTCTCATTGCCCATACGTTTCCCAATAATTAATGGGGCCTCGTACAGATTGGCAGTCAACATGTAACTCCTCAGCGCAAGCTAATACATGATATGTTTCAAACTTTCATTGGTCCTACGTATCTGTATTTTTTTTCTCTAGTAAAAAAAAACGCTATGGAAGGCACGTTAAAATACTATATACGTTGTTTACAAATAAATGCTATGATATTTATCGTACCGTCTCGTTCATCTTAAACATTTATCTCGAGGAAATATCACTTGGAACAAGACTACTAATAATAATATAAACTATCTCGTGTCGCAGTATTATTATACGTTAATTATACAAATAAACTGAATATAACAAACTCTGTAGATATTTATAGTTTAAGCAGAATAATCATTATTCGGTAGCACTTGGATTCTCTTTAGGGAATTCGAGACGAGAGGCTTTTTATTGGAATCGAACTGGCTTTTAAGATATATAAAATTGATATATAAGCTCGTGGAATGATTGAGAATATTAAAGTGGATATTGAGAATTGTGGACTTTTTTTCAGAGTTGTAACCATTTTTTAACCCTTTTTGTCTATTTATTTGACAAATAATTTGATGTTTATAATTTTTTTTCCCGATCGATGCAAAAATGTACAAATATTTAATGAAAAAAAAATTCCTTGCTTTGAAAATGTTGTGGAAAAAATGGTCATGATTAAAATAATGGCCCTTTTTTCGTTATTTCGATTTTGAAATTTTGGCAGTGAATTTGTGCTTTTTGTTTTTAATACAATACATTTTTTCATCAATATGAGATAATGGAAAATTATTTATTAAGTGAATAAACAAATAGAATTAATGCGATGCACTATAAACATTTTTTAAATTACAATATTGAGTGTATGGAATTTAATAAGCATGCTATAAAAAAATAATAAACGGTATATTAAACACGTTAAAAAAAAATCGTGTTTATTATAAAAGTACTTTAATATTGCTTTATTATTGTATATTAATATTTCGACGATTTTAACATTATGGTTACAACTCTTTTTCTTGTTGAGATGAGTGCAATAATTGCAATTATTATTCAAATAAAAATGTACTCAAAATTATTTGAAACTCAAAAAATTCTTGCGATCGATCGAATGTTTAAGGTCTAATTTTCTTAATTCGAGATAATAATTTTTTTTTCTCGTATAAATTATTCAGTAATTCGAAAATAATGTTAAATACATTTTTTAAAGAATAATCGTCTTAATTGCTACAAAAAATGCGGCGTCCAGGGAATTAATCTTAAACTAAAAAAAAAATCGGCAATATTTTTGCCATTTTATTTTTCTTCTATACGCGCGTTCGTTACTTGGCACTGTGTTTATTTTTCTCATTTGAGCAACTATTCCTATGCTACAACGAAAATAATGCGAATGATGAATCGACTTGTGCCGATAGATGAATGATTACAATGACGATTGTAACTCGAACGAAAATGATATAAATGTGCGCCAATTTACAAGACGCCCTGGACGGATTTTTTCCGTCGTCCTTTCTTTTTTTTTGTTATTGCAATCTAAATCGTCCGTGGCTCAGAGAAGGAATTTCTTTTTCGCTTTGCACATTGAATGATCGAGTCACAGCCAACTGATCGAAAGCGAAACGAGAATATTTTTCCATTCTATCGCAATTAAAAAAAAAACCATCGACGATTTTTTTTTTTGCAATGAGGTCACATTGAATATATCCATTCGGACGTTGATTGCACCGGTATATCTTTTTTTTTTATATTCATTAAAGTCACAAGAGAATATTAAAGATAATAACGCTATGTCGATCAAAAAATCAATCTATATCTTAATCCTCCTAAGCAAATAATTTGAAAGAAAAAGAATTCTAAATAATTGACAAAATAACTATTGTTTATTGTGACAAAATTTTGTTTATCTGTAGAATAATAATTTCTCTGAGTTTTTAATAAATGTCGCAAAAGCGTATAAATTGTGATTTGATAAATGTTTGAAATTCTTTTTCATTCGAATTATTTTTATTTCTGCTTTCAGGCCCAACAGAGAGAATTTTACTAGGCAATTCCTCGGCGGGAAATAATCGCGACTTTCGGAATAATGTGCGACACTCTCTGTTATGCTCGTCACTTGCAACGTCATTTAAATCCTAACTGGACGTCAGTTTCTCAAAGTTCTCGCTTATTGAAAAATCTTAATTCTATTTCACGGCTTGAGTGTGTCGCGCTTTATTTCGCTAGTATTTCGTTTTATTATCGTTACATTCGCGGCTATAGACTAAAAAATAAGGTTTTGAAAATCTTGCAAACGTTTCGCGGGAGTCGAATAACACACGAATGTTGCTGTTGGTCGGAATTTACAAACAGCAATTCTGTACGCGTTTTTTTTTTTGTGTATGTGACTCCCGACGGTTATCACAAAAACTCGGAAGGAGCTGATCAGATTTCAGTGTCCTTTGAGAATTTTTCTATTTCCGGATATATCGGCGACATCTCCAGCGTTGAAGGTGCCGATGGCATTGAAGCTGGTGATGCACTGCTGCTCGAACCCACGTGAATACGTCGCGATAACTCGTCCAATACTTCGTTGAACATCATCATGTTCATGTTCTGGCCTAGCAAGTGAATCAACAGGAAATCTCCGACCTAAAAGTGAACAAATGTGAAAAAAATTGTTAAAAGATAATTAAAAGGTCGGTGAAAAAATTTCGTGCACAGTTTTTAAATATTGTTAAACGATCGGCGAGAAAATCGGCAAGAAAATCGTCAATTGATCGGCAAGAGATTGGTAATAAAATCGTCAATGAATCGTCAAGAGATTGGTAAAATATAGTCAAGAAATCGGCACGAAAATCGTCAATTGATCGGCAAGAGATTGGTAATAAAATCGTCAATGAATCTTCAAGAGATTGGTAAAATATAGTCAAGAAATCGGCAGAAGATCGTCATAATATTGTGGAAAGATCAGCAAAAAATCGTCGCAATATTGTCAATAGATTGTTAAAAGATCGGCAGACAATCGTTAAAATATTGTGGATAGATTGGCAAAAGATCGGCAGACAATCGTTACAATATTGTGAATAGATTGTCAAAAGATCGGCAGACAATCGTTACAATATCGTGAATAGATTGTCAAAAGATCGGCAGATAATCGTTACAATATCATGAATAGATTGTCAAAAGATCGGCAAACAATCGTTACGGTATTGTAAATAGATTGTCAAAAAGTAGGTAAAAAATAGTCAAGAATTTGGCAAAAGTTTGTCAAGAGATGGTCAAGAAAATCGGCATAAAATCGTCAATGAATCGTCAAAAGATTGGTAAAATATAGTCAAGAAATCGGCAAAAGATCGCCATAATATTGTGAAAAGATCAACAAAAAATCGTCGTAATATTGTGATTAGATTGTCAAAAGATCGGCAGACAATCGTTACAATATTGTGAATAAATTGTCAAAAGGTCGGTTAAAAAATCGTCAAGAATTTGGCAAAAGTTCGTCAAGAGATCGTCAAGATATCGTAAAAGATCGGCAAAAGAATGTCATAATATTATCAAAAGATCGATAGGAGATCGTTAAAAGATCGTCAGAAAATCATAAAAGAATGTCCAAAGATCTTCAAAAAATTCTCAGAAAATCGTTACAAAGGTCTTAAAAGATTGTAAAAAAATCGGCAAAAGATCGGTGATGAAAAACAACTTAATATCTCGATTTACCTGAGTTTGACGGATCAGAGCACTGACACCAGCAGGAGTGCCGAACTTGAAACGTTTTTTGAGAACCATTTCCCTGGTGCTGGGCATGAGAACGATCGAAATGCTATAGATGAGTGCAACGCCGGACATCACAGCAAGAAGGATGAACCAGAACCACAGGAAGATGAATATCTTCTCATTGAGAATATTCAGAGCCAGAACGCAAAGGGCGTCCAACTTTTGAATACTACCGGAAGCTCCGAATTTGTGGAACGTGCATTTTGTAATACGTGGGAAGATTTCGACCATAGGATCGCTGCGCTGTTCCTGATTCATGTTGCTGAATTTGATTACGTCCGTGCCGTACTCGAGGAAAGCTCCGCCCAGGAAAGTATCGAGGAAAAATATGTTTCCAATCTGAAATAATTCCAAAAATATAATCAACATTGATCCTATAACAATATTTCAATCAATCGTAATTATTAATTATTTATTGAAAAAAATGTAAATATTTTATTTAAAAAAGAAATATCATCTCTCATGCATTTATTAATAATTACCATAACGAAGTTTTATTTCTTTTTAAATAAAATATTTGCACACTTTTTTACCCATATGCAAAAATATTCTTTAAAAAATTACTAATATCAATTTTTATGCTATAAATCTATGCATAAATTTAGTTAATATTTATGTATATGTAATTTAGTTAAGAATTAATATTATGATCCTATAACAATTTTAATTAATCCCAATTATTAATTATTTACTGAAAAAGAATGTAAATATTTTATTTTAAAAAGAAATATGATGTCTCATGCATTTATTAATAATTACCATAACGACATTTATTTCTTTTTAAATACAATATTTATACACTTTCTTACCCATATGCAAAAATATTCATTAAAAAATTACTAATATCAATTTTTAAGCTATAAAAATATGCATAAATTTAGTTAATATTTATGTATATGTAATTTAGTTAAGAATTAATATTATGATCCTATAACAATTTTAATTAATCCCAATTATTAATTATTTATTGAAAAAAATGTAAATATTTTATTTAAAAAAAAATATCATCTCTCATGCATTTATTAATAATTACCATAACAACATTTATTTCTTTTTAAATATAATATTTATCCACTTTCTTACCCATATGCAAAAATATTCTTTAAAAAACTGACTAATATCAATTTTTATGCTATAAAAATATGCATAAATTTAGTTAATATTTATAATCCTACAACAATTTCAATTAATCCCAATTATTAATTATTTATTCAACAAAATGTAAATATTTTATTTTAAAAAAAAATATCATCTCTCATGCATTTCGTAATAATTACCATAACAACATTTTTTTTTTTTAACTAAAATATTTATACACTTTTTTACCCATATGCAAAAATATTCTATAAAAAACTGACTAATATCATTTTTATGCTATAAAAATATGCATAAATTGAATTAATATTTATAATCCTATAACAATTTCAATTAATCCCAATTATTCATTACTTATTGAACAAAATGTAAATATTTTGTTTAAAAAAAAATATCATCTCTCATGCATTTCGTAATAATTACCATAACAACATTTTTTTTTTTTTAACTAAAATATTTATACACTTTTTTACCCATATGCAAAAATATTCATTAAAAAATTACTAATATCAATTTCTATGCTATAAAAATATGCATAAATTTAGTTATTATTTATGATCCTATAACAATTTCAATTAATCCCAATTATTAATTATTTACTGAAAAAGAATGTAAATATTTTATTTAAAAAATAAATATCTCTTATGTATTTATTAATAATTAACATAACAACATTTATTTCTTTTAACTAAAATATTTACACACTTTCTTACCCATATGCAAAAACATTATTTAAAAAACTGACTAATATCAATTTTTATGTTATAAAAATATGCATAAATTTAGATACTATTTATGACCTGAATAATTACCAAAATTGCAATAATAATTATTGTGAATTTTTTAAAAGGTACTTACAACATTTGCAAAATTCAATGCCTCGCAGAAATAATATCCGAAGGCGTAGCTGTTGTGAAGATGAAGAGTATCGACGATGTATTGAACGAGTCTGGAAGTTCTTGCTTGTCTCTCCTGTTTGCTCTCGACCATCGCACCTCGCATACCTTCGGAGATCATCCGGACTTTGCCTTCTTCCCATTGCTTCCACATCCAGTGAGGCACGTAGAAAAGTATGCCTTGGAAGAAGAGCATGAATGGCACCCACTGATAATAAGAATGGTACCTTTTCTCGCCATAATCTCCACCGAGCCCTGGATGAGCCACATGAGTGCCGATCGCTTTATTCTGTTGATCAGGCAGAGTGAAAGTGTACGTGATCCAGCAAAAAGTGTTTATCACGTGCACAGGTACACCACCAGATGATATGCAATTTATTGGATCACCTGAAAAAATGTTTATTCTTGAAAAACAAATATTTTACTCTTGCTTTCTATCAAGTTGTTGCTGAGTCAGAGAAATGATTTCTTTCTCAGTCTCTGACTCAGCATCACTTGTTCACAATCAGTTCAGGCAATAATTAAATCAGCAACAATGAATAGCTGTATAAAAAAAAATTTTGATAGCTGGGATTTATTTTTTTTAAGGCTGCAGAAAATATACGTCGTATTAAACGATTTTGCAACTTTGAAGACTAAATATGTAACCAAAATTCATTACAAATTTAAATTCGTTATTTAGTTTGTTACATTGTTTTTTTATATGAATGGATTTAGTACATGGATGTAAACATTCAAGTAATTTTGAATTTTATGTAGTTTTGTTTGGTTTTTTTTATGAATCATTTCGTATTCATTTTTTTATTGACATTCTGGTGGATTTCGTAAATTATATTATACATTCGATTGGAAATATACAAAGATGTTTTCATTTTTTAAATCTTTTTTTCAACTTTGAGATATTTCTGAATTTTTTATAAATTCCTTTCTGAATTTTCAGAAACTGCAGTGAAAATTTCTAAATATAGTAAAGAAGACTAAAAATTTACGTTTATTTTCGCCTAACATAAAATTTCATACTTTTTTTCCACCGAAATGATAATTTTCATGAATTTCTTTTTTTCGAAAAAATAAAAGGAATAAAAATGAGATAGATTGAGTTTAAAAGTAATTGAATGGTAAAAATTCTTATTTGTAGTAAATTTTGGGTAAATTTATAATTTCATAGTTTCAAAGTCTGCAAAATTATTTAATAAATCTATCAGACATTTTTTTTTTTTCATAAATATTACTAAATATCATAATTGAAGTAATAATAATATTTAAAAACGTAAAAATTTCTCACCAATTAAATTGTTCGCCGTGACGATTATGCAACACGCGAATAGTATAGCAGATGTGATTCTGTAGTGGGCCCTGAAGACGATGTTATCGATAATCGCCTTGTCGATGAGGTATCTCACTTTTACAAAACCGGCGACAGCCGACACAAGACCGAAAACCGCCATTTCGAATTGGTCTCAATTCCTGCAAAAAAAAAAATAAAACAATTTTATTATCATTAACGAGTTAACAAGAAAAATAATCAGAAAGTAAGCCAAGGCCATGTTGGTGTAAAAATACATAAATATTCAATTACACAACAACAACAAAAATCTCATTAATTAATTAAAAAATTTCCTAGAAAAAATGGTTAAAGACTAAAAAAAATACCCCTTTTTTCATTTTCTCTCAAATTTTGTCAATTTCTATTTTTACTCCGAAATTTGTGTTAAAACAATTTTATTTTCCTCTGTAAAATATTGACAAAAATGTTTACATTAATTATCTTATCTTTAAGTAGACATTTTTTTTACCAATAATTAATATTAAATCATTGGTTTTATTTTGCCAATAATTAATATTATATCATTGGTTTTATTTTGCCAATAATTTATTTTAAATCATTGGTTTTATTTTGTGAATAATTAATATTAAATCATTGGTTTTATTTTGTGAATAATTAATATTAAATCATTGGTTTTATTTTGCTAATAATTAATATTAAATCATTGGTTTTATTTTGCCAATAATTAAAATTAAATCATTGGTTTTATTTTACCAATAATTAATATTAAATCATTGGTTTTATTTTGCCAATAATTAATATTAAATCATTGGTTTTATTTCGCCAATAATTAATATTAGATCATTGGTTTTATTTTACCAATAAATAAAATTAAATCATTGGTTTTATTTTGCGAATAATTAATATTAAATCATTGGTTTTATTTTGCCAATAAATAAAATTAAATCATTGGTTTTATTTTGCGAATAATTTATATTAAATCATTGGTTTTATTTCACCAATAATTAAAATTAAATCATTGGTTTTATTTCGCCAATAATTAATATTAAATCATTGGTTTTATTTTGGGAATAATTAAAATTAAATCATTGGTTTTATTTTACCAATAATTAATATTAAATCATTGGTTTTATTTTGCTAATAATTAATATTAAATCATTGGTTTTATTTTGCCAATAATTAATATTAACTATTAATGATATAAATTACCAATAAAACAATTTCTAACAAGATAATGAGAAAAACAATGGGAAAATAAGCCAAGGCCATTCGGTTGATCTATTTAACGCAATGCTATTTTAAAATACTGGGTGTAGTCACGACAAAACCCTTAGCATTGGCACTCAATGGTAATCCGAGAGTCGCTACGTTATGCTCAATGAAATTCTCAACGACCGGAAGTCGCAGGTGCACAATAAGCTCTCGACCTGCTGATGCTCCGGATCTCAATGATTATTATTGTTATTTCTACGAACCGGGTCGCTTAAAGTGCATTGTGTTATTTAATACTTTCGGAGCGATCTCTACGCTTGCTCGTCGTACGTTGTTAGAATTTTATTAGTCAATTAATGGAGAATGGGCGGGTCGCGTGCCGCACCGAGGGGTCAATCATCAAGACTCTCTTATTGTGGCGTGACTATAGTCGTCTGCATCTTGCATCCAGCAAACAACATATTTATAACTCTTAGAATTGAAAAAAAAAATAAATTGGTTCATTAGATTTTTCAATGGTTTTTTATAAGTGAAAAAATCAATTTCCTCTCTGGGAGGGTGGGGATTTTTTTTTTCAATGGGCCAATATTTTTGGTTGGCAAACAACATATTTATAACTCTTAGAATTAAAAAAAAATTGGTTCATTAGATTTTTCATTGGTTTTTTATAAGTGAAAAAATCAATTTGCTCTCTGGGAGGATGGGGATTTTTTTTTTCATTGGGCCAATATTTTTGGTTGGCAAACAACATATTTATAACTCTTAGAATTAAAAAAATTGGTTCATTAGATTTTTCAATGGTTTTTTATAAGTGAAAAAATCAATTTGCTCTCTGGGAACCTGGGGATTTTTTTTCAATGGGCCAATATTTTTGTTTGGCAAACAACATATTTATAACTCTTAGAATTTAAAAAAAATTGGCTCATTAGATTTTTCAATGATTTTTTATATAAGTGAAAAAATCAATTTACTCTCTGGGAGGATGGGGATTTTTTTTCTTCAATGGGCCAATATTTTTGGTTCGCAAACAACATATTTATAACTCTTAGAATAAAAAAAAATTGGTTCATTAGATTTTTCAATGGTTTTTTATAAGTGAAAAAATCAATTTGCTCTTTGGGAGTCTGGGCATGTTTTTTTCAATGGGCCAATATATTTGGTTGGCAAACAACATATTTATAACTCTTAGAATCTAAAAAAAAATTGGTTCATTAGAATTTTCAATGGTTTTTTATAAGTGAAAAAATCAATTTCCTCTCTGGGAGGGTGGGGATTTTTTTTTCAATGGGCCAATATTTTTGGTTGCCAAACAATATATTTATAACTCTTAGAATCAAAAAAAAATTGGTTGATTGGATTTTTCAATGGTTTTTTATAAGTGAAAAAATCAATTTCCTCTCTGGGAGGCTGGGGATTTTTTTTTCAATGGGCCAATATTTTTGTTTGGCAAACAACATATTTATAACTCTTAGAATTTAAAAAAAATTGGTTCATTAGATTTTTCAATGGTTTTTTATAAGTGAACAAATCAATTTGCTCTCTGGGAGTCTGGGGATGTTTTTTTCAATGGGCCAATATTTTTCGTTGGCAAACAACATATTTATAACTCTTAGAATTCAAAAAAGAAATTAGTTCATTAGATTTTTCAATGGTTTTTTATAAGTGAAAAAATCAATTTGCTCTCTGGGAGGCTGGGGATGTTTTTTTCAATGGGCCAATATTTTTGGTTGGCAAACAACATATTTATAACTCTTAGAATTAAAAAAAAATTGGTTCATTAGATTTTTCAATGGTTTTTTATAAGTGAAAAAATCAATTTGCTCTCTGGGAGCCTGGGGATTTTTTGTTTCAATGGGCCAATATTTTTGGTTGGCAAACAATATATTTATAACTCTTAGAATAAAAAAAAATTGGTTCATTAGATTTTTCAAAGGTTTTTTATAAGTGAAAAAATCAATTTTCTATCTGGGAGCCTGGGGATTTTTTTTCTTCAATGAGCCAATATTTTTGGATTGGCAAACATATTTATAATTCTTAGAATTTAAAAAAATTTGGTTCATTAGATTTTTCAATGGTTTTTTTATAAGTGAAAAAATCAATTTGCTGTCTGGGAGGCTGGGGATTTTTTTTTTCAATGGGCCAATATTTTTGGTTGGCAAACAACATATTTATAACTCTTAGAATTTAAAAAAAATTTGGTTCATTAGATTTTTCAATGGTTTTTTATAAGTGAAAAAATCAATTTCCTCTCTGGGAGGCTGAGGATTTTTTTTTCAATGGGCCAATATTTTTGGTTGGCAAACAACATATTTATAACTCTTAGAATCTAAAAAAAAATTGGTTCATTAGAATTTTCAATGGTTTTTTATAAGTGAAAAAATCAATTTCCTCTCTGGGAGGGTGGGGATTTTTTTTCTTCAATGGGCCAATATTTTTGGTTGGCAAACAACATATTTATAACTCTTAGAATAAAAAAAAATTGGTTCGTTAGATTTTTCAATGGTTTTTTATAAGTGAAAAAATCAATTTGCTCTCTGGGAGGCTGGGGATTTCTTTTTCAATGAGCCAATATTTTTGGATTGCAAACAACATATTTATAACTCTTAGAATCTAAAAAAAAATTGGTTGATTGGATTTTTCAAAGGTTTTTTATAAGTGAAAAAATCAATTTTCTCTCTGGGAGTCTGGGGATGTTTTTTTCAATGGGCCAATATTTTTGGTTGCCAAACAATATATTTATAACTCTTAGAATAAAAAAAAATTGGTTCATTAGATTTTTCAATGGTTTTTTATAAGTGAAAAAATCAATTTGCTCTCTGGGAGGCTGGGGATTTTTTTTTCAATGGGCCAATATTTTTGGTTGGCTCGAAATAAGATTGCCAGTCTCAATTCCATGTGAGACATATTACTGCTCTTGTCATTATATTTCTCACAGTGCCCCACGTCTCAACTGGAATCTCAATTGAGTCCAATAATGATGATACAACGAAGCCAAGCAGGCTTAAAACCCTCGAGGTTTCTTGACGAAAACTCACTGCTCGGATCTGTACGTAACTTTAGAGAAAGATTTTTTAATATTTAATTTCTGGGGAAAAATTAATCAATATTTTACATAAAAATACACAAAATATGATCTATTTTTTTATTTAGAAAATATATTGATATACTGGAAAATATAATCTTGTACAGAATTTTTTTTATGAAAGTGGAAATATTTTTTTAAAAAGAGTTTTGACCTTTTAAATATTGAGGGATTTTTTTTCGGCAGCACAACAATAATACAGAGGACTAAATTTTTTATTGTGTAATGAAGGATTTTTTAAAACAATTTTTTAACCGAATGTATCAGATTATTTAGTAGCTGGTTAGGAATGTGTGACTCGTTCAGCGAGTCACCTTCACTTGAAGGGTCGGAAATTCTTCGAAGGTGTATCACATATTACTAAGTTTAATACCATGAGAATTTGAATAATTCGTGACAAGAGAAAAATTCGAAAAAAAAATAACGTCATTAAATATGCCAAAAAAACATTGATTTTGAATAATATTAATGAAAAGAAGTTCTTAATAAATTAACAAAAAAAGGACTTCAACAAATTCATCCTGATATTTCTTTGCATAATCTGGAAACAACCAAAATATTTTAGAAAACATTTTTGAAAATTTAGAAATTTTTTAGAAAATTGCGATTTTTCCATTTTCCAAAACGGAGCAGAAAAACAAAAATGTCAAAATATTAAAAAAAAATCTATTCGGAAAAATCAGGGACTCATTATATCAATAAATTAAATTTTCTTAAACTAATTTATTAATTTATTTCCATGAACCATTATTCAAAACCAATTATAAGTATAATTAATGAATTCAATTTTTTTCACCCCAAATTCTAATTAATTCCATATTTTGCATGTGTTTAATTAACACCTGCGCATAAAATTCGTCACAAAAAAAATCTATGCCCATGAACGAAGTAAAATAACGTTAGCTTCGGTTCTCGAATATACAAGTCTCGACTCAGTGTCTAAATATTTCCGGTCAGTCCAGTTCTGCGCCCGCTTGAATATTCTCTCCTCGTTTAATCTCTCATCTCCTCTTCAGACGCTGCGTCCAGGCAACGACCGGAATCCTCGTGACTCAGCGGACAAAAATTTGAGAAACGTTCCTTGCACCGTTGAGGAAGAAAAAAAAACTGAAGAAGATGGAAGAAAACCTGTTGGTCACAATAGCCGGAAAGATGGAAGGAAAATTCGTGTCATCGTTCGACTCCTTTCGCTCTCTTCCTACAATGCGAAGATATTTTTCACGGACGCGATCACGGAGGTCACGTTCACCAAGATGAGAACACAACGAGTGGGCAGATAATGAGAGGCTGAAGAAGTTCCTTGGGACTTGGACGAAGAGTCCACTTTTGTTCTCTTCTTATGTTCCTATTTCTCTTCTCGCAAAGCAAACTACGTGTACCGTACGTGTAGCCTCTACTATAAAATTTCAGGCTACACGTGCCGGTTGTACGAGCCTGGAATTCGTGCCGGACGAGTTGAATAATGGTGATTGCGACTATTCGCCGCCAGCCACTGCAGCAGTTTATAACACAAAAGTGTCGGCGCATCCTGGAGATTCAAATATACACTTTGTATATATTTCTACCTGAATTATTCAACCAATCATGGAAGAAAATATTGTAGGATAAATTTACACGTATGGCCATTTTGTTATAAATTTTTAAGTTCAGATTATAATTATTAAAATAGTTCAACAAGCAAATCTTTTCGTAGAATATCCCATTTTTTCAATTTGACATGAAGAAAAATTGTCTGGATTTTTTACAAAATTGTTTGTTTAATAATTCCTTGATCTTGCAGCAAATTTATAAATACAGACCGTAAAAATATTTTTTTTTATTATATCTAAATAAACAACTTTTACTATAGTATAGAAATTCTAATAAAGAGAATGAAAATTATGAAAATAGCAATCAAAATCTTATATGCTATGAATTTACAAGATTGACTGCTATTTTCATAATTTTTATTCTCTTTATTAGAAATTCTATATTAAGTAAAAGTTATTTATTTAGTTATAGTAAAAGAGAATTTTTTTACAGTCTGTATTTATAAATTTGCTGCAGGATCAAGGAATTGTTGAAAAACTATTTTGTAAAGTATTTAGACAATTTTTCTTCATGTAAAATTGAAAAAATGGGATATTTTACTGATCAAAAGATTTGCTTGTTGTGCAACCGAAATTTGAAATGTCTTTATAAAAATAGCCACGAAAGGAAACTTTTGATTGTAGACTGACGTTAATTAACAATTATGAATTGTTACGCGTTTCGGTTTTATCGAGGGAAGTGAAAATTGGTTGATTTTACGGTCGTGCTTGCACACTTGTTCGAGTCGAGTGACTCGATATAAGATTGTACCATTCTTTGCACGTCTATTCAGCTTTACCCTTCCAATAGCACTCAAGATGGTGCTCGTGTTATAGTGAAAGGACAAAGCTCTCTCACTCCCGAGCATGAGGAGAGCGTTATGGCATTTACGATGTACAAGAACACTGAAAGAAGAATAATAGCTGGCTCTTAAAACCGGTGATTTTGGACGACCTTTTACAAGTTTTTTTCACGAGTAAAATTCTCAAATTACTCAGCCACAAGAGAATTCCAAATTTTGGAAACATTTGTGATGAGCAAACACACTGGAAGAGGAATAGCCTGCGTTTATAAATTATTTTTATGAGCAAAATCCTCAAATTATTCAGCCATAAGAGAATTCCATTTTGGAAAGATTTTTGATTTTCTTTTAAGGTTTTTTCATTACTAAAATTCACAAACTACTCAGCCACAAGAGAATTCCACATTTTGGAAAGATTTTTGATTTTCTTATAAGGTTTTTTCATTACTAAAATTCACAAATTACTTAGTACTCACAAGAGAATTACAAGTTTTGGAAATATTTCATAACTTAAATCCTCAAACTACTCAGACATAATAAAATTGAAAAATTTTAAATAATTTTTTGTGTAAAAGCATTCTGGAAAAATATTAGCTCACGTTTGTAAATCATTTTTATCACTGAAATTCACAAACTATTCAGCCACAGGGGAATAAAAAATTGTTTTTCTTAGAAATTAAATATTTCTCAGCCACAATAGAATTGAAAAATTTCAAATAATTTTTCATGTTTAAGAATTCTGGAAAAATATTAACCTACGTTTGCAAGTTATTTTTATCACTGAAATTCACAAACTATTCAGCCACAAGGGAATAAAATTTTTTTCGAACTTGAGGGTTTCTTGCAGAAGAATTTGCCTTCGTTTCCACAAAAGAATTCTAAATTTAGGAAACATTTGTGATTTTCTTATAAGGTTTTTTTATCACTAAAATTCAGAAGCTACTCAGCCACAAGGGAATGTAAAATTGTCTGAAGTTGAGGATTTCTTGCAGAAGAAATTTGCCTTCGTTTCCACAAAAGAATTCTAAATTTAGGAAACATTTGTGATTTTCTTATAAGGTTTTTTTGTCACTAAAATTCAGAAGCTACTCAACCACAAGGCATTTAAAAATTGTCTGAAGTTGAGGGTTTCTTGCAGAAGAATTTGCCTTCGTTTCCACAAAAGAATCCTAAATTTAGTAAACATTTGTGATTTTCTTATAAGGTTTTTTTATCACTAAAATTCAGAAGCTACTCAACCACAAGGCATTTAAAAATTGTCTGAAGTTGAGGGTTTCTTGCAGAAGAATTTGCCTTCGTTTCCACAAAAGAATTCTAAATTTAGTAAACATTTGTGATTTTCTTATAAGGTTTTTTTATCACTAAAATTCGGAAGCTACTCAGCCACAAGGGAATGTAAAAATGTCTGAAGTTGAGGATTTCTTGTAGAAGAATTTGCCTTCGTTTCCACAAAAGAATTCTAAATTTAGGAAACATTTGTGATTTTCTTACAAGGTTTTTTTCATCACTAAAATTCAGAAGCTACTCAGCCACAAGGGAATGTAAAATTGTCTGAAGTTGAGGATTTCTTGCAGAAGAATTTGCCTTCGTTTCCACAAAAGAATTCTAAATTTAGGAAACATTTGTGATTTTCTTATAAGGTTTTTTTATCACTAAAATTCAGAAGCTACTCAGCCACAAGGGAATTTAAAATTGTCTGAAGTTGAGGATTTCTTGTAGAAGAATTTGCCTTCGTTTCCACAAGAGAATTCTAAATTTAGAAAACATTTGTGATTTTCTTATAAGGTTTTTTTATCACTAAAATTCAGAAGCTACTCAACCACAAGGCATTTAAAAATTGTCTGAAGTTGAGGGTTTCTAGCAGAAGAATTTGCCTTCGTTTCCACAAAAGAATTCTAAATTTAGGAAACGTTTGTGATTTTCTTATAAGGTTTTTTTCATCACTAAAATTCAGGAGCTACTCAGCCACAAGGGAATGTAAAATTGTCTAAAGTTGAGGATTTCTTGCAGAAGAATTTGCCTTCGTTTCCACAAAAGAATTCTAAATTTAGGAAACATTTGTGATTTTCTTATAAGGTTTTTTTATCACTAAAATTCGGAAGCTACTCAGCCACAAGGGAATGTAAAATTGTCTGAAGTTGAGGATTTCTTGTAGAAGAATTTGCCTTCGTTTCCACAAAAGAATTCTAAATTTAGGAAACATTTGTGATTTTCTTATAAGGTTTTTTTATCACTAAAATTCAGAAGCTACTCAGCCACAAGGGAATGTAAAATTCTCTGAATTTGAGGATTTCTTGTAGAAGAATTTGCCTTCGTTTCCACAAAAGAATTCTAAATTTAGGAAACATTTGTGATTTTCTTATAAGGTTTTTTTTATCACTAAAATTCAGAAGCTACTCAGCCACAAGGGAATTTAAAATTGTCTGAAGTTGAGGGTTTCTTGTAGAAGAATTTGCCTTCGTTTCCACAAGAGCAAGCAAGCGGCTTTGAGAGCCAAGGGTCTCCTCATTTTCCCACCATAAACCAACACGTGCATTTCGAGTGACGCGCCATTGTCGTCTCGCTACCTTGGCAAATATATACAGCTTAACCAAGCGAGACATAGTCACGTTTCAGAAAGTGAGTTCTGCACAGCATGTGTCAAACACGTTTCTCGAAACTTCGGCAAAACTGGCAAAATTTGCCCTCTGGGAAATCAACGCCTTTTTCGGCTTCCGACGTACAATTATTGGTCCCACAGTGACCGCATTGTAAAATCAGCAACGAATAGCAGGAACGATTCAAAGTTTCTCTTTCGCAGAGTTAAAAATATTTCAGTATTCAGTCATAAAAAATTTACCAGTAATTTTTTTTCTGGATGATTTTTTTTTTAATTTTAGGATTTTTTTTAGAAACATAATATTATTCCACTTATTTGGTATTAAAAAATGTCATAAAAATGGATAAAAAAAGTTGTAAGCTTTCATTAATTAATAGAATGAAAATTTATTGTTCAACATTACTATTATTATTATAGTATAATAATTTTTGACAACTGATTTTTCAAATGTATTTCGAATCAAATATCCAGGACGAATTGTGACAATAAATGGTCCTTCATTTTTGTAAAATATATAAAAATACCTGAAAAATATGGCTGAATTTTTTTTTGTAAATTCTGCCAATTATTTAAAAAATTGAGCATTTAAAAATCTTATTATTATTGGAATAATAATAATAATAATACTTTCGTACCAATTCTCCATGTTCTTACTCTAACTCAAATGAAACCAATGATTAAATAAATAAATTATATAATAATAAACTTAAAAATAATAATAATTATTATTGTTAATTATCATTATATAGTTTATTTAATAATTAGTTTCATTTTATTTAGAGTAGGAAAATAGAGAATTGGTAAGAAATTATTATTATTATTATTCCAATAATAATAATAATTTCTTACTAATTCTCTATTTTCTTACTCTAAGTAAAATGAAACTAATTATTAAATAAATAAAAAAATTATTATTTAGAATAAGAAAATGGAAAATTGGTACGAAATTATTATCATTATTATTATTCCAATAATAATAATAATAATAATTTCGTACCAATTCTCTACTTTCGTATTCTAAATAAACATTCTCTTATTGTAAATAATAATTTACGAAATTATTATTATTATTATTATTGGAATAATAATAATAATTTCGTATCAATTCTCTACTTTCGTATTCTAAATAAACATTCTCTTATTGTAAATAATAATTTACGAAATTATTATCATTATTATTATTGGAATAATAATAATAATAATAATTTCGTATCAATTCTCTATTTTCTTATTCTATATAAATTGAACCGAATTATTAAATAAATAAACAAATACTATTTGAGAGTAATTGGAACTACAATTCTGCTCCATCATTCCATGCTCTACAGACAACGTGAGATATACGACCTCTACCGTAGTAGCAGTAGTAGTAGCAGTAGTAGTAGTAGTAGTATACAACAAGAACTCGAGACAGAGCCGAGGATAGCAAGATACGCTTGAAGTACTCGCACGCTCGTTGCACTACGAGCTTTACGCCACAACTTCGACAACCAACGTGTGTTTGTACTCTTCATCGTACACGCATTGCTATATCACAAGATGAGAAGAGGCCTGTGTGTCAGTTTCTAGTAGTTCTTCCACGTATTGTATACAAAACGAGTAGCGTGTTTCAGAGCGCATGGGAGATTTTCTCAGTTGCTGAGGCCAGGACCTTTCTCCAACAACCTCGACCGTCTACCACATGTTTTTCTTTTTTTTCTTCTTTTTTTTTCTTTTTTTTTCTTCTTTTTATTCTTCTTTTTCTCTCCATCTTTTATTGACATAAATTGCTGTTTATTCTCTTGGCAATAACTTGTTACTTTGAAAAGTGTTTTCAAATATCAACCCATGTAGTTTTTTTTTTTACAGTTGTTGCTTTATCGCTCCACAAACTCGGCTCTTGTGAAATATACGGACGAAAAAAAAAAGAGGAGATGGCGGAATCTCGGTGAAAAATTGGGAAAAAATGTCTTAAGTTTGTTTGCTTCTGGCCTGAAAGCCGACGGCTTATTTCTTATCTCTTGGAGATTCTAGACACGCTCGATTATTAGTTTACTTTGGGATATAACTAAGAGCGAAATTCTCTCACAAAGCGAGAAGATCGTTCTTGTGAAAAAAAAGAAATAATACCTTTTTTTACTCATGGAAATATTCGTAATAGATTTAGTAAAATTGTTTTTTATCATTAGTTTACTTTGAAACAGAAAATTGTTTACAAAAACAGAAAATACTTTTTCGTAAAAAAAAGACTTTTTTGATTCAGGAAAATATTCGAAATAGATTTGAAAAAAAAAATTGTTTTTATCATTAGTTTACTCTGATATTCTTAAGAGAACAATTTTATCCCAAAATGGAAAGGTGCTTGTTATTTTTTTTAAGTCCGTCACGATTATAATCTCGAAAATGTATTTTTCTATTTTTTTTATAACTAAGAACGAAATTCTCTCACAAAGCGAGAAGATCATTTTCGTGAAAAAACAGAAATAATCCCTTTTTTTCACTCACGAAAATGTTCGTAGTAGATTCAGTAAAATTGTTTTTTATCATTAGTTTACAAAAACAGAAAATACTTTTTCGTAAAAAAAAGGCTTTTTTCATTCAAGAAAATATTTGAAATAGATTTGAAAAAAAATTGTTTTTATCGTTAGTTTACTCTGATATTCTTAAGAGAACAATTTTATCCCAAAATTGAAATATACTTCTTATTTTTTGAAAATTCAGTCACGATTATAGTCTCGAAAATGTATTTTTCTATTTTTTTTAATAACTAAGAACGAAATTCTCTCACAAAGCGAGAAGATCATTCTTGCGAAAAAAAAAGAAATGATACCTTTTTTTACTCACGAAAATATTCGTAATAGATTTATTAAAATTGTTTTTTATCATTAGTTTACTTTGAAACAGAAAATTGTTTACAAAAACAGAAAATACTTTTTCGTAAAACAAAAAAGACTTTTTTCATTCAGGATAATATTTGAAATAAATTTGCAAAAAAAAAAATTGTTTTTATCATTAGTTTACTCTGATATTCTTAAGAGAACAATTTTATCCCAAAATGGAAATTTACTTCTTATTTTTTTAAATTCAGTCACGATTATAATCTCGAAAATGTATTTTTCTATTTTTTTTTATAACTAGGAACGAAATTCTCTCACAAAGATAGAAGATCATTCTTGTGAAAAAAAAAGAAATGATACCTTTTTTTACTCACGAAAATATTCGTAATAGATTTATTAAAATTGTTTTTTATCATTAGTTTACTTTGAAACAGAAAATTGTTTACAAAAACAGAAAATACTTTTTCGTAAAACAAAAAATACTTTTTTCATTCAGGAAAATATTCGAAATAGATTTGAAAAAAAAATTGTTTTTATCATTAGTTTACTCTGTTATTCTTAAGAGAACAATTTTATCCCAAAATGGAAAGGTGCTTGTTATTTTTTTTAAGTCCGTCACGATTATAATCTCGAAAATGTATTTTTCTATTTTTTTTATAACTAAGAACGAAATTCTCTCACAAAGCGAGAAGATCATTCTCGTGAAAAAAAGAAATAATACCTTTTTTCACTCATGGAAATATTCGTAATAGATTCAGTAAAATTGTTTTTTATCATTAGTTTACTTTGAAACAGAAAATTGTTTACAAAAACAGAAAATACTTTTTCGTAAAACAAAAAAGACTTTTTTCATTCAGGAAAATATTCGAAAAAGATTTGAAAAAAAATAGTTTTTATCATTAGTTTACTCTGATATTCTTAAGAGAACAATTTTATCCCAAAATTGAAATTTACTTCTTATTTTTGAAAATTCAGTCACGATTATAGTCTCGAAAATGTATTTTTCTATTTTTTTTTATAACTAAGAACGAAATTCTCTCACAAAGATAGAAGATCATTCTTGCGAAAAAAAAAAGAAATGATACCTTTTTTCACTCACGAAAATATTCGTAGTAGATTCAGAAAAATTGTTTTTTTATCATTAAGTAGTTTACTTTGAAACAGAAAATAGTTTACAAAAACAGAAAATACTTTTTCGTAAAACAAAAAAGCCTTTTTTCATTGAGGAAAATATTTGAAATAAATTCAGTAGAATTGTTTTTTATCATTCGTTTACTTTGTAACAGAATATAGTTTACAAAAACAGAAAATATTTTTTCATAAAAAAAAGCCTTTTTTCATTCAGGAAAATATTTGAAAAAGATTTTTAAAAAAATTGTTTTTATGATTAGTTTACTCTGATATTCTTAAGAGAACAATTTTATCTCAAAATGGAAAGGTATTTATTATTTTTTTAAATTCTGTCACGAGTATAATCGCCAATATGTATTTTTCTTTTTTTTCATTATGGTGCGACAAAATAAAATGTGATGATAGTCGAGATGTGGGAGTCTCGTGGATAACATGATACAGAGATCCCGGAAGCCGGTATAGAATTTCCAAGGAGTCACTGCAATTGACTGTGTGTCACTGAATCGGATGAATCGTCGAGTCGTTCGTTTGTGGCTACGACTACGAAATATAATATACTTAGTCGATTCATTTACATGGTGGGCAGCATCGTTTTTATCTTCTACATAATTCAAGATTTTTAAAAACAATTAAATCACAATTTTCAGGATGTAAAAAAAAGAAATTATTCTTTCTGAGAGAAATATGTTTTTAAAGTCCAAAGATTCATATTAAAATTAAAAATAAAGCCACAAAAAAATGCCCTTCAATATTCAAAAATTACTCCAACCACAAATTTTTAATTACATAGAAAACATAAAATAAATGCGAATTATTTAGCATATTATTTTCTGAACAAACGTGAAATTCACATAGAACTTTAAGAATTTTTTCAGGACCGAAGAAAGACTCAAGAAAATTGCCAGAAAATTTCAGGAGTCCAGAAAACGTCAGGTCGAAGAATTCTCAAGATTTGACCAGTGAAAACCATGAGATTGAATGCACCATAGGAGATGTAGTGCAATGAACTGACCGAGAGGCTTTCCTTTCTCTTCGTCATCTCTAAAAGGAGAGCCAAAGGGCCTACGTGACTTGGAAAAGAAATTCGTCCCCCAGCCATCGTCGTCATCGTTTCCCATAGGAAAGAAGAGAGAAAAAAAGAAGAGGAAGAAAACGCCCATCGAGTTATGGCTTCCCAACGAATGTGTCAACGATTCTGTAGAGTCGTTCGAAGAATTATAACGGTGTGTGAATAATAAATAGTGTGCACAAGTCGTAGGTGTACACTGGGTATACGATAAATAGCCTTAAGCGTTAACGACTTGCACCGAGACTTTTTATGGATGTCTTGCTTTGCGAAAAATAGAATGAGGCTTAAGAACATGTGGTACCAATTGCAGCAGCAACTTATGCAAACAAATGTGCGAGATTCAGTTTAAGAAATGTAGTGTAACCATATGATATATATTTACAAATTATGTATACATATATTATGCTACTATGGAGAATATATACTCGATATCTTTCTCCTTCTCTTCTGGCACTTGTCATAACTTATCAAAACGGGCAAGCATAGTCTGTGTTCCAGTTACACTCGATTATTACTGCTGGAGTTTAACGAGCGAGCAAGCTTAAAGTGTAGGAGAGACTAGGTACACTCTTGTTTTGCTCGCTGTATTGCTGCTGCTGCTGCGTGACGAGCACCACGAACGATGCAAGCGAGATATGAGAAAATAAGGATTTGCTGAAGGCTTATGGAAAAATTGATATTATAGAGGCTGGAATGCTTTCAGTTAGATATATTCGTGGGAATTTTCGTTTTCAAAGTCTTTATGCGTTTTGTAGAACGTTTTGTGCTACAAAGTTTAAGGAAATTGTGTAAAGGAGATATGCGAAAATAAGAACTTGTTGAAGGCTTATGGAAAAAGTTGGAATGCTTTAAGCTCGATAAATTCGTGGGAATTATTTTTTAAAAGTCTTTCTGTGCTTTGTGGAACATTTTGTGCTACAAAGTTTAACAAAAAGATGTAAACGATATGGGAAAATAAGGATTTGTTGAAGGCTTATGGAAAAATTGATATTATAGAGGCTGGAATGCTTTCAGCTAGATATATTCGTGGGAATTTTTTTTAAAAGTCTTTCTGTGCTTTGTGGAACGTTTTGTACTACAAAGTGTAAGGAAATTATGTAAAGGAGATATGAGAAAATAAGGATTTGTTTAAGGCTTATGGAAAAATTGATATTATAGAGGCTGGAATGCTTTCAGTTAGATATATTCGTGGGAATTTTTTTTAAAAGTACTTTTGTGCTTTGTGGAACATTTTGTGCTACAAAGTTTAACAAAAAGATGTAAACGATATGGGAAAATAAGAATTTGTTTAAGGCTTATGGAAAAATTTATATTATGGAGGCTGGAATGCTTTCAGTTAGATATATTCGTGGGAATTTTTTTTAAAAGTATTTTTGTGCTTTGTGGAACGTTTTGTGCTACAAAGTTTAACAAAACGATGTAAACGATATGGGAAAATAAGGATTTGTTGAAGGCTTATGGAAAAATTGATATTATACAGGCTGGAATGCTTTCAGCTAGATATATTCGTGGGAATTATTTTTAAAAGTCTTTCTGTGCTTTGTAGAACGTTTTGTGCTACAAAGTGTAAGGAAATTATGTAAAGGAGATATTAGAAAATAAGGATTTGTTTAAGGCTTATGGAAAAATTGATATTATAGAGGCTGGAATGCTTTCAGTTAGATATGTTCGTGGGAATTTTTTTTAAAAGTATTTTTGTGCTTTGTGGAACATTTTGTGCTACAAAGTTTAACAAAAAGATGTAAACGATATGGGAAAATAAGAATTTGTTTAAGGCTTATGGAAAAATTTATATTATGGAGGCTGGAATGCTTTCAGTTAGATATATTCGTGGGAATTTTTTTTTAAAGTACTTTTGTGCTTTGTGGAACATTTTGTGCTACAAAGTTTAAGGAAATTATGGAAAGGAGATATGAGAAAATAAGGATTTGTTTAAGGCTTATGGAAAAATTGATATTATAGAGGCTGGAATGGTTTCAGCTAGATATATTTATGGGAACTTTTTTTAAAAGTCTTTTTGTGCTACAAAGTTTAAGGAAATTATGTAAAGGAGATATGAGAAAATAATTATTTGTTGAAGGCTTATGGAAAAATTGATACTATAGAAGTTGGAATGATTAGATATATTCGTGGGAATTTTTTTAAAAGTCTTTATGCGTTTTGTGGAACGTTTTCTGCTACAAAGTTTAACAAAACGATGTAAACGATATGGGAAAATAAGGATTTGTTGAAGGCTTATGGAAAAATTGATATTACAGAGGCTGGAATGCTTTCAGCTAGATATAATCGTGGGAATTATTTTTAAAAGTCTTTCTGTGCTTTGTAGAACGTTTTGTGCTACAAAGTTTAAGGAAATTATGTAAAGGAGATATAAGAAAATGAGTATTTATTGAAGGCTTATGGAAAAATTGATATTATAGAAGTTGGAATGATTAGATATATTCGTGGGAATTTTTTTAAAAGTCTTTATGCGTTTTGTGGAACGTTTTCTGCTACAAAGTTTAACAAAATGATGTAAACGAGATATGAGAAACTAAGGATTTGTTGAAAGCTTATGGGAACGTTGATATTGTAGAGATTGGAATATTTTTAACTGGATAAAATCGTGGGAATTATTTTAAAAAGTCTTTACGCGTTTTGTAGCAATTTTTATCCTACAAAGTTTAGCCGAACGATGCAAGCGAGATATGGGAAAATAAGGATTTGTTGAAGGCTTATGGGAATATTGATATTATAGAAGTTGGAATGTTTTAAGCTAGATAAATTTGTGGGAATTTTTTAAAAGTCTTTCTGCACTTTGTGCAATGTTTTCTGCTACAAAGTTTAGTGGAAAATATCATAAGCATAATAACATAAAATTTGTATATATTTTAAGACTTTTGAGTAAGCTTTTGTGAAACAGTTTTGTGCGATAAATTATGATATCAGAGAAAGATATTTGTTACAGGATGTGTCCTAAAAGTAGAGAAACGATTACAGTCATGATTTTGTTATGATAACTAATTATCATTTCTTTTCTGTGACACTTTTTCCAAGAATAGGACGTAATTTTTCATTGATGTTAATGTCGGACGAATAACTTTGTTTTGTTAAAAGACGTTTTGCAATTTGACCTTCTAAATAGTTTATAGTGATTGTCTTTTGACTATTATAGGCGTTTATTTATGAACAAGCTTTTTTGCTCGGTAAATAACAGACGGTAATTTAAAGACGATTAGAGTACTGTCAATTATCGCAACCGGTAATTTATATGTATTTGAATTTGCTTCAAATGTACATTCGCAAACAAAAATTTGATTCTATTAGAATTTTTGTACTTTATATGAGAAAAATCTGAAAAAATTCTTTCTTTTTCTTAAAATAATGAAATTCTATGCAAATGAAACTTTTTTTCAAAAATATCTATGCAAAATGTCTTAAAAGACATTGTATGAAAAATTTCTTTTCGATATCGTTATTTAATACACAAAACTTTATAGCAACGCTTAAAATCAATTAAATTTATAGAAATGCATAAAGTCGATAGAATTTACTTAATTAGCGGAAGAAAAATATTCGGTTGACTGAACGAAATAATTGTTGTAGTAAATAAATTACTACATGACTTCTCTGTGGCCGTGTATCGAATTTTATGGATGAATGCTTCGGCAATAATTGACTGTAGTTATGAAATTAAGGTTTCGCTAATTGCAATTAAATTATCTTCAGTATTTTATTTTTATTCTACACAAAAAATATTTAAAAAAGAAAAGAAAGAAGAAATTTTTAATCTAATTAAACATTAGCATATTCCATCAATTCTCAATTACATTTTCTCCAAAAATATTATTTCAATTCTAAAAAAATTATATCATAAAACAAACACTCTTTTTTAATCAACATTTTAACATTTCTTTTAATCAACAAAATATTTTTATGACAAATTTCAATTGAATTTTTCCTAGAAAATTATTTTTATTCAATTCCCACAGAATATTATTTCAATTAAAAGGAAAATTATATTTAAAAAAAAATAGTCAATTAAAATATTTTTCGATCAACATTTTAGTATTTTTTTTAATCAACAAAATATTTTTTGGCAAATTTCAATTCAATTTTCCCTAGAAAATTATTTTTATTCAATTCCCACAGAATATTATTTCAATTAAAAGGAAAATTATATTTAAAAAAAAAACAAATACTCAATTAAAATATTTTTCGATCAACATTTTAGTATTTTTTTTAATCAACAAAATATTTTCATGACAAATTTCAATTGAATTTTTCTTAGAAAATTATTTTTATTCAATTCCCACAGAATATTATTTCAATTAAAAGAAAAATTATATTAAAAAAAAACAAATACTCAATTAAAATATTTTTCGATCAACATTTTAGTATTTCATTTAATCAACAAAATATTTTGTTTGACAAATTTCAATTGAATTTTTCCTAGAACATTATTTTTATTCAATTCCCACAGAATATTATTTCAATTAAAAGGCAAATTATATAAAAAAAACAAATACTCAATTAAAATATTTTTTCGATCAACATTTTAGTATGTTTTTTAATCAACAAAATATTTTCATGACAAATTTCAATTGAATTTTTCTTAGAACATAATTTTTATTGAATTCCCACAGAATATTATTTCAATTAAAAGGCAAATTATATAAAAAAACAAATACTCAATTAAAATATTTTTCGATCAACATTTTAGCATTTCTTTTAATCAACAAAATATTTTTTTTGGCAAAGTTCAATTGAATTTTTCCTAGAACATTATTTTTATCCAATTCCCACATAATATTATTTCAATTAAAAGGCGAATTATATTAAGAAACAAATTTTCAATTACAATTTTTTTTCGTTCAACTTTTACTATTTTTTCCAATGATCAAAATATTCCTTTGGCCACTTTCGATAATTCGATATAGACTCAAGCGATATTTGGACACACTATGTAAATCCGTTTGCCTAAAAATTAGCGTATTCCGTCAGCCTTGAATTTATTGTGTGTCGACTGAATGAATCAACGTTCTCGCTGTTAGAGGCAACGGCATCAGCAGCAGCAGCAGCAGCAGCAGCAGCAGTAGCAGCAGCAAAAGCGGCAACGTGCTCGATTGAATCAGCTTGAACTGATGAAATTGACCGAAGGGACGACGGACGGTTTTGTTCAGTCAATTTAAATTCATCGATTATCTAGCCGATTAATCGTAGATGACAAAACCAGACAGTTAAACCTATCATAGATAAAAGCTTCAACATAATTCCTTTTCTCACGGTGCAATTTAAGCCACGTGATCCTTAAAACAACTCACCAGATGATATTTTCTTCAAAAACACAAACTTGCAATAATTTCGCCTTTTCGTTAAAAAAAACACTCTTTATTTTAATTTTTTCACACAAAAATCAACCGGATAAACTTGTTGCAAGATTCGAGCGTGTGCGATCGACAGCTCGATCGAAACTGAGAAAAATATTTCGACCGTTAAGCGTCCAACAGGCGGCGAATGTGGCGCTACCAGCGTTAAAATTTTTCGTAAACTCGAAAATTTCGTATCGTTGCTCCAAAGCAAAATTGTATTGTAATATATAGTATTAAGTGCGAAGATTCCTGCGGGCGAATTGATCCTCACCTCTGTGATCGTTGGAAAGCGTAGATTTCCTTATATCCTTGTTTTTGGCTGGTGAAGAATTTTCACGATTATTAATTATTGTAAACGATCACGTGGGGGATGTTTTTATTTTTTTTTGTGAAAAAAATCGAGGGTTAAAAATGGTAAATTAGGATATATGGGACGCGACGATCGCGCCAACGGGGCCCGGGGAGCGACTCGGGAGCGACTGACTATGCTTTGAGCTCTGCTCTCGTAGGCCCCCCTTAATCCCACCTCTTCTTGCCTTACCATTACTTTTCTCCGACCACCATTTTGACCGTCGATGCGGCCGACGCTGATGCGATGGAGGGATATTCTATATACTATATACCAGGTGTAGACTAAGTAGTAAACTAGTGGTAGTAGTAGTAGTAGTAGTAGTATTGCTTGGGTCATATTTGAAATGGAAATGCAATGGGTTCTGAATCCTGTAAAATTATACTTTGCCATAAATGAGCTTTTTACTATTGCTATAAATGTCGTGTATATTTTCTCTCATTCTGAAGACAAGGCTCATGATATTATTATTGTTTACGGGGAAGTTGATTTTGTGTTAGAATTTATTTAGTTATTTTATTCTATTTTGTTTCCTTGTAGAGGAAGCTTTGTTTTTGGGAATAATTCTTTTTTTTCGAGATTTTCATGTCAGGACACTCAGAATGGTCTAAAACGTCGAGAAAAGTGGTTTAGAAAAAATGTCTGTGTGTGTGTGTGGACAATTTTTTGTTAGCACGATAGCTGTCGCAATTTTTAAGATATCGGGCTCAAATTTGAACCAAGAGTAAACTGTCGTTAAACAAGGTATGGGATTGAATTTGGCGTTAATCCATCAAGGTGTTCAAAATTTATGGCATTTTGAATTTTTTGGAGAATGTCAGCTCGGGCTCTAACTCCCGTAATTTTTATGATGTCCGACTCAAATTTGGAACAGAAGTGGACTGTTATCAAATAGTGTTTGGGATTAAATTTGGTGTCAATTCGTTAAGGGGTTCACAATTTATGGCATTTTTAAATTTTTTGACATTTTTTTGTTCGTGCTCTAACTTTTGCAATTTTTAAGATATCGGGCTCAAATTTGATCCACAAGTGGACTGTTATTAAATAAAGTTTGGGAGTGAATTTGACGTCAATCCGTTAAGGGGTTTAAAATTTATGGCATTTTCAATTTTTTGTTCGTGCTCTAACTTCCGCAATTTTTAAGATATCGGGCTCAAATTTGGTCGACAAGTAGAGTGTGGGTAAACTAAACATCAGTTCGAATCTGGCGAGAATCTGTCGAGGGGTTCAAAACTAATGGCATTTAAAATTTTTTTAAACAAGGCTGCAAAGTAGAACTTTGCAAATGGCTTCTTCATTATTGTTGGATTTTTACAAAGTTTCCTCTATGAGAAAGCCAAAATAGATTAGCATGCTTCCTCATAGAGGTAGATTTGTAAAAATCCAATAATAATGAGGAAGGAATTTGCAAAGTTCTACTTTGCAGCCTTGTTTTAAATTTGTTATGGTGGAAAATGGGATTTGAAAAGGGACTTTAATAAGAAAATATTAATAATATTGGGCCTTACTAGCGACGTTTGAATTAACTATTTTTGCTCTTTATTGGAATTTTTAAGTAGTAAACTAGTAGTAGTATTGCTTCGGTCATATTTGATATGGAAATGCAATGGGTTCTTCTGAATCCTGTAAAATTATCCTCTGCCATAAATGAGCTGTTTACTATTACTATAAACGTCCTCTAGCTGTATATTTTCTCCCATTCTGAAGATGAAGCCCACGTTGTTATTACTGTTTATGGAGAAGTCGATTTTGTGTTAGAATTTATTTATTTATATATTAACTATTTATTTATTTTTTATTTTTTAAAATTTGTTATCGGTGAAAAATGGGATAAGACAAGAAAAATTTAACAAGAAAATGTTTATAAAATTGCTACGTTTGTATTGATTGTTTTTGCTGTTTGTTGGACTTTTAGTTTTAACTTATTAAGATAGTCACAATTTTTTAAGTATTTGTTTTTTTTTCTTTGCTCTGCTAACTTTTTGGAGTAAATATATAGTCTGATGATAAATTTACAATAAAAGTTGTAATATTAAATAGATAGTAAATAATTTAAAGAATCTAAAAAAAAAAGTCTATGGAACAATATTTTCTTTGTAAATTTCTTCTAGATTATTTTTGTTTTTGTTAGATTCTAATCAGTGACTCCATATTTTTTTGTGTAGAGCTATGAAAAAGTTCCCACCGGACGATTTCCGACTTTACAAGATTTGGGAGGTTTCGAAGGGTTCGTGTGGATCCTGGAAGGCTTCTCTGATACACAAGTGACTTAATTTGTCAAGAAATCCCTAAGAAATGTTAAACTACGTTGGTACATTCACCAGACATTTACTTTATTACGCAAGAGAACATACTGAACAATTTTCAACTCTCCCACAATTTTCCTCAACTAAAAATTCATGACAAAATTAATTCCATAATTGTTAAAAATAAAAATGAACGATTTTTTTCCTAGAAAAAATATTTTTTAAGTGAAAAAGATCATTTAGAAAAAATATAGTTCACCCACTTATCTTTTCTAAAAGATCGTTTCACATTCTCAGCAAAAAATCATCATTGCCATAATTTAATCTTCTTTTTAACATTAAAAAAAAAAAAAAATTTCCAACATCTTCTATTATACATATTTTTAAATCAACTATTTAAAAAATCTTCACTATATTTAATAAAAATTCTGCATAAATCCACAATAATATCAACTCACCAACACAATAATAAATCCCAATAAAACTGAAAAAAAAGGATGCAAAGTAGAACCTTGCACATTGCTTCCTCATTATTTTTCCCGTTTGACAAAGCTACCTCTGTGAGGAAGTATGTTATTCAATTTTTGGCTTCCTCATAGAGGAAGCTTTATAAAACGCGAAAAATAATGAGGAAGCAATGTGCAAGGTTCTACTTTGCATCCTTGTTTTAATTAGATAAATATACATGTTGTGGATTCGCCTTTTCTATTTCGTTATTGCGTTATTTCGTGATTATTAGAGCGTTTCCGAAGTGAATGTGATAATGTATATTTTTTAAAATAATTCAACATTCCATAAAATCAAAAATGTCATACCGTTCGTCACTAAATTATACATATATAATGGCTGAATATTGTTTCATTTATATACAAAATTTGAGATCGCTATCTTAAGTTTTGCAAAAGTTACAATAGAGCGATAATGTCAATTTTTTGAAAAATTCAAAACATCATAAAATTTTTACGGCTCAACCGATCTTAACCAAATTCAATAGCGATCACCGGCATATGAAAGCTCAAATTCATACCGATTTTTAGATCGATATCTCAAAAATTGAAAGAGTTATCGCGTAAACAGACATTTTTCGAAAAATTAAAAAACGCGTAATAATTTAACGATGAAGTGGATTTTAACAAAAATTTGTATGAACGATGAGGCTTGATCCCTCTATCTATGGTCCAAATTTCAGGTTGATATCTCAAGGCCTTCTCGAGTTATAAAGGTTTACATTTTTCGATTGTGTAACATACACACACACACACATACACACACACATACACACACACACACACACATACAGACATTTTTTCTAAATCACTTTTCTCGATGTTTTGGACCATTCTGAGTGTACTGACATGAAAATCTCGAAAAAAAATTTTTTCACGAAAACAAAGCTTCCTCTATGAGGAAGCAAAAAATAAAAATTTCCAACATCTTCTATTATACATATTTTTAAATCAACTATTTAAAAAATCTTTACTATATTTAATAAAAATTCTCTATAAATCCACAATAATATCAACTCACCAAGACAATAATAAATCCCAATAAAACTGAAAAAAAAGCATAAAAATAAACCTCTGTAATACCTCATCATTTATATAAAACGAATCTCAATTGATTGAGTAATTAATAACGTGTATCAAAGTTTAATAGACAATTAACAATTTTATAATGCATCGTGTTTTTTGTTTTGTTTTGGAAATTCCATCATCGTCATCGTTCGTCGCGGGAGGTCGTGAGGCTCTTCGATTCTCTTGCTCTCGGCAGTTTCGATGCGGTACCGCGTAACTCGCGGCATTCGACGTAGAATCGTATACCGAATGCTCGAGGGTGAGCAGCAAGAGCCAAGAAAATCGCTTGCGTGCCAACATCGTGAGTTCCCAACGGAGTGTACGAAGTTATAGGGGCCTCGAGAGTCCCTCGCTCGGTTGGACGTAGACGTTTCTTCTCTCCCTGCGTGAGGAAAAGAGGGGGAGGCACACTCGGAAGGATCCTGACTTGGTCTGGTCTTCTAAGATGCGGTGGTGGTGTGTTCGAAGGAGCCGAAGTTTTCAGCACGGTGAATACGCGTGTAACCATGCCGAGAACCTGTTCCCCCGTGGTGAGCTGCTCCGTTGCTGCTGCTGCTGCTGCTGCGAGCGAACGCCATTTCAAAGAGCATTACTACAGCTCTTTAAAGTTGCTCCTTCTTTCTTGGAGCGATTTCTCACCAGTGCACTTTACTTGCTTGGTATTGGCCACTGTGTCTGGCCGCAGACAAGTTCTTTCCATTCGCCTTTGAGTCTTCATTGTAATTCAATATTTTGCAATTTTAGAGAAAAATTGTGAAAGCCTTGTTAGTTTTTTATTGCAATTTTGCATTATTAGGGAGAAAGTTTGATAGCCGGGTTAATATTTTTTTTGCTTTTGCTTCCTCATAGAGGAAGCTTTGTTTTCATGAAATAAAAATTTTCGAGATTATGTTAGGAGACTTAGAATTGTCCAAAACGCCCAGAAAAATGATCTAGAAAAAATGTCCGTATGTATGTGTGTTTGTGTGTGTGTGTGTATACAGCTCCGAAAATTTGAACGCCGATAACTCAAGAACGGTTTTGTATATCGCGCTCAAATTTGGCACACTAGTGTAGCAGCAAATCCTCTTCAACTGTACCAATTTTCGACAAAATCTGTGCGAAAATTTCGATTTTATGCCGTTTTGAATTTTTTGAAAAAAGGACGTGGTCGCTCTAACTTTCGTAAAATTTAGTCTATTTTGCTAAATAGTTGGTTATAAGAGTAGGTGCACTCAATGCTGTTTGGTATTGAATTTAGCTCGAATCGGTAAAGTGGTTCAGATTTTATGGAATTTTGAATTTTTCAAAAAATTGACATTATTGCTCTATTGTAACTTTTGCAAAACTTGAAATAGCGAGCTCAAATTTTGTATATAAATGAAACAATATTCAGCCATTATATATGTATAATTTAGTGACTAACGGTATGAAATTTGTGATTTTATGGAATGTTGAATTATTTTTAATAATATACGTTATCACATTTACTTTCGAAAACGCTCTAATAATAACGAAATAACGGAATAACGAAATAGAAAAAGCGAATTCACAACATGTTTATTTATCTAATTTAAAAAAGGATGCAAAGTAGAACCTTGCACATTGCTTCCTCATTATTTTTCGCTTTTTACAAAGCTTCCTCTATGAGGAAGCCAAAATTGAATACCATACTTCCTCATAGAGGTAGCTTTGTAAAAAGCGAAAAATAATGAGGAAGCAATGTGCAAGGTTCTACTTTGCATCCTTTTTATTGCAATTTTGCATTATTAGGGAGAAAGTTTGATAGCCGGGTTAATATTTTTTTTGCTTTTGCTTCCTCATAGAGGAAGCTTTGTTTTCATGAAAATAATTTTTTTCGAGATTTTTATGTCAGGACACTTAGAATTGTTCAAAACGTCTAGAAAAATGATCTAGAAAAAATGTCCGTATGTATGTGTGTTTGTGTGTGTATGTGTATACAACTCCCAAAATTCGAACGCCGATAACTCAAGAACGGTTTTGTATATCGCGCTCAAATTTGGCACACTAGTGTAGCAGTAGATCCTCTTCAACTGTAGCAATTTTCGACAAAATCTGTGCGAAAATTTCGATTTTATGCCGTTTTGAATTTTTTGAAAAAAGGACGTGGTCGCTCTAACTTTCGTAAAATTTAGTCTATTTTGCTAAATAGTTGGTTATAAGAGTAGGTGCACTCAATGCTGTTTGGTATTGAATTTAGCTCGAATCGGTAAAGTGGTTCAGATTTTATGGAATTTTGAATTTTTCAAAAAATTGACATTATTGCTCTATTGTAACTTTTGCAAAACTTGAAATAGCGAGCTCAAATTTTGTATATAAATGAAACAATATTCAGCCATTATATATGTATAATTTAGTGACAAACGGTATGAAATTTGTGATTTTATGGAATGTTGAATTATTTTTAATAATATACGTTATCACATTTACTTTCGAAAACGCTCTAATAATAACGAAATAACGGAATAACGAAATAGAAAAAGCGAATTCACAATATGTTTATTTATCTAATTTAAAAAAGGATGCAAAGTAGAACCTTGCACATTGCTTCCTCATTATTTTTCGCTTTTTACAAAGCTTCCTCTATGAGGAAGCCAAAATTGAATAACATACTTTTTTGCTTCCTCAGAGAGGAAGCTTTGTAAAAAGCGAAAAATAATGAGGAAGCAATGTGCAAGGTTCTACTTTACATCCTTTTTTTATTTTTATCTACAATGTAATTTAAAATTTTCTAAATATTAGACGCAATTTTGCATTTTTAGGGAGGAATTTTGAAAAAGACATGTTATGTTTTTTTTTCTCCTTATTTTTTTATGCAATTCTTACATATTAGATACAAGTCTGTGCTTCTTTCTTGGAGAAATTTCACACCAGTGCATTTTTCTTGCTTGGTATTGGCCACTCTGTCAGGCCGCAGACAAGTTCTTTCGATTGGCCTTTGAGTCTTCATTGAAATTCAATATTTCTTACATATTAGATGCAATTTTGCAATTTTAGAGAATAATGTTGATAGCCTTGTTATTTTTTAATTTTTACCTTCAATGTAAACATTTCCTAAATATTAGACACAATTTTGCAATGTTATGGAAAACTTTTGATAGCCAGTATCTTTTTTGTTTGTTTTTTGTTTCTTCTTTTTTTCATTGTAATTCACCCATTCTTACATATTAGATGCAATTCTGAACTTTTGGAAAATTTCATTGTAATTCAATATTTCGTACATATTAGATGCAATATTGCAATTTCAGGGAAAAGTTTTGATAGCCTTGTTATTTTTTTATTTTTATTTTATTTTTTTTATCTCGATTCATTTCGATGATAATCACGAGGTATAAAAGTAATTGAAATGGATGAAAACTAGGACTACTAGTTTAGTACTAGTTAGTACTAAATTCAATATTAATACATTGAAATTGACGTAGATGATAAAGCATCTATAAAAATGTTATCAACCTTGTACTCAACGTACTCAAGTAACAGCAAATACTCTTAACATAAAATCCTTTTCCATTCTATATTTTCATTGGAGATCCATTTCCATTTCCAAGCTCTATTCTCGACACATAATCTCTTATAATTCTCCGTATCAGCGCTTAATCAGATTGCATACATTATTAACGCAAAAAAAAAAAATTCTATAAACAGATAGTTGACGCAGCGAGCTTCAACAGTGCTGGTAATTTCATTGCCAGAGGCCACATATGACCATGAGTCCTCAACAGTAATTACTACAAGATTAACTAACATACAACATACAATATCCAATTTACAATAGATTACAATAAACAAAAAACAACATCTCTTTGATAAATCGTGAAAAATGCCAATAGAAACAGATAGGAAAGTACAAAAACTGCTTTTACGTTCGCTGTTAGTTCGTATTTACGTCTAGTCGAGTCCGCCTAACCGTTTGTAAATTTTGTTTATGTTTATTTTCATTTTTAAGGCCTAACTATGTCGCTATTATTATTATTATTATTATTATTATATTTCAAGGGCTTGTCCCGTCCACTGTAAAATAAATAAAATAAATAAAATAAATAAAATAAATAAGATAAATAAGATAAATAAGATAAATAAGATAAATAAGATAAATAAGATAAATAAGATAAATAAGATAAATAAGATAAATAAGATAAATAAGATAAATAAGATAAATAAGATAAATAAGATAAATAAGATAAATAAGATAAATAAGATAAATGAGACAAATAAGACAAATAAGATAAATAAGATAAATAAGATAAATAAGGTAAATAAGATAAACAAAATAAATAAAATAAATAAAATAAATAAAATAAATAAAATAAATAAAATAAATAAAATAAATAAAATATATAAAATAAATAAAATAAATAAAATAAATAAGATAAATAAGATAAATAAGATAAATAAGACAAATAAGACAAATAAAACAAATAAGATAAATAAGATAAACAAGATAAACAAGATAAATAAGGTAAATAAGATAAATAAAATAAATAAAATAAATAAAATAAATAAAATAAATAAAATAAATAAAATAAATAAAATAAATAAAATAAATAAAATAAATGAAATAAATGAAATAAATGAAATAAATAAAATAAATAAAATAAATAAAATAAATAAAATAAATAAAATAAATAAAATAAATAAAATAAATAAAATAAATAAGGATCCAGATAGGATTCTATAAGGATTTATGCGATTTTCGCCCTTTTTCAACAGGACATATAACACAACATACAATAAACAATCTAGTGTCTGTAAAAATGCAGGTATTCTCTTATAGATATCAGCACAGTAGAATATGAATCCTACATACATAATATACCTAGCCACTAAACCAGCGAATGCAGGATCGTGGACGAGTGAAGCAGCAGTGGGGCTTTCTTACCATCTCCTCGCCTCTTTCTCTTTGTCCTTATCCTGGCAGGCTGCGTTGCGTTTGCCGGTCGTCGAGCCGGTGCCGCAGTTACGCACGTTTCTCGTCCGCCTTCCCAGTCTCTCTCTGCGCCCCGTATAAGCTCGATGACGAGCCACGAGGCCTGCGGGAGGGAAAAACGTCTCCCGCGCGAAATCAGCTACCAATCTTCCTCTTGCAGTAGCGTATCTACTATCCGTGCTGCTTGCTACGTTTTACTCGTTTCTATACAGTACAACGTCGATTATCCGAACTAATTGGGACCGACTAATGGTTGGGTGGGGGTGAAAATAGCGAATGATCAAAATAACGAATGGCTGAAATAGGAAATTTCAAAATAATGAACTTCTTAATCTAGAATGGCCATTATTTTAATATTTGCTTGATATTTTAGCTACTCGCTATTTTGATTGCATTTTAATAAGATGAGGGGTCAAAATAGCGAATGATCAAAATAGAGAATGGCTGAAATAGCAAATTTAAAAATAATGAACTTCTTAATCTAGAATGGCCATTATTTAAATATTTGCTTGATATTTTAGCTACTCACCATTTTGATTGCATTTTATTAAGATGGGGAGTCAAAATAGCGAATGATCAAAATAGAGAATGGCTGAAATAGCAAATTTCAAAATAATGAACTTCTTAATCTAGAATGGCCATTATTTTAATATTTGCTTGATATTTTAGCTACTCGCTATTTTGATTGCATTTTAATAAGATGGGGGGCCAAAATAGCGAAAGATCAAACTAGCGAATGGCTGAAATAGCAAATTTCAAAATAATGAACTTCTTAATCTAGAATGGCCATTATTTTAATATTTGCTTGATATTTTAGCTACTCGCTATTTTGATTGCATTTTAATAAGATGGGGGGCCAAAATAGCGAATGATCAAAATAGCGAATGGCTGAAATAGCAATTTTCAAAATAATGAACTTCTTAATCTAGAATGGCCATTATTTTAATATTTGCTTGATATTTTAGCTACTCGCTATTTTGATTGCATTTTAATAAGATGGGGGGTCAAAATAGCGAATGATCAAAATAGCGAATGTCTGAAATAGGAAATTTCAAAATAATGAACTTCTGAATCTAGAATGGCCATTATTTTAATATTTGCTTGATATTTTAGCTACTCGCTATTTTGATTGCATTTTAATAAGATGGGGGGTCAAAATAGCGAATGGCCAAAATAGCGAATTTCAAAATAATGCACGTCTTAATCTAGAATGGCCATTATTTTAATATTTGCTTGATATTTTAGCTACTCGCTATTTTGATTGGATATTAATTAATAAGATCGCGGGTCGAAATTACAAACGGCCAAAAGAGCGAATTTCAAAATAATGAACGTCTTAATCTAGAATGGCCATTATTTTAATATTTGCTTGATATTTTAGCTACTCGCTATTTTTATTGCATTTTAATAAGATGGGGGGTCAAAATAGCGAATGATCAAAATAGCGAATGGCTGAAATAGCAAATTTCAAAATAATGAACTTCTGAATCTAAAATGGCCATTATTTTAATATTTGCTTGATATTTTAGCTACTCGCTATTTTGATTGCATTTTAATAAGATGGGGGGTCAAAATAGCGAATGGCCAAAATAGCGAATTTCAAAATAATGAACGTCTTAATCTAGAATGGCCATTATTTTAATATTTGCTTGATATTTTAGCTACTCGCTATTTTGATTGGATATTAATTAATAAGATCGCGGGTCAAAATTACAAACGGCCAAAAGAACGAATTTCAAAATAATGAACGTCTTAATTTAGAATGGCCATTATTTTAATATTTGCTTGATATTTTAGTTACTCGCTATTTTGATTGCATTTTAATAAGATGGGGGGCCAAAATAGCGAATGATCAAAATAGCGAACGGCTGAAATAGCGAATTTCAAAATAATGAACGTCTTAATCTAGAATGGCCATTATTTTAATATTTGCTTGATATTTTAGCTACTCGCTATTTTGATTGCATTTTAATAAGATGGGGGGTCAAAATAGCGAATGGCTGAAATAGCGAATTTAAATGTAATGAACGTCTTAATCTAGAATGGCCATTATTTTGTTATTTGCTATTTTAGCTATTCACTATTTTGGCCCCCATCCAATGGTTGTAGAATCGAAAATTCG
This sequence comes from Ephialtes manifestator, assembly GCA_963970395.1. Lineage (NCBI taxonomy): Eukaryota > Metazoa > Arthropoda > Insecta > Hymenoptera > Ichneumonidae > Ephialtes > Ephialtes manifestator. The sequence goes on along the minus strand of OZ019975.1, from coordinate 31,279,340 downwards.
GACGACCAAATAGGAATTTTTTGTGTGGGAAAAGCGAGGCATTAAAACGCTCAAAATGATAGAATATATTTATGGCGTTTTGCAGCTAAATTTAGCATTTTCTGACACTGACCTCGATCAACAATTTTGCCAATTTTTTATGAAATAGTATTTTAAGAAAGAAAATATAAGAATTTTTTTGTTTGGCGTTACGACCAATATTTACGACAGACGAATTTTTGTAAACATCTGGATTTTTTGGGATCAATATATTTTTAATCGTTAATGTAATTGGAAATTAATAGTCATATCGAAAAATGTCCAAGATGAAAACGTTTTTTAATAATTTTTATATACTTAGAGAAAAATTCTGTTTAAAATTACGAAATTTTTCAGGCCCCATCGAAAATGGGGAAATTTTTTTGTAAGAAGTTCTATCTAATTGAAGTTTTTTTTAAATACCTTGAATTCGTACTTAAATTTTTAATTACGTAGAACTTTTCGAAAAACAATCCTGCCAGTCTGCACAGAGTCTCCAAAATTTCGTAATTTTAGACAGAATTTTTCTGTAAGTATATAAAACTGATAAAATGTGGTCTTTTTTTTCAAAATGATATATTGTTGTTTAACGCCATATAACAAAATTTTCGGAAATCTAAAACAACATTTTTAATGTACATTATGTAGCTCTTTGCAAACTGAACAAATTTCATCTGGGACATTTTTCGATAGGACTATTAATTTCCAAAAAATTAACGATAAAAAAAAACACAAACCCCGAAAAATTGAGATTCTTACAAAAAATCGTGTGTCGAAAATATTGGTCGTAGGGCAAAAAACAAAAATACATATCTTTTCTTTTTCAAAATACTATTTGATAAGAAATTGTCAAAATTATTGGTCAAGAACAGAGCATGAAAAATTCACCTGAAATCCCCAACAATTAATAGCCTATATATTTTTTTATTTGCAAATACATAATTAATTTAATCAATAAATTATCTTCTATTGCTTGGGGAAAAAATCGATTTTAAAAATTCAGAAGCTTGTTTTTTTTTGCTCTGGCAAATCACAAAATTTTGGATAATTGACGCAAAATGGATAATAAAAATCATCATTTGGTTAATTGTCGTTCGGATAATCGACGTTCTACTGTATATAATACTATATACACGTTACGATCTTCGTGTCTGTAGTCTGCTACTGCTACTGCTGAGGATTTCTGCTGGTGTTACTCAGGCACGTTGCGTGTATTCGCGTATTCGCGTTGATCTCTCAGCTACCGGGACTCGTTCATTTTACGCCTGAGGGAAAGGAGAGAGAAAAAAGAAACATTAAGAGGAATGAGTGGCTGTAATGAATGAAAGCAATCTTAGGGATTGTTTTCATAATCTCCTTCGTAAACTCTGATAATAATATAATTAAAGAATAGCAAACTCTCGGATTGTTTTCATAATATGCTGCATTATCTTTGCTTATTATTTAATCATGTTGGAAAAATGTGGGAAAAAGATTCAGTATTTATAAATAGATGTCTGAACTTTTTTTTTCATTTTTCTGCTTTTTTTTTTTAAGGGGTTGGTTAATTTTTCAGCTGAGGAAATTTATGAGAATAGCTTTAATAAATTTTTTAAAATTGTTGAATTGTTTTTATAATTTGCTGATGTGGAAAAATAATTGAGTATTTGAGAATGATTGATTTTTTAAAAGTTGGATTATTTTTAGCTGAGGAATTTTATGAGAATAGCTATAATGAATGAATAAAATTTCTTGAATTTTAAAAATAATCTGATGATGTGGAGTAATTAGTCAGTATTTAAAAATTATTGTATATATATTTTTTTAAATTGGCTGATTTTTCAGCTGACGAATTTTATGAGAACAGCCATAATAAATTTTAAAAAAGTGTTTTAGATTTTTAAAATAATCTTGTAATTTGGAAAAATCATTCAGTATTTAAGAATAACTGAATTTGTTTTTTCAGTTGCTTGATTTTTCAGCTAAGGAATTTTTTGAGAATAGCCATAATAAATTTAAAAAATGTTTTAGAATTTAAGAATAATCTTGTAATTAGAAAAAATCATTCAGTATTTAAGAATTACTGAATTTTTTTTTCAGTTACTTGATTTTTCGGTTAAACTATTTTGTGAGAATAGCCATAATAAATTTAAAAAATGGTTTAGAATTTAAAAATAATCTTGTAATTAGAAAAAATCATTCAGTATTTAATAACTGATTTTTTTCCAGTTGCTTGATTTTTCAGCTGAGGAATTTTTTGAGAATTGCCATAATAAATTTAAAAAATGTTTTAGATTTTAAAAATAATCTTGTAATTTGGAAAAATCATTCAGTATTTAAGAATTACTACATATTTTTTCAGTTGCTTGATTTTTCAGCTGAAGAATTTTTTGAAAATAGCCAGAATAAATTTAAAAAATGTTTTAGATTTTAAAAATAATCTTGTAATTTGGAAAAATCATTCAGTATTTAAGAATTACTAAATTTATTTTTCAGTTGCTTGATTTTTCAGCTGAAGAATTTTTTGAGAATAGCCAGAATAAATTTAAAAAATGTTTTAGATTTTAAAAATAATCTTGTAATTTGGAAAAATCATTCAGTATTTAAGAATTACTAAATTTTTTTTTCAGTTGCTTGATTTTTCAGCTGAAGAATTTTTTGAGAATAGCCAGAATAAATTTAAAAAATGTTTTAGATTTTAAAAATAATCTTGTAATTTGGAAAAATCATTCAGTATTTAATAACTGTTTTTTTTAATTCCAGTTGCTTGATTTTGCAGCTGAGGAATTTTATGAGAATAGCCATAATACATTTAAAAAATGTCTTAGATTTAAAAGAATAATCTTGTAATTTGGAAAAATCATTCAGTATTTTACAATAACTGAATTTTATTTTTTTTTCAGTTGCCTGATTTTTCAGCTGAGGAATTTAGTTACGAGGTTATTGCGGAAAAGCTCGTGCTTGAGGCACGCTCAATCATGTGCTATTTAGTCCAATTGAGACTGTGGTGTGCGTTTGCTGGGGTTGGCGGGGATTTGACCCTGACATCCATTACCTTCGTACCTTTTACCGGCGCGCATGCCGTTCTCGCTGTTACACCGCGATGCATATCCTGTACAAAGGCTCTGACAATGCACAAGGCTTATATACATATATATATATATATATATATATAATAATAATATAGATTCTCAATCGTGTATATGAGCCTGAGGGTTTTGCGGAGGCGAATTCTTTTTATGCCTGCTTAATTTAAGGACGGTGTACAAATAAATTACCAATCGAAAACTGGTAACGGGAACAAAAGACGTTATTAAAAATACAGAATTAAAACAACAAGAAAATTGAAGAAATATCGACGTTATTAAAAATACAGAATTACAACAACAAGAAAAATTGAAGAAATATCGACATTATTAAAAATACAGAATTACAACCAAAAAAAAAAATTTAACAAATATCGACGTTATTAAAAATACAGAATTACAAAAAAAAAAAAAAACTTGAAGAAATATCGACGTTATTAAAAATACAGAATTACAAAAAAAAATTGAAGAAATATCGACGTTATTAAAAATACAGAATTACAACAACAGCAAAAAATTGAAGAAATATCGACGTTATTAAAAATACAGAATTACAACAACAAAAAATTGAAGAAATATCGACGTTATTAAAAATACAGAATTACAACAACAACAAAAATTGAAGAAATATCGACGTTATTAAAAATAAAGAATTACAAAAAAAAACTTGAAGAAATATCGACGTTATTAAAAATACAGAATTACAACAACAAAAAATTGAAGAAATATCGACGTTATTAAAATATACAGAATTACAACAACAAAAAATAGAAGAAATATCGACGTTATTAAAAATACAGAATTACAAAAAAAAAATAGAAGAAATATCGACATTATTAAAAATACAGAATTACAACAAAAAAATATTCAAGAAATATCTACGTTATTAAAAATACAGAAATACAAAAAAACAAAATTGGTAGGACATTTTTCTGATCTTTTTAAATTAAAATATTGATTTGTTTGGTAATATGAATTAGAAATTCGTATTCAGCGAGGCAAGATGCATCGATATAGCATCCAGAAATTTTCTTTTCTTTAGATTTTGGTAAAAATTCATGTTTTCATAAAAATGGCTATAACTTTGAAAAATGATGGCGTAGTGACTCCAAATTAAGTTTGGTTTATTCGCAATTTATCAGACTTTAAAACGATATGTGTCAAATTACGATCCATTGAGTTTTTAATTTTTTACGGATTTTTAAATCCGTCAGCAAAAATAGGATTTTTTAAATATTTATTCGCTGCTCCAACTTAAAAAATCGGTAAATATTTGTAAACTCAACGGATTCTAATTTTTGACAGAGTTGTTCAAAACCTTGAATAATTACGAAGAAAACGTGCCTAAGCCAAATTCACTAATCCGTTATTTTTCAAAATTATACCTATTTTAGTAAGACCTTGAATTTTTTTTTGCTAATAAAAATGCAAAAATATTGATTTTTTTAGTTGGACGTTATTTCAATGTATTTTTCTCTACTGGACATTAATCGCGAATTTCATATTTTTTCATATAATCTCAATTAAGTTCTCAATTTTTTTTTCTTTTTACTAAAAAAAGTTTTTCATTTTATCATTTTTTTTCACATTCAAAAGTTTTTCATTCTATAATTTCTTTTTCGTATAAAAAAGATTTTCATTCTATAATTTCTTTTTCATATAAAAAAGATTTTCATTTCATCATTTCTTTTTCATATAAAAAAGTTTTTCATTTCATCATTTCTTTTTCATATTGAAAAGTTTTTCATTTTATAATTTCTTTATCGTACAAAAATTTGACCATTTTTTTTTTGTTTTTTTTTTCGTATATGAAATTTCCAATTTCAACGAGAGATCAACAGAAAATTAAAAAACCATATGTTTCTTCCAAATTCTGGAGCCATTCTGCGTTATCTTTCATACTTTAAAACGAGATCCTGAACACTATATTTAAAAAAATATCTCTGACGTAGATATTTATATTATAGTGGTCGAGTGGTCATCATGTGGTCACTGCATCGTGAGACTAAGTACGTGCGCAACATCGGTCATCAAACCACGTTTCACGCGTGACTCTGCAGAGCTCGACAAGCTTAGAATTATTATGCGAGTGTTTAACAACGCGACAGTCACGCTTCCGTGATATTATCTATTTTTTTTTTTCTAATATTCTTCCTATCTATTGTATTATTTACTTCCCAACGCATAATATTATTGTGGTCAAGTGTCTGCGGTTTTGCGCTCTTGAAATTTGATAGTTTAAGTCTCTATTTTTTCAATTCTACCGCAAAATTAACAATATTTATAGAACAAAAAAATCTTGATACGAGGAAATGAGATTATGTGTGTCACTGAATTCTCATGTACATCTGCTACTCGCGTTTCGTTGATTCATCATAATAATAGAAACGTATCGTGTTTTGATACGACAGAAACTGCTGAGATTATCATCAGCATATATCCTCTTACTTTTTTTATTATTCCACTGAATATATATATTGGTACAGCATAACATAATTTTTGCAGCTTAACAGATTTTAATATAAACTCAGAAAATTAAAATATGATTTTAATAACTATAAATATTAGGTTTAATAAAATTACTTCTTCAAAGTTTTGTTTAAATTGTTTATTTCTTAATAGTAAAAATTGTTTTTCGAAATAAACTCAGAAAATTAAAATCTGATTTTAATAACTATAAATATTAGATTTAAAAAAATAACTTCAAAGTATTGCAATAATTGTTTATTTATTAATAGTAAAAAATTGTCTTTTCGAAAATGTTTAAAAATCATTTTTTTTTAGTACTTTGTATTTTGAGTACAGAGATTAATTTTTTACTCAAAGTACTTTATGAGCACACTAAAAAAGTATTTTAATTATTGTACTTTGATAAAAAGAAAATTTATCCGCAATAAATAAAAATAAATTCTGGCAATTTTCAGTTTGAGAAAAAGAGTTCACAAAATAATTTGTTAATTCAAAAATTAACCAAAAACATTCTGTTAGCAGTATAGAAATAGATATTATTTTTTTTCTAAGCCATTTTATATTTTTCTCTGTTCTACTGCACAAAATTCTTATAATGTCCTAAATTTATTGTAAAAAACTGAAATTTATATAATTCCATATAATTTTCCGTCTAATAAACAATAATTGCACTCAATAATAAAAAAACCGAAGGGAATAAAATATAAATTTGACTATTTTGTCAATTTTATTTATTTCATTCACAAAAAATAAAATATAATTTTATTTTATCCACAAAAAATAAAATATAATTTTATTTTATCCACAAAAAATAAAATATAATTTTATTTCATCCATAAAAAATAAAATATTATTTTATTTCATCCGCAAAAAATAAAATATTATTTTACTTCTGCCTCAGATTATTTTCATCTTCTCTCCAGAAAAACCTGCAAAAAATTCCGCGCAATTGAAACCTTAATTGACTCGAGGACATAAAAAATTGACAGATCGACGTTTTATTCGGTTTCTAGCGAAAGGTTAACGAACTTGCGACCAATGGTTTTGATATTCTCGTCGTCTCCTTTCCTCGTGCCAACTTTATCGCGCTTTCCTTTTCTCGCCTCCGCTTCGTGTGGATATTTCGTTTCGGAGTCGAGTTACGTCGTTGAGGCGCGGATCTGTAGAAGCCCCGAGGTATTGCTCCTGTTGCGGCGATGCCTGGGCTGCTTTCGCCGCAAATTTAAACCACAGACTGGCCGCCCCGTTTCCAGATTGCAACATGCGTTGATGAGATCGAAATTCTTAATTTTTTAGCTGCTGACGTAATTGCAACATGTTTTTTTGGTCTGGTGATTCATTACTGAAAAATATTTGTTAAAAACTATTTAGCTTAATGATGATCATTTATCAAGGAACAAAACTCTTTTTTCTGTAAATATATAACAAAAATGCACTGCAATAATGCATAAGAAAAGTGCACTGCAATAATGCATAACAAAAGTGCACTGCAATAATGCATAACAAAAGTGCACTGCAATAATGCATAACAAAAGTGCACTGCAATAATGCATAACAAAAATGCACTGCAATAATGCATAATAAAAATACACTGCAATAATGCATAACAAAAATGCACTGCAATAATGCATAACAAAAATGCACTGCAATAATGCATAACAAAAATGCACTGCAATAATGCATAACAAAAATGCACTGCAATAATGCATAACAAAAATGCACTGCAATAATGCATAACAAAAATGCACTGCAATAATGCATAACAAAAATGCACTGCAATAATGCATAACAAAAATGCACTGCAATAATGCATAACAAAAATTCACTGCAATAATGCATAACAAAAATGTACTGCAATAATACATAACAAAAATGCACTGCAATAATGCATAACAAAAATGCACTGCAATAATGCATAACAAAAATGCACTGCAATAATGCATAACAAAAATGCACTGCAATAATGCATAACAAAAATGCACTGCAATAATGCATAACAAAAACGCACTGCAATAATGCATAACAAAAATGCACTGCAATAATGCATAACAAAAATGCACTACAATAATGCAGAACAAAAATGCACTGCAATAATGCATAACAAAAATGCACTGGAATAATGCATAACAAAAATGCACTACAATAATGCATAACAAAAATGCACTGCAATAATGCATAACAAAAATGCACTGCAATAATGCATAACAAAAATACACTGCAATAATGCATAACAAAAATGCACTGCAATAATGCATAACAAAAATGCACTGCAATAATGCATAACAAAAATGCACTGCAATAATACATAACAAAAATGCACTGCAATAATGCATAAGAAAAATGCACTGCAATAATGCATAACAAAAATGCACTGCAATAATGCATAACAAAAATGCACTGCAATAATGCATAACAAAAATGCACTACAATAATGCATAACAAAAATGCACTGTAATAATGCATAACAAAAATGCACTGCAATAATGCATAACAAAAATGCAGTGCAATAATGGATAACAAAAATGCACTGCAATAATGCATAACAAAAATGCAGTGCAATAATGGATAACAAAAATGCACTGCAATAATGCAAAACAAAAATGCACTGCAATAATGCATAAGAAAAATGCACTGCAATAATGCATAACAAAAATGCACTGTAATAATGCATAACAAAAATGCACTGCAATTATGCATAACAAAAATGCACTGCAATAATGCATAACAAAAATGCACTGCAATAATGCATAACAAAAATGCACTGCAATAATGCATAAGAAAAATGCACTGCAATAATGCATAACAAAAATGCACTGCAATAATGCATAACAAAAATGCACTGCAATAACGCATAACAAAAATGCACTGCAATAATGCATAACAAAAATGCACTGCAATAATGCATAACAAAAATGTACTGCAATAATGCATAACAAAAACGCACTATAATAATGCATAACAAAAATGCACTGCAATAATGCATAACAAAAATGCACTGCAATAATGCATAACAAAAATGCACTGCAATAATGCATAACAAAAACGCACTGCAATAATGCATAACAAAAATGCACTGTAATAATGCATAACAAAAATGCACTGCAATAATGCATAACAAAAATGCACTGCAATAATGCATAACAAAAATGCACTGCAATAATGCATAACAAAAATGCAATGCAATAATGCATAACAAAAATGCACTGCAATAATGCATAACAAAAATGCACTGCAATAATGCATTGCATTTTTGTTTTAAACGGCTAGAGGCTAAAGCAAATAGTCCTGTCAAATTAATTTAATAAAAGGAACTATCGGCCAATTGTTATTGTACAAAAAAAATGTTATGTCTTAATGCATTTAAAAAATTGAAACCGTATAAAAATATAAAGTGGAAAGCAAGGTTTTTAGAAGTACAAATATATGCAGAGACGATTAGGGAAACAAATATTTCTTAGAAAAAAGCATCTTTATTATTTATTTTGATTTAAAAAATCTGGCGGAAATACACAGACTGTGGGATTTTATTAAAAATGCGTTTTACATTTTACTTTTATGAAAAAAAAACGAATTTACACTTTAAAATGAAGAAATTCACTTTCGCCATTTTCAAGTGTAGTTTTGAAGAACAATGATTTGTCATATAATAATTGGATTATAATTTTTAATAGCTTGAAGTGATAATAAATGGTCCTATAAAATTGGTCATTAAAAAAGAAGGCTATTGTTAATACGAAAAAAAAAAAAATCTTTAAACATTTTCCTACATTTTTAAGGCATTTTTTTTTCATTCAATAATTCTATTTAAAAAATAGACAAACAGTGCAATTCTATAAGACTTACATGCTAAATTCTTATTCTATGAATTAACAACGCACTTACATTTAATAATGAAAAATGAAAAAAGTACATTTTTCAAAACTGCAATTTCGCCACCAGAAGAATTTTTAAAATCAGAAAAAAAATCCAACTTTTAACATAAAAAAAACAACTTTTAACAAAAAAAATTTTAACATCAGAAAAAAATCCAACTTAAAATTTTTTTTTTTTCAATGTATATTTCCAATCATGAGAGACTATGGAAATTATACAAAATTGGTAGTACGTATGTTGAATAGAAAAATAAAAGGTGCTGCTGCGGGTGTGACGAGGTCTTAAGAGCGCTTAGAATCCTATTCTAAGCGCAAATTCAAACATTTACGTGGGAATGTAACGGAGAGACGGGCGTCAATTGGCCACGGCGATCGACTCGATGAATATTCATCAATAGCCTTTGGGTAAATCGAGTTTCGAAACTGCGGGCGTTCGACCACTTTACCACCGACACATATGTCTATGTATAATATGTTGTAGAGTACTATATAGTAGTAGCGTGCTTCGCGATGCTGAGCTGCATACGAATAAGAAGAAGAAGAAGAAGAAGAAGAAGCGGAGAAGGGTATCCCGATATCTTTGGAAAGGGGCATAGGTCCCAACATCGGCAAGACACGGGCTCATGCGGACATTGCCTCAACCTGTCTCCACGCATTCGAGTCTCCGAAGCTCGCCTGCATTCCATCAACCGAAGGGGCCTCTTTCGGGACTTCAGTGACGACCGATGAACCGAACGAACCCCAGGACCGGATCGTCCACTCAAATGTCAAATCGCTCTTTAAATTCCATTTTTAAAAAAAAGTTACTTTAATATCCCATACACCCAGAGAAATCGGTCTGAAAGGTTTATTTTAATTAAATATGGAATGGATTTGAAATAAATGAAATTTTATTTGGATGAAATAAATTAAATTTTATTTGGATGAATTAAATGAAATTTTATTTGGATGTATTAAATGAAATTTTATTTGGATGAATTAAATGAAATTTTATTTGGATGAAATAAATGAAATTTCATTTGGATGAATTAAATGAAATTTTATTTGGATGAAATAAATTAAATTTTATTTGGATGAATTAAATGAAATTTTATTTGGATGAAATAAATGAAATTTTATTTGGATGAATTAAATGAAATTTTATTTGGATGAATTAAATGAAATTTTATTTCGATGAAATAAATGAAATTTTATTTGGATGAAATAAACGAAAGTTTGTTTGGATGAATTAAATGAAATTTTATTTCGATGAATTAAATGAAATTTTATTTGGATGTATTAAATGAAATTTTATTTGGATGAATTAAATGAAATTTTATTTGGATGAAATAAATGAAATTTTATTTGGAAGAATTAAATGAAATTTTATTTGGATGAAATGAATGAAATTTTATTTGGATGTATTAAATGAAATTTTATTTGGATGAAATAAATGAAATTTTATTTGGATGAAATAAATGAAATTTTATTTAGATGAAATAAACGAAATTTTATTTGAATGAAATAAATGAAATTTTATTTGGATGAAATAAACGAAATTTTATTTGAATGTAATAAATGAAATTTTATTTGAATGAAATAAATGAAATTTTATTTGGATGAAATAAACGCAATTTTATTTGGATGAAATAAATGAAATTTTATTTGGATGAATTAAATGAAATTTTATTTGGATGAAATAAATGAAATTTTATTTGGATGAATTAAATGAAATTTTATTTGGATGAATTAAATGAAATTTTATTTGGATGAAATAAATTAAATTTTATTTGGATGAATTAAATGAAATTTTATTTGGATGAATTAAATGAAATTTTATTTCGATGAATTAAATGAAATTTTATTTGGATGAATTAAATGAAATTTTATTTGGATGAATTAAATGAAATTTTATTTGGATGAATTAAATGAAATTTTATTTCGATGAAATAAATGAAATTTTATTTGGATGAATTAAATGAAATTTTATTTGAATGAAATAAATGAAATTTTATTTGGATGAATTAAATGCAATTTTATTTGGATGAAATAAATGAAATTTTATTTCGATGAAATAAATGAAATTTTATTTGGATGGAATAAATGAAATTTTATGTCGATGAAATAAATGAAATTTTATTTGGATGAATTAAATGAAATTTTATTTGGATGAAATAAACGCAATTTTATTTGGATGAAATAAATGAAATTTTATTTGGATGAATTAAATGAAATTTTATTTGGATGAATTAAATGAAATTTTATTTGGATGAATTAAATGAAATTTTATTTGGATGAATTAAATGAAATTTTACTTGGATGAATTAAATGAAATTTTATTTGGATGAATTAAATTAAATTTTATTTGGATGAAATAAATGAAATTTTATTTGGATGAATTAAATGAAATTTTATTTGGATGAATTAAATGAAATTTTATTTGGATGAAATAAATGAAATTTTATTTGGATGAAATAAATGAAATTTTATTTGGATCAAATGCATTTGATTTGAAATTATTACAATTTATTTGGATTCAATAAATCGTATCTTAAAAAAATAAAATCCTATTAATCCGACAATTAGATAAATTTAAAAAAAATTAAAATAATACAAATGTTTAGTTAAAACTTTTTAAATAAATTAAAACAATAGAATATATTTCATTCAAATAAATAATATTGCATTTAAATATGTTTAATTTGATCGGAATAAGATTTTATTTATTTTTAAATAGATACTGTATTTAATTGAAATAAATCTGACAGACCGATTTCTCTGGGTATAAATTCTTCATAATGTAGATAAGAATTTAGTAAAAATTGCCATTTAATCTGAAAAATTTATTGGCTTCGGCAGATATTGGTTCTTAGTGTATTAACGTAGGTAATATACAGTAGAATAAACTGTAGAATAATTGGGCCATGAAATAAAAAAATTTGAAAAAATTAATTGCCACAATTGTGTGCAAAAATGGTGTCTTTAATTATTTGGAATTATGTGTGTACGTATCTGTCAAAAATTACTATATTTTCTCCCGTTTTGAAAATATTTAGCAAGATAATCTATATAGTAATTAAATTATAGGAAAAGGATGAAATTTAAAAAAATGAAAAAATGTCCAATTAAAAAAGAATCAAACATTTTTTAATCGATCAATTTTGTGAATAAATTTTCTGTCGAGCTGTTTTTCACTCAGCTTTAATATTGCTTATAAAAATCGGTAGAATGTGGTAAAAATTACCATATTTTATCCCTGTTTAAAAATATCGAGCAGAATAAACTATATAGTAATTGAATTATAGGAAAAGGATGAAATAAAAAAAAATTAAGAAATATCCAATCAAAAAAGAAAAAACAATTAAAAAATGGCTCAATTTTGTGAATAAATTTTCTGTTGTGCTGTTTTTCACTCAACTTTAATATTGCTGGATAAAAAATGGGTAGGGTGATCCATGAGCCTGTAGATCTTTTAGTAAAGTACGTCCCTGGTATGCCGACAAGGGTGTGGGAGTCGTGCAGCACCGGAAGGCAGTAGAAGCGAGAGCAGAAACGATGCTCGGTTGCCTCTGAGACTTTTAGGGAGTCTACAGGTACTCTAAAGGGATAGGAACAATGGTAAACCCCATGCAGGCCCTTCGACCATTTACAACAAGTCGAAGCACTCCGCTTTATGAATTCTATGAAATCTCTCTTTCCATGAATCTAAATGCGAATATTTACAAGAGAGAAATATTAGAAGAATTTTTTTTTTTATTTAAAAAAAATTCTGGCCCTTGATTTTATTAGAATTAAAATGTTTCTCAACAGAAATATTATTGAATTGTATGAATGAATTTTCTTGCTGTAATTCCAGGTGCAAATATTTGCAGAATAGAAAAAAAGAAAGTTTTCTAAAAAAAAATTCTTTTTGACAACAATAAAATTTGTGAATTCCATTCAAGAATTTCCTTCCCATAAAACTGTAAATATTTGCACGACAGGAAAAAATAGAATATATACTTTTAAAAAATGCTTAATCTCGATATTAAATATGAATTTTTAATTATTCATAATTTATTTAATATGGCAATATGTCAGATTATCGATCCACTTAAATTCTACACTATTGCTGCAACTGCAGTTGACGATTCAAAACACATCCTTTATATAGTTGCAAATGCAAATATTTACATGAGAGAATTAATAGAAGAATTTATTTAAAAAAAAAAAATCCTGATCTTGATTTGACGACAATTAAAATATTTTATATTTAAAAAAAAAAAAAATTTGTGATCCCATTCCCATAAAACCAATTGTAAATATTTGCACAACAGAAAAAAATATAAGATATATACTTTTAAAAAATGTTTAATCTCGATATTAAATATGAATTTTTAATTATTCATAATTGATTTAATATGGCAATATGCTTGATTATCGATCCACTTAAATTTTACACTATTGCTGCAACTGCAGTTGATGATTTAAAACACATCCTTTATATAGTTGCAAATGCAAATATTTACATCAGAGAAATAATAGAAGAATTTATTTTTTTAAATCCTGATCTTGATTTGACAATGAAAATATTTTATATTTTTCACAACAAAAAATTTGTGATCCCATTCCAAAAAAACCAATTGTAAATATTTGTACAACAGAAAAAAAGAAGATATATATATACTTTTAAAAAATGCTTAATCTCGATATGAAATTTGAATTTTTAATTATTCATAATTTATTTAATATGGCAGATTATCGATCCACGTCAATTGTACACTATTGCTGCAATTGCAGTTGACGATTCAAAATATATCCTTTATATAGTTGCTGATGTTATATTAACATTATATTTAAATAAATTATATTAAAAAATGCTTAATCTCGATATTAAATATGAGTTTTTAATTATTCATGATTTATTTAATATGGCAATATGCTAGATTATCGATCCACTTAAATTTTACACTATTGCTGCAACTGCAGTTGACGATTAAAAATATATCCTTTATATAGTTGCTGATGTTATATTAAAATTATATTTAAATAAATTATATTAAAAAATGCTGAATCTCGATATTAAATATGAATTTTTAATTATTCATGATTTATTTAATATGGCAATATGCTAGATTATCGATCCACTTAAATTCTACGCTATTGGTGCAACTGCAGTTGACGATTCAAAACATATCCTTTATATAGTTGCTGAACTGAAAGAGGCGCAGCAATATACGTGATCGGGTAGGGATCTCTTACCTGCATTCCATCGAGGAGAGGGGCCTTAAGGCGACATCCCTATCCTCGTATACTATTCCCTTCACGTGCCCTTCTCCCCCCTTCGACAACGCACAACCATCCAATGGTTGCATTGAGCGTAAGGCACGCGGCCGAGGTCATGGGAATTGGAATAAATTCCCGGCTGTGCGCCACTGAAATCCCAATAAAATTCTGACAATGCAAACTTTGCATTCCTCCGATACTTCCACAATTTTTTACCCTCAAACTTTCATGGAAATTAAGTAATTTACACGTACAATTATTTTTACACAATATTAATGGACAATTGTTTATTTTATGCTTTCAGAAAACTCGGACTGGATCTGGTTCCTCGTCAGGGTGCCCATATGGTCGATCCGGATACTATGTCCGTTGTCGAACTCTATCATGTGGTAAATTAATATTTAAGCACCCTTAAAATCATTTTTTTTAAGTCGAGAAATACGATGACGATATTTTAATTTTTATATTGTTTGTGTTACCATACAATTTTATTTTTTGTTGGGCTAATATTGGGCCAAGAAAAGATTGAACTAGTAAAAAAAAATTGAGAAATAGATTGAAGAAAATCGTCTCAAAATATTCGATGAAAAACGAATTTAAAAAAAATTTACTCTTCCCAATTTTTTTTAATTTTCATGCGAAATCCTGGAATTTTTGCAAATTCTGGAAAAATATGTTCATATTTAATGATCGTTTCAATAAATATTAATATTGTGGCTTAAAATTTCGCCCAATTTTAAGAACTGTGTGAGTAAAAAAAAAGTGTGAGGATGAGAGTCATGATTTTATTAATTTAAATTTTTGCGAAAAATTGAATATTTTAAGCCTTTGGACGACTATTAAATATCACATATAATATTCCACCAATTTTGTAATCTTTTAGAATTTTAGTGAACCAAAAAAAAAAGGAAAAGATTCTCAGGGAAAATAAAAATTTAAGCTGTTTTGAATAATTTCTAAATATTATGTAACTGGTCGAAGATCAGGCAGAAATTTTAATATAATCTTCTTAAATAATATTCAGGAAAAAAAATTATAATCAAAATATTAATTTAAAATAGATTTTTGTTATTTACTCGCCAAATGATTCTTCAGTCACTATAACGTTTGAAATATTTTTTTCACCCCATTTATTTTCTGAAAACTCTGCCAATTTTTCCATAGCTTCTTTACAGTCCACTCCAGTTTGTATAAAATTAAGAGCATAATAAAAATAAAAGTATTCATACAAGTAAAAAAAGTATATATTAAATATGTTTAAAAAAAGTGTTTAAATTTATGCCACAAAATGCCACAAATTATTATATTATTTGAAATTTTTTCAGCACGTCCAAAGTGCAGAGAATTCACAAGGAGCATCAGCAAGGGGTACACTTAGAAGAAAAGAGCACAAAAAGGTGTTGACTCATCATCTTTACTTCTGTATGAGAGATTTTGGTCATTCGGTGGGCGAGGACACAGAGATATATTTCTCATTGTGGGACGCGCGACGTGGACAGTACCTGAGCGAGAGATTTCTCGTGAGAATATCGAAGGAGGGTTTTTCGAATTATGTTGAAAAATTGCACAGCAATTGCACAATTTTTACAGACTTGGGCAATTCGGATTTAAGTCGAGATTTATATGTAATTGCACATGTAATGCGATGTGGAAGAATGCTTTATTCAGACTCTGGTAAGAATAAAACCGGAAGTGCGGTTTATAGACGACCCCATGGGGTTGGTGTTCTCTCATTGGCCGACGCTGCTCAAGAACACGCCGAGGAACTTGAGATGACATTCAAGGTAAATAACCGAAGGAAACCTCAACATTTAATTGTAATCTCACAATACAATTTGTGTGAAAGCTTCAACAAAGCATTCCGACAATCTTTTGTCAGCAAAAACCGGTTTTAAATACAATAGAAATCACAGATGCTGTTTCTTTTAAAATTAAATTAACGTGCCTGAGAATGAATGATAATTTTTCTGCAAACTATTTTTAAATATTCTTCAGATCATTTTTTAATTAATGGTACAAAATTGTCGTCCATTTTTTAAATCAGCTTCGGAAAGTATAGAAATATTGTTATCGTTAATTTAAAATGAATAACCGAAGGAAACCGCAACATTTAATTGTAATCTCGCAATACAATGTGTGTGGAAGCTTCATCAAAGCATTCCGACAAATTTTTGTTAGCAAAAACCGGTTTAAAATAAAATAGAAATCACAGATGTTGTTTCTTTCAAAATTGAATTAACGTGCCTGAGAATAAATGACAAACTTTCTGTAAACTTTTTTTAAATATTCTTCAGATGATTTTTTAATTAATGATACAAAATTGTCGTCCATTTTTTAAATCAGCTTCAGAAAGTATGA
Source organism: Ephialtes manifestator (assembly GCA_963970395.1). Classification (NCBI taxonomy): domain Eukaryota; kingdom Metazoa; phylum Arthropoda; class Insecta; order Hymenoptera; family Ichneumonidae; genus Ephialtes; species Ephialtes manifestator. Next base: position 31,262,314 of record OZ019975.1, on the reverse strand, counting down.
AAATATTGTTATCGTTAATTTAAATTGAATAACTGAAGGAAATTCCAACATTTAATTGTAATCTCACAATACAATTTGTGTGGAAGCTGCATCAAAGCATTCCGACAAATTTTTGTTAGCAAAAACCGGTTTAAAATAAAATAGAAATCACAGATGTTGATTCTTTTAAAATTGAATTAACGTGCCTGAGAATAAATGACAAATTTTCTGTAAACTTTTTTTAAATATTCTTCAGATCATTTTTTAATTAATGATACCAAATTTTCGTCCATTTTTTAAATCAGCTTCAGAAAGTATAAAAATATTGTTATCGTTAATTTAAAATGAACAACCGAAGGAAACCGCAACATTTAATTGTAATCTCACAATACGATTTGTGTGAAAGCTTCATCAAAGCATTCCGACAATCTTTTGTTAGCAAAAACCGGTTTTAAATAAAATAGAAATCACAGATGTTGTTTCTTTTAAAATTAAATTAACGTGCCTGAGAATAAGTGATAAATTTTCTGCAAACTATTTTTAAATATTCTTCAGATCATTTTTTAATTAATGATACAAAATTTTCGTCCATTTTATAAATCAGCTTCAGAAAGTATAAAAATAATGTTATCAAAAATTTGTTAGCAAAAACCGGTTTAAAATAAAATAGAAATCACAGATTCTGATTCTTTCAAAATTAAATTAACGTGCTTGAGAATAAATGACAAATTTTCTTCAAACTATTTTTAAATATTCTTCACATCATTTTTTAATTAATGATACAAAATTTTCGTCGATTTTAAAAATCAGCTTCAGAAAGTATAAAAATAATGTTATCAAAAATTTGTTAGCAAAAACCGGTTTAAAATAAAATAGAAATCACAGATTTTGATTCTTTCAAAATTAAATTAACGTGCTTGAGAATAAATGACAAATTTTCTGCAAACTATTTTTAAATATCCTTCAGATAATTTTTCAATTAATGATACAAAATTCTCGTCCATTTTATAAATCAGCTTCAGAAAGTATAAAAATATTATTATCGTTAATTTTACATTCATAATTACAGTTTTTCTTTTTTTATTGAAAAAAGCGTAGCAATGAAATTTACACAAATTATTACTAAATCATTACTAAATTTTACACAAATTTAGTAATATTGTTTATCTCTACTTTGATAAAAATAAAAAATATTAGCTTCAACGTAAAATTTATCGACGGTTTACAACTTTAATTCGGAACACGAATAATAATTAAGGAAATGACGAAAAAGACGTACAAAACGCTTTCTTTTTTATTTAAGGTCTTCCAAGGCGAGGAGAAAGAATTTCATCAATTGCACGAGCAAATAATACGTAACAACAAATGTTCGCCATTGCCGGGTCAGCCAAATTACGGAATAGTCGTTTCCCTGAAAGTTCTTCATGGCGAATTGTCTCAGGTGCGAGAAGAAAATCCTCTTCTCTTCAAGAATATCTGTCTGACGCGTAAGCTCGGATTTTCCGACGTTATAATGCCCGGAGATGTGAGAAATGATTTGTACCTGAGACTCGAGCGTGGCGAGTTTGAACGTGGAGGAAAATCCACTGGGAAAAATATCGAGGTGAATTAACGAATAAAATTTATTATATTTATAGATTACCACATAAATACCTAACGAATATTTTATTGTATGAATAATTCATCATTTATAACTGAATATATTTGTAGGTGACTATGATAGTGTTAGATGCGGAAGGACAACCACTGGAAGGATGTTTATTTGGTGCAGCTGGAATGGATGGTAGCTCTGAATATCAGAGTTTAGTTATCTATCATCACAATAGCCCTTCGTGGGCGGAAACTGTGAGATTAGCAGTACCAATAGACAAGTTCTATGGTAGTCACGTACGCTTTGAATTTCGTCATTGCTCCAGTTAGTATAAAATATATAATTTTGAAAATCATTAGTCATAAAACATGTCACCAATTTTTAAATATTTAGTCACTAAATATCGACGCAGAAAAAATATTTCTTCAAATTTCTTCGAGTATATTTTATATTAATTTATTTGCGGAAATTAGGGAACGTTAAATTTAATTTAAATTTTTTTAAATTCATTAGTCATAAAATATGTCACCAATTTTTTAATATTCGATAACAAAATATCGACGCAGAAAAAATATTTCTTCAAATTTCTTCGAGTGTCTTTTATATTAATTTATTTTCGGTTTTTATAAATTCATGACTTTAGAAATTAGGGATCGTTAAATGTAATTAAAATCTTTTAAATTCATTAGTCATAAAACGTGCTACCAATTTTTTAATATTCGATAACAAATATCGACGCAGAAAAAATATTTCGTCAAATTTCTTCGAGTGTCTTTTATATTAATTTATGTTCGGTTTTCATAAATTCATGACTTTAGAAATTAGGGATCGTTAAATTTGATACATTTTTTTTACAATCCATTAGTCATAAAACGTGTCACCAATTTTTAAATATTCGATAACAAAATATCGACGAAGAAAAAATATTTCGTCAAATTTCTTCGAGTGTCTTTTATATTAATTTATTTTCGGTTTTCATAAATTCATGACTTTAGAAATTAGGGATCGTTAAATTTAATACATTTTTTTTACAATCCATTAGTCATAAAACGTGTCACCAATTTTTAAATATTCGATAACAAAATATCGACGAAGAAAAAATATTTCGTCAAATTTCTTCGAGTGTCTTTTATATTAATTTATTTTCGGTTTTCATAAATTCATGACTTTAGAAATTAGGGATCGTTAAATTTAATACATTTTTTTTACAATCCATTAGTCATAAAACGTGTCACCAATTTTTAAATATTCGATAACAAAATATCGACGAAGAAAAAATATTTCGTCAAATTTCTTCGAGTGTCTTTTATATTAATTTATTTTCGGTTTTCATAAATTCATGACTTTAGAAATTAGGGATCGTTAAAAGTAATAAAAATATCTGATCTCTTAATAAAGCCGAATATAATTGTATAATAATTTTCTTATTATTTTGCTTAATTTCATTATTTTTTACTATCTTTTTAGATCTACTGTATTTACTGAAAAAAAAAGTTTCCTTTTATATTTTATAAAATTGCAGATCAAACTAAATTGATATAGATTAATAAGATTGTTAGGGCGAAGAAAATCATTATTATATCGAAAGTAGGAGCAACATTTTTGTAATTATTTTCTTGCGATGTAATTTTTAATCGAATTTGTAATAATTCGTTAAGTTTATTACAACAAGAATTGTCAATAAAATCATGGTAAATAATTGCAGCGCGAGAGAAAAATGACAAGAAACTCTTTGACTTCGCCTTTGTTCGTCTAATGGAGCCAGACGGTGGAGCAACTATACAAGACGGAACGCACGAGCTTTACATATACAAGTGCGAGGAACGTGCCAAATTAGATTCCCTCAGCTACCTCTCTATGCCTAGTAGTGCTCGCGAGCCTTCTTTTCCAGGTAAGCATAATTGACAATATTTTTCACGCCTTAAAGTAACAATATTTCAACCTGCATTTTTGTATTCTTAGTCACACTGTAGAATTATAATTTTTATTCTTATGCAATATTTTTTAATCCACTTTGCTCCCAAATTTAGCAAGTAATCATATATTATTATGTCGGAAAAATATATGAGAAAATTTTCTTTTTATTCAGTTTAAAAACTAGCAAACAATTATATATTTCTTTTTTTTTATCCCACTTTTTCCCCAAATTTAGCAAGCAATCATATATATTATGTCGTAAAATATATAAGAAAATGCGACAAGAATACAAATTTTATTCACTTAAAAAATTAGCAAACAATTATAAATTATGCGACGTAAAATATATGAGAAAGTGCAACAAAAGACATCATTTTTATTTAATTAAAAAATGAATAATGCTCTGACCTCTTAATATTTATTTACCGCCTAGATCATTTGGCGAGTCAATTCCACAATTGACAATTGAAAAAATTTAAAAATTAACAAACAATTATAAATTATGCGACGTAAAATATATGAGAAAGTGCAACAAAAAAAATCATTTTTATTTAATTAAAAAATGAATAATGCTCTGACCTCTTAATATTTATTTACCGTCTAGATCTTTTGGCGAGTCAATTCCACAATTAACAATTGATAAAATTCTGTCGCAAGGCTAAGAAAAAAAAATCCAAGTAAAAATATTATCAAGCCACAAATTTTGCATCGAAATTTTGGATTCAAGAGTTAAATTATTTTCTCAGGTATCCCGCCATTTACAAGATCGACAAAAGAAGCAGTTTTCGTGACGACTCTTCTTTGCAGCACAAAGTTAACCCAAAACGTCGATCTCCTAAGTTTGCTCCAATGGAAAGCGCATCCAGAAAGAATAGCAGAAGCTCTGGGTCGAGTTTTGCGATTGGACGGCGAGGAGCTCGTAAAATTTTTGCAAGATATTCTCGACGCTCTGTTCTCGATGTTCCACACCGAAGACGGAAACTCCACAGCTCATTCTGGCCTTGTGTTTCAAGTCCTCGTTTCAATATTCAGTTTGTTGGAAGACTCAAAGTTCGAGCACTTCAAGCCAGTTATGGATGCTTATATTTCCGGCCATTTCGCTGCAGCTTTGGTCTACAAGGGCTTGTTAAGCAGCGTTCAACATTGCGCCGATTGGGTGACAGCAGCAGAGAGACAAGAGCCAATAATGAAGTGTTTTCGATCTCTGGAATACATATTCAAGTTCATAATACAAAGCAGATTGCTTTTCGCTCGAGCGACCGCCGGACAATTTGAGGACAGCTTTAAAAAGGATCTTTACTGCGTTTTTGCAGCGTTAAACAAGATGCTAAACATTCCTTACGAGGTAGTTTTGCTCTCTCAAGTAGCTTTGCTGCTTTCGATATCCGCAGTATTCGAGCAGCTCGTTGCCGTTCTTCCGGTCCTCGAAGTTGCCAAATTAACTTGCACGATGTTAGACTCAATACCACGAGAGCCTCCGCCACAATTGATGCAAGCTAAACTCGTTGCCATTAAAAATCTAACGACCTCGACGCTTTTTCAAGACGACGAGAGCAGAAATTTTCTTCTAGTTACTGTTTGCACACACTTAAGAATTCATCTAGCGAGACGCGAAGAACTCAGATCATGCACAGATATTCTCGGTGAAATTCTGAGCTTTTTGCACAAACGCGGAAGCGACACGAACAAAGTAAACAATTGTATACATCACGACGTCGAGACTTTGTGTTTGTCTATATTGGATGTTCTTATACAGACTATTTTGATAATTGTGAACGCTAGCGGTCCTGTACTTGGTTGTCTCGTCGCTTGTCTCATCGGACTTTTGCAATTGCTCGACGAATATCATTACGCACGACTTTGGGAGGAATTAACGCAACACGGTGGCGAAAGAAAGCCGCTTAAGGATTTTTTGCTCCGAGTTTTTTTGGTGCTTCGAGATCTTGTACGGCAGGAAGTTTTTCCGCCCGATTGGCTTGTCATTCGAATGCAGGCCAACAATATTATCCTTAAATCGCTGCAGGAACTCGCGCAGCCTTTGGCCTTTAGATTTTTGCACGGAAGTTTTGATTCGCAACTCTGGTCGACTTATTTTAATCTCGCGGTTGCTTATCTCACTCAACCTTCGCTGCAACTCGAGCAATTTTCGGAAGTAAAGCGTGAGAAAATAGTGGAAAAATATGGAGACATGAGAGTTCTTATGGGCTTTCAAATATTGTCCATGTGGTCGCATCTTGGCGAAAGAAAATTGGAATTTATTCCGGGTATGGTTGGACCTTTTTTGGAAGTCACTTTGGTACCCGAGAGCGAACTTCGCAAAGCTACGCTTCATATTTTTTTCGATATGATGGAGTGCGAGCAACGAGCTCGAGGAAGTTTCAAGTCTGTGGAATCGGAGCTTATCGATAAACTGGATATTCTGATAAGCGAAAACAAAGGGGATGACGAGTATCGACAATTATTCAACACTATGTGAGTTTTTGCTTTATTTTTATTTTTTAAAAATTGATCATATGATTTTTTTTTCTCGCTCTACTAACAAAATTCATTCCTTGTAATTCATATTTCTAATACCATCACGCTTTCACGCTGCCTCAGGGAGCATCTTAGCGCTGTGTAAGTTTAGAATCGTTTAGTTGTCATTTTTGCAAAATTAATTAGGGATCAGGAAATTAACTGAATTCTTTTTTAATGGGGTTTTTAAGGTTGCTCGATCGAGTGCAATCAGAAGATCCTGCGTGGAAGGACAGCGGCACCGCATTCATAACTTCGGTGACGAGATTACTTGAAAGACTTTTGGACTACAGAAGCGTTATTCAGGGAGACGAAAATCGTGACAAACGCATGTCTTGTACGGTCAATTTGTTGGTAAGGAATTTAACGATTTTTGCTTCCTCATAGAGGAAACTTTGTTGTCGTAAAAAAGATTTTTTTTTCGAGATTTTCATATCAGGACACTCAGAATGATCCAAAACGTCGTGAAAAGTGGTTTAGAAAAAATGCACTGTTAGAAAAGATTGGAAGTTTTTATTCATAAACTCGTCATTGAAATTTAATATACAATTGTGGTATACAATTCATGTACTTTTCCAGTAAAATTAAAGGAAATTATTAAAATTAAAGTACTTTTACTGTAAAATTAAAGTAAATTATTGAATGAGCTGTACTATACATTAATTTTATATTACAATTGTATATTAAATTTAATATATTAGTTTATGAATAAAAACTTCCAGTAAAAGTACACTAAATTTCAAGTAGATTTTTTTTACAGTATGCCTGGATGAATGTGTGTGTGTGTGGCACACTTGCAAAATTGAAACCGCTGTATCTCGAAAACGGCTTTAACAATCAAGCTGAAATTTGGCACGCTGGTAGAGGAGCAATGCCCTTCTCATGTAATTTTCGATAAAATTTAAAAAGAAATTCAAAGTTTGCAAGTCTTTGAATTTTTCAAAAATGTCTGTATGTTCTCTAGCTTCCGCAATTTTTCAGCTAATGAGCTAAATAGTTTTGGACAAACAGAGAAATGAAAAATGAAGGTCGGTATTGAATTTGAGCAAAATCCATAAAGCGGTTTAGATTTTATAAAATTTGGAATTTTCAAAAAAATTTTGTTTTCGTTCTTATTCAAGTTAAGTTCGACTAAATCTGCTCAATTCCTGTGCAAGGTAAAATTAACATCCAGTTGTAGTAGATATCGAATTTGGTGCAGATTGGTAAAGTGGTTCAGATTTTATAAGACATTGAATTTTTCAAAAATTCTCGGTATGTTCTCTAACTGCCACAATTTTTTAGACAATGAGCTTGAACAGTTTTTGACGATAAAGCAATAAAAAATAACGATTGGCATTGAATTTAAGCGAAATACATAAAGCGGTTTAGATTTTATAAAATTTTGAATTTTCGAAAAAATGTTGTTTTCGTTCTTATTCAAGTTAAGTTCGACCAAATCTGCTCAATTCTTGTTCAAGGTAAAATTAACATCCAGTTGTAGTAGATATCAAATTTGGTGAAGATTCGTAAAGTGGTTCAGATTTTATAAGACATTGAATTTTTCAAAAATTCTTGGTATGTTCTTTAGCTGCCACAATTTTTTAGATAATGAGCTTAAACAATTTTTGACGAATAAAGCAATGAAAAATGACGATCGGTATTGAATTTAAGCGAAATACATAAAGCGGTTTAGATTTTATAAAATTTTGAATTTTCGAAAAAATTTTGTTTTCGTTCTTATTCAAGTTAAGTTCGACCAAATCTGCTCAATTCTTTTGCAAGGTAAAATTAACATCCAGTTGTAGAAGACATTCAATTTGGTGAAGATTGGTAAAGTGGTTCAGATTTTATAAGACATTGAATTTTTCAAAAATTCTCGGTATGTTCTTTAGCTGCCACAATTTTTTAGATAATGAGCTTGAACAGTTTTTGACGATAAAGCAATAAAAAATAACGATTGGCATTGAATTTAAGCGAAATACATAAAGCGGTTTAGATTTTATAAAATTTGGAATTTTCAAAAAAAATTTGTTTTCGTTCTTATTCAAGTTAAGTTCGACCAAATTTGCTCAAATCTTTTGCAAGGTAAAATTAACATCCAGTTGTAGTAGATATCGAATTTGGTGAAGATTGGTAAAGTGGTTCAGATTTTATAAGACATTGAATTTTTCAAAAATTCTCGGTATGTTCTCTAACTGCCACAATTTTTTAGATAATGAGCTCGAACAGTTTTTGACGATAAAGCAATAAAAAATAACGATTGGCATTGAATTTAAGCGAAATACATAAAGCGGTTTAGATTTTATAAAATTTGGAATTTTCAAAAAAAATTTGTTTTCGTTCTTATTCAAGTTAAGTTCGACCAAATCTGCTCAAATCTTTTGCAAGGTAAAATTAACATCCAGTTGTAGTAGATATCGAATTTGGTGAAGATTCGTAAAGTGGTTCAGATTTTATAAGACACTGAATTTTTCCAAAATTCTCGGTATGTTCTCTAACTGCCACAATTTTTTAGATAATGAGCTTGAACAGTTTTTGACGATAAAGCAATAAAAAATAACGATTGGCATTGAATTTAAGCGAAATACATAAAGCGGTTTAGATTTTATAAAATTTTGAATTTTCGAAAAAATTTTGTTTTCTTTCTTATTCAAGTTAAGTTCGACCAAATCCGCTCAATTCTTTTGCAAGGTAAAATTAACATCCAGTTGTAGTAGATATCGAATTTGGTGAAGATTGGTAAAGTGGTTCAGATTTTATAAGACATTGAATTTTTTTTTAAAATCTCGGTATGTTCTCTAGCTGCCACAATTTTTTAGATAATGAGCTTAAACATTTTTTGACGAATAAAGCAATAAAAAATGACGATCGGTATTGAATTTAAGCGAAATACATAAAGCGGTTTAGATTTTATAGAATTTTGAATTTATGAAAATTTTTGTTTTCGTACTTCTTTAATTTGTATTTAAAATAAGGATGCAAAGTCGAACTTTGCACATTGCTTCGTCAATAATTGTCATCTTTCGCAAAGCTTCCTCTATGAGGAAGCCAAAAATAAAATAAAGAAACTTCCTCATAGAAGCGGCGTTGCGAAATATGAAAATTAATGAGGAAGCAATGTGCAAACTTCTACTTTGCATCCTTTTTTTCAGATGATGTGTTATGTTCAGAAACAGGAATTAATGTCATTTTGATGTAACAGTATTTTAAATATTTTTTTTTAAATTTAACAATTGAGACTAATTAATGTGCAGCAAATAACATTTTTACGATTCTGCAATTATTAGGAATAATTACTGTGCGTAAAAGCTCATAATAATTTAAAGAACAGAATATTTTTTATAATTTTAACCAACCCATTATATGAAAATTATTTTTACTAAAAATGTAACAAAGTAAAAGTAAACTCGCTTTTCTTTACACTAAAACTGAATTTCATTTGTCCAGCCAAATTTGCCGATGAAAAAAAATTGTTCATTAAGAATATTTCCCAAATTCCAAATAATGAAAAAAATGCATTTTTAACAAAATATTTACGTGCAAAGACGTTTTTTTTTAACGAAATTAGTGTTTATTATACACTTTTATTAGAATCCTAATAGAAAAAGGAGAAAAACAAGTCAATTTATATTCACACATGCGGATGTCCGGAAAACAATTAACCAACATCGAGAGGGTTGATAAACACTTCTTTACTAATTGTCCGTGAATTCTATTAAACCGCCACGTGTTGAGCGCGTGTTATATACATATTATATATCTATATATCTATAAAAATATTTGAGCTTGTTTATAAGCCGTTTTGAAGCCTTGACGATTCAGTGATAAACGATCTTCCGGTCAGCCACAAACTAAAATAATAATATGGGTATCTTTACGTTTGTTATTCAGAATTTCTATAAAAACGAGTTCAACCGCAAGGAAATGTATCTTCGTTACATATACAAACTTCACGATCTTCATCTCGCTGCAGAAAATTATACAGAAGCAGGTTTTACGATGAAACTTTATGCAGATCAATTGAGTTGGGAAGGCACTTTACTTCCATCTGATCACGCACATCCTCAACAACCAGAATGGCAGAGAAAAGAGCTTCTTTATCATCAGATTATTCACTACTTCGATCGTGGCAAATGTTGGGAAAAAGGAATTCCACTTTGCAAAGAACTCGCGGCTCTTTACGAGACGCGACTCTACGATTACGCCAAACTCAGCCACATATTAAAAATGCAAGCCAAATTATTGGACAATATTTTGACACAATTGAGACCAGAGCCTGAATATTTCCGGGTTGGATTTTATGGCCTCAGCTTTCCATTATTCGTCAGGGTAAGCTATTTTTATTTTAATAATTAGAATTGATTGTTTTTCCGAAATTTGGAAGATCAAATTTCATGGTGTTTTTGTGTAGAATTAACTCTTTAAGCAATTTTTATTGTGATAATCAGAATAGAATGTTTTTCCGAAATTTGGAAGATGAAATAAACTTGGTGTTTTTGTGTAGAATTAACTCTTTAAGCAATTTTCATTGTAATAATTAGAATAGATTGTTTTTTATAAATTTGGAAGATGAAATAAAATTGCATCGTGTTTTTGTGCAGAATAAACTCTTTAAACAATTTTTATTGTAATAATTAGAACAGCTTGTTTTTCCGAAATTTGGAAGTGGATATAAAATTGTATGGTGTTTTTGTGTAGAATAAACTCTTTAAGCAATTTTTATTGTGATAATTAGAATAGATTGTTTTTCCGAAATTTGGAAGATGAAATAAAATTGTATGGAGCTTTTGTGCAGAATTAACTCTTTAAGCAATTTTCATTGTAATAATTCGAATAGATTGGTTTTCCGAAATTTGGAAATTGAAATAAAATTGTATGGTGTTTTTGTGTAGAATTAACTCTTTAAGCAATTTTCATTGTAATAATTACAATAGCTTGTTTTTCCGAAATTTGGAAGATGAAATAAAATTGCAGCGTGTTTTTGTGTAGAATAAAGTCTTTAAGCAATTTTCATTGTAATAATTAGAATAGATTGTTTTTCCGAAATTTGGAAGATGAAATAAAATCGTATTGTGTTTTTGTGTAGAATAAACTCTTTAAGCAATTTTTAGAATAGCTTGTTTTTTATAAATTTGGAAGATGAAATAAAATTGTATGGTGTTTTTGTATAGGATTAACTCTTTAAGCTATTTTCATTGTAATAACTAGAATAGATTGTTTTTCCGAAATGTGGAAGATGAAATAAAATTGTATGGTATTTTTTGCAGAATAAACTCTTTATTTATCGGGGATTGGAGTATGAAAGAATAGGTTCTTTCACTCAACGACTACAGACGGAATTTCCGAGCGCACAAATATTGATGAAAAATGCACCACCAGATGAAAGCATCATTTCGTCGGAGGGTCAATGTAAGTCATTTTTGTGTAATTATAGGCTGCAATACTTTTGACCTTAATACTTTTTTATATATTCTGTCTATCAGCGATTGTTTTGCAAAAAGAAAATTGCTTAATTATTATTTATATAAATATTAATTAATTAATTAAAATTAAAAATTCAATAATTTTTCAACAATATCCTGAAAAAAAAGTTAATAATCGTAATAAAATTCTTTAAAAAATCCTCATTTGAACAAAACTTCATATTAATTAAATTCAATAACGACCTTAAAAGATATTCTCAAACTAATTTGTAATATTCATTTATTAATCACTTTTTGATATTATTATTATTCAGACTCAATAGTTCCAATATTTTAGACACGCCATATAAAATAATTCTAAGACAATAAAATAATAAAAAAATCTAAAATAAGTCAAATTACTCTAACGAATTTTGCTAATTTTCCAGATATTCAAATTTGCAATGTGAAGCCAATTCCCGAGGAAGGAACTTTGATTGTTTTGCAAAAAGAAAATTGCTTAATTATTATTTATATAAATATTAATTAATTAATTAAAATTAAAAATTCAATAATTTTTCGCTGGTTTTTTTCAACACACGTGATTTTTCAAAAGTATTTCTTTTTCAACAATATCCTGAAAAAAAAGTTAATAATCGTAATAAAATTCTTTTAAAAAATCCACATTCGAAAAAAACTTCATATTAATTAAATTTAATAAAGACCTTAAAAAATATTCTCAAACTAATTTCTAATATTCATTTATTAATCACTTTTTGATACTATATTATTATTCAGACTCAATAGTTCCAATATTTTAGACACGCCATATAAAATAATTCTAAGACAATAAAATAACAAAAAATTATAAAATAAGTCAAATTACTCTAACGAATTTTGCTCAATTTCCAGATATTCAAATTTGCAATGTGAAGCCAATTCCCGAGGAAGGAACTTTGGGGTGCACTTCAGCCGAGATTCCCGATCGTGTAGTGGCATTTTATCTCGTAAATGACGTGCGAAAATTCCTCTTCGATCGGCCTCTTCATCGAGGTCCGGTTGATCGTGAAAACGAGTTTAAATCGCTTTGGATCGAGCGAACGACTCTAACGACGGAAGCAAAACTTCCGGGAATATTGCGATGGTTTGAAGTGATCGAAAAGCGATCAGAACTTTTGGCTCCCGTGCAATACGCTTGCGAAACTATGCAGAGTGTGGAGCGAGAATTGCGACGATTAGTAGCGCAATATACGGCCGAACCGCAGAGAAACATAAATCCATTTAGCATGAGACTACAGGGAATAATTGACGCTAATGTTATGGGAGGAATAACCAAGTATCAGGAAGCATTTCTAACCAGCGAATTCTCTAGAGTTAATCCAGACATGGTGCCGCACGTTAATAGGCTTAAGAATCTAATTCTCGATCAAATGAGCGTTTTGGAATCGGGATTGGTGCTTCATGGACAAATTGCTCCTGCGGGAGTTCAACCTCTTCACAAGAGACTCATTGAGAGGTTTACGCAATTGAAACAAGGCCTCGGGCCGCTGGCCAGACAAAGAACGATTCACCAAGACAGTATTATTAAGTACGTTCGAAAACACTTTTTTTCTTTTACAACTTTTTTCTCCGGCACATATTAATTACTTGCAATTAATTTATCTACATTCCCAATCTAAAATTTCGAACTGTTTTACCGAAAAATATTCACATCTTGGAAGATATTCAGAAAAATGGGTTTGAATAATAATAATGAAGAAATATTGTTAGTCGCATTTTGAAAAAAATTTCAACTCTAATTTTTTTATGTGAAAAGAATCCAAATTTTCTTAAATCATATGATTTAAAAAAAAAATTGTCTAACAATTTGGAATTTTTTGAGATTTTTGGAGATACTGACATTTTTTTATATGGAATATAAACTAATTATAAATTAAATTATATGAAATATAAAGACATTTTTTTATATGGAATATAAATTAATTATAAATTAAATTATATGGAATGTAAAGACATTTTTTTATATGGAATATAAAAAAATGCCTTTCTGTGAGAAATATATACAAAATGCGCGTCTTTTAAATAATTTTTGAAAGAAAAAATTTTTAATTTTTAACATTGTAAGAAAATTCCTTTTTTAAATCATGAATTTTAAAAAATTCATTTCAACAAAAAAAAAAATCCCTAGCGCATTTGTTAAATAAAATACCAGAGACTCATAGAGATAAATTGAAAAAATATAATATAAATGCGGATATCTATCTCCGATTTATAATGGCCCCTAAATTTTGTTTCTTTTTGCAGTTCGCCATTGCCACCATTGCCGATAAATGAAAAGCAACGTCCCGCTACGCTTGAAACTGTGGGATCTAGAATGTCAAATGCAGATAGCGATGGATTGCCAGAGGATGAAGGATTTTATACCAGAGTCGATGGAGCGCCACCTCCACCGCCTATTCCTCAGCGAGAAGTCAGGCCTCGTTCGGTGGGGTACGGATCAACCCCACCTCGGCCTACACATCACAGAACTCTGAGCAAACCGCTTAGTCCGAAATTACCTCTCAGGCATTCATTGCCAACTCCGACCGAAGGCACTGAACAAACTAATATGAGAAGTTCTTGGAGCGAACCTGGACCTGAACAAGCTCCACCCTTGCCACCAAGAGGCTGCAGTAAGTTCAACTTAATTATACATTTTTTTTTCAAATTTTTTTCTTCATTAAAATAATAGCTATAGCTAAATAATCGATTTTTGTAAAGATCGATTTTATGCAATCGATATTTGTAAAAATCGATTTTATGCCATCGATATTTATAAAAATCGATTTTATGCTATCGATATTTGTAAAAATCGATTTTATGCAATGGATATTCGTAAAAACGATTTTATACAATCGATATTTGTAAAAATCGATTTTATGCAATCGATATTTGTAAAAATCTCGATTTCATGCAATCGATATTTTTAAAGATCGATTTTATGCCATCGATATTTTTAAACATCGATTTTATGCAATCAATATTTGTAAAAATCTCGATTTCATGCAATCGATATTTGTAAAGATCGATTTTATGCCATCGATATTTGTAAAAATCGATTTTATGCTTTCGATATTTGTAAAAATCTCGATTTCATGCAATCGATATTTGTAAAAATCTCGATTTCATGCAATCGATATTAGTAAAAATCTCAATTTTATGCAATCGATATTTGTAAAAATCTCAATTTTATGCAATCGATATTTGTAAAAATCGATTTTATGCGTTCGATATTTGTAAAAATCAAATTTATAGATTCGACTCTTGCGAAAATCAAATTTTAGAATCGATTCTTGTAGCAATCGATATTTTAGAATCGATTCTTGTAGCAATCGATATTTTAGAATCGATTCTTGTAAAAATCGGTATTTTGGAATCGATTCTTGTAAAAATCGATATTGTAGAATCGATGCTTCTAAAATCGATATTTTAGAATCGATGCTTCTAAAATCGATATTTTAGAATCGATTCTTATAAAAATCTGTTTTGTCTGAAAATTCAATTCCGAACAGTATCAAATAGAACGAAAACTCTTTTTCAATTATTAAACGGCAAAAAAGTCGCTATTTAGTTAATTTCCATTTTTAATTGCTGATTTCTATCTCTAATCTACTACGTTTTTGATTATTATCTTTTTTTTTCCTATTTTGCAGCCCCAGATAAAAGAGAATCGAACTCAAGCTGTTCAGTTGGGCCTCCAGCGCCGCCAAAACGTTTAACGCACAAACGTAATACCGAATGGAGTACGGAAGATGAGCCAGAGATACCTATAGGCGAGGGCAATGATCTCAGAGACAGTGGAATTTCCACGGCGAGTCTTCTCGATTTTCAGTCTCAGCTCACGAACCTCAATAATCTAAGTTACGAGGAGTTTGAGCCACGATCGAGATGCAACGATATTATGAACATTTCTCCACCTTCTGTGATAAACGCTTTGAACGTTTCCACGGCGAGTTTTCCGGGCACAACATTCCAGGGCTCGCAAACGGTTCTCAATCAGGAAGTGAGTATTTTTTATTTAAAATAAGCTCTTCTTAATTCGTTTATTAGTTTTTAGAATCACAATATTTTCATATATAATTTTTTTTAGCGAATTATAGAATTCTCTATTTTCTTCACTTTTGCAGAAAATAAAATCAAATCAAAACCAAATAATCACTAATCTGTAAATTACGAAAAATTAAATATTTGAAGGCCTTGAGCTCCTAGAAAATATTCTTTTTATCGACTACCACGTTTGGACGTTTAATTCCATGACATCAAATAAAATGAGGTTTAAGATTTCTGCATATTCATAATAAAATTTTGGCAAGCTATATCTTGCGAATTACGATATCAAGAAAAAAACTAAAAAGTAGAAAATGTTCGTTTTCGTATTCTCTGGTGGACAATTTTTTTTATTTTTTTTTAAGTCCAAAATTAAGGGAGTTGTTCTTAATTTAGTACTTTGGCAAGCTATATCTTTCGAACTATGATATCAAGAAAAAACCTAAAAAGTAGAAAATGTTCGTTTTCGTATTCTCTGATGGACGATTTTTTCATTTTTTTTAAAATATAAAATTAAGGGAGTTGTTCTTGATTTAGTACTTTGGCAAGCCATATCTTTCGAGCTATGATATCGAGAAAAAAACTGAAACGTAGTAAATTTTTGTCTTCGTATTCTCTGATGGACGATTTTTTTAATTTTTTTTTAAGTACAAAATTAAGGGAGTTGTTCTTGATTTAGTACTTTGGCAAGCTATATCTTTCGAACTATGATATCGAGAAAAAGACTAAAAAGTACGAAATGTGCGTTTTCGTATTGTCTGGTGGACAATTTTTTCATTTTTTTTAAGCCCAAAAGTAAGGGAGTTGTTCTTGATTTAGTACTTTGGCAAGCCATATCTTTCGAGCTATGATATCGAGAAAAAAACTAAAAAGTAGAAAATGTTCGTTTTCGTATTCTCTAGTGGACGATTTTTTCATTCGAAGTAGTTTACTTCGCGGATAAAAAACTCCCTTAATTTTGGACTTAATTTTTTTTAAATCGTCCATCAGAGAATCCGACAACAAACATATTCTTTTCAGTTTCTTCCGCGGAGCTTTAACTTAAAAGTTATAGCTTGCTAAAATATAAAAACCACAACAACACCCTTAATTTTGGACAAAAAAAAATTTAATCGTCTGTTAGAGAATACGACAACGAACATTTACTACTATTCAGTTTTTTCCGCGGAGCTTTTAAGAGTTGTAGCTTGCCAAAATACTAAATCAAAAACAAATTCCTTAATTCTGGACTTAAAAAGAAATAAAAAAATTGTCCATCAGAGAATACGAAAACGAACATTTTCTACTTTTTAGTTTTTTTCTCGATATTATAGTTCGAAAGATATAGCTTGCCAAAGTACTGAATCAAGAACAACTCCCTTAATTTTGGACTTAAAAAAAATAAAAAAATCGTCCACCAGAGAATACGAAAACGAACATTTTCTACTTTTTAGTTTTTTCCTTGATATCGTAATTTGAAAGATATAGCTTGCCAAAATTTTATTTTGAATATGCAGAAATCTTAAACCTCATTCAAATAAATTGTATTTTAATGTGAGAGTAAAAATAAAAATATGCTAAGTAAAAACATTCTTGTATTAACGATTTTGCAATTTTTTTTAGGTAAGTCCTCCGCCGATTCCTCCAAAGGCCCACCAAGATACGCCATCGGCTCCAACAACCTTGGAAAGGGTGGGAAATCGTAGTCACGGTTCTGGTCATACGGAAAATTACTCGGTACCCAAATTACAAACCCTCTCCGTCGCATCCGACACCGAGAGCACAGTCTAGCACAGCTATATCGATATATATTATCCTAGTCTTAGCAGATAGTCATGAGGCGCAAAAAAAAAAAAAGAAAGCTTCTGAATTCGATATCCATAATATTTCCCCATAAAATATTGAAATTCCGAGGCCCAATGGCAGCTGAAAATCATTTCCCTCTCCTGTCCCTTCCAAAATCCTTCGCGAATGTAATTTAGTGACGTTCTCGTAGCTCTACGTACATCCAACTGTGTCAAAAAAAATTGAGGCACGGCTAAAAAAACAGATTTATCATTTAAATGCCGATTGAGCGATCACCAAAAAAAACTTAGCTTGCTGTATGATATTATTATGTCGATAACTCATTTTTTTTATTACGTAGATTCGTTTCAAACCTGCTTTTAAGAAGTTGAAGAGCTTTGCGATAAGTCAAACAAGTTTGTAATTTTTAGAAACGTTTTTGTCCAAGTTTTCCGCATGAATTTGTAAAAATATTTAGTAATTAATTGCATTTTCCGAGGATATCAGTTTTTAAGATTTTTTAAATGAATAATCCGTAATTCTTGAACGATTTTAATATGGAATCTTGAAAACTATTCTACAATTTAACCGGTGAAAAATTTGATAGGGTTGGACGTTAAAAAATTGGAAACTTTTGTTTTTACTCTGCGACAGATTTTCTTCATAAACAATTGGCTATAATTATTAAACGGCTAACTCTATTAAATATTTAGGCAGTAAATTTGCGAAGCGTCTTTTGAGGATGTTTAAAAGTGGAGGAAATTGTTTTTTGTATTATTATAAAAAATATTTCTGCCAAATTTGTTTAAAAGTGAAGCTTTTCAATCTCCTTAATAACTACGACGAATTTTAATTTCCCTCCCGCATGCAACGAAAACAGCACTGATTTCACTTGGCTGGCATCGCTCAATTCGAGTATTGATCTATCTATATTTTGTAATTTATTTATATTTTCCACAATAATAAATATAACAACAAAGTAAATTAAAAAAGCCATAATTTCCCCGACTCTAATCCAGCAGCGTCGTTCTTGGAGTCAGCTGGATAATCGCATTAGTAAATAGTTAACAGTATAGGCAACCGATATCATAGAATTCAAGAATAGGATATATAAATTATGTATTTTGTCATGTTTCTTCGTACAAATATATACAAAAGTTTTGAGTATTACGCCCGTACACTCTACGCGCTTTAAACTAAAATGTTTTCTTGGCATTTCGAAAGAATTTGTCTTAATAAAAAACGAACCTTAAGAGACTTATATAAAAAAAAACAATAATCGCAGTATATAAAATGAAAGGTGGAATGTTTACATTGCACAATGTTTAATTAAATTGTAATTAAATTACGTGATTGGGAATGATAGTACGAATATGTGAATGATAAAATGAGCTAGAGATCATCTTTCCCGGGGCTATCCAGTCAGTGACGATTGTCGCTGTTTTTTTTCTTCTTTTTTCTTCTTATTATCTATCTATCGGTGCGCAAATAATTGCTTCGCGACAATCGCCGATAAGCCCGGCTACTTAATTAAAGTATTACAATAATTCAAGCTAATACATCGATAAGTAACGCGAAGTAACGTTTAGGCTTATACGAACAGGCACTCACACATAAAGTGGTAATCAATATCGCTATATCTCTGATTACAGTCATGGCCACATCTTATAAAATATACTTATCTGTTTTTATTTATCTTTTTTGCTTTGTTTTTTTTTTCTTTCTTACTAAATTGCGTGAAAATGGCTAAGCCTAAGGTATATACTTTGTACGGTGTTTTCTTGCAGACGGAGTCCTTCAGACTGGTGTCTCGGCGTTAGTATCCTTCCTGAAATCATATCGTAATCCTATGAAATTGCGTTATTTCGATTTTGCTCTCGTTCGACCGATTGTGCTATTATTCGGGTGAACGAGACGGAATTTTATATCCTTACCTCTTCGCTGAAGTTTCCATCACCATCAAGAGCAAGCAGATATCACAGAAAAGTTAACCGTTAGTTGAGAATGTTCCAACGCCACCTTTTTTTTACAAGCGTCACGGTAATAGACGAAAGTAATGAGTATTTTTTTAAATTTTGGTTAAGTACGAGAAGCTCTTATTTCTAAAATTTGACCAACGGGGATTTAGGAAGTGGCCCCAACTTTTGCAAACGTACTTATGGAAATTATGATTCATTTTCTGCATTCTGAACTGGATTTTTACTAATTTTATTTTTTTATATTGGAGACGAATGTGATTAAAAAATTCATATCACTAGAGTTGTTTTTCGACTTTAAGGGAAAGCTTTTACCGACCGAAGTCGGCTTTTACCGACCGAAGTCGGCTTTTACCGACCGAAGTCGGTAAAAGCTTTTTCGTAGTTTTGATTATTCTTCGTTAATACGCTACAGATATGCTTCAAATTATACACGATTGTAGTATCAACATAAACAAGTGGACGTACATTCGAATATTGAGTGAATACGTACAATGAATGAAGATATTCGTATATTACTAAGCCTGGATCATCGCGGGGATCGCAAACAGACTACGTGATCGTAGTTTCGGTTTTGCGTGGATTCCTTTTGTGTAATTGACTTTTCGACGCTCGCAGAATATTCAGAGAACGCTAAAGAATGGACGTACATTTCGATTTAACGTATGTGAATTCCAGAATCTTTTATATCGTACCAAACAGGCGATGCTGTCAAACCCTGGCGGCCATTTTGATTTCGGGAGGTTTAGTATTATACGATTTTTTTCATTTATTGTACGTTTTCACCAAATATTCGAATGTACGTCCACTCGTTTATGTTGATATTACAATCGTGTACAATTTGAAGCATGTTTGTAGCGTATTAACGAAGAATAATCAAAACTACGAAAAAGCCTGTTTTTACCGACCAAAGCCGGTAATAAAATCTACTCCAGCATCCCCTTAAGGTAGTTCTGTCGGTACGCCGAAGTCATAAATCTCAGAGTCTATATGACATTAAAAAATAATCATACGCATCACTTTGACTGGCTCAATAATAATATAAAAAATAATCGAGAATCCTTCGAAATTGTCGTAATAAAATTAAAACGATTATTTGTAAATAGTTGATATGTTTACTGCGGATTTGACTTCATTTTTGCGATAATTAGGTTAGGAAACGTCATTTGGCCCGGTATCGTGCACTTTGACCTTGGTTCAATTAAACATTATTCCGGAGACTTCACCTTTTTTCATGATCCATCAATTTCTGAATGATTTGCGAATCTGTAGTACTATTTATTTTTTCTCTATCTTTGATCTAAGTATGTTAATTATCGATTTAAAGATCAATTTTTCCAGCCCTCCCGTTGGCGCCGTGTAAAAAGATCGATTTTCAAGTTTTAATTGTTCATTCAAATACTCCGTAAAAGCCTTCAAGATTTTGTGCAAGTAAAATTGAATAGCTAAATTACAACATGTCAAAATTAGAACTACCAAAAAATAGAACTACCTTAATGTTGTCTCATCGTAAATTTTCTGCTGATTACAAATGTTGAACTATTTTTATGAAAATCGTAATAAATCATAATTAAAGTACAGAAAAATCGATAAAATAGTAATTTTTTTAAGGTGTTTTCATGAAAAATTTTGATTTCTAGATAAAATTAATAACAGATTCGTATTCAGCAGGACAGAATATATCGGTATAGCATCCAGCAAATTAAAAAAAATATATTTTGACCAAAAGTTCAGGGTTTTCATAAGATTGCTATAACTTTTAAAAATAATGGGTTAATGACTCCGTTTTAAGATTGTTTCATTCGTAATTAATTAAGCTTTGAAACGCTGCCTGGGAAATCAGGATTAGTTGATTTTTGGATTTTCACCAATTTTTTCAAGTTGCAATAGCAAAAATTGAAAATGTTTCAGCGAAAAATGATTTTTTAATTTTAATTAGCAAAAAGGGAAATTTTTTCAATTTCATTTTACCACCTGAATTTACCACTTTCATCGCCCTCGAGACAATTTTAAAAAATCGCACGTAAAAAAAAAAGTATACATAAATTTTCAACTTTCGCTGCTTCAACTTTAAAAATCCGTATTAAAAAAAATTAAAAACTTAACGATTCTTCTCCACATAGGATTCAAAAATTGAATAATAAAATTGGCAAGAAAACAAGATTAAATCCTCATCGCTAGTCCATAATTTTTTTCAACTTATAGCCACTTCAATAAAAAAAACGACAATTTTTCATAACGCAAAAAAGAAATTAAGACCCCCAAATCAATATATTTTTCTCCTTTGCGCACAAATTTATCTCAAAGCGTCTATAATTAGGCCCACCACCTTATACTCCCTTCCAACCCTTTTTTTCAAATAATTCCCATTACTCACTCAGTCTCAGTGATGGTCTGTTCATATTGCTGCGGTTGTGGCATTTGTTGCTGTTGTCTTAGCGCAGCAAGTTCATTGCTATGATGAAGATCATGAGTCAAGGAGCTGGAGAGAATTCTGCCGCTCATGGGTAGAATATAATCCGGTGCGTCTTCAAGAACGCTTGGAGTAATTTTGCCTCTCTTAAGGCTTCCGTATCTCTCGGATCCGCTGAGATTCTCGTGTTGAGATCCATGCAAACTTTGTCCCCTTTTCAAGCTTCCGTATCTTTCGGATCCGCTATGATTTTCATGATTCGAATTTTGCGAATGATGGCTCATACTTGAGCCTAATATTCGCGAAGACATCGACAACATGTACGGAGTTGGTGAAACTGTATGATCTTCCTCAGCCGTATAAGGAAATAGATATTTTTCACCAATGTGATGATGTTTCTCTTCGCCCTCCGAGCAATTTTCGTCCTGATGCATCTTTTGCGGTGAATTCATATCCGGATAAGGCAAAGGATTTGGACTCGACGTTTTATTAGAGGCAATCTCGTTGTCCGATATCGTTCCGCCTGACCATTGGCTTCCACGGATATCTACTGCAACCAGGAAATTTCTCTTGTCAATCATCGACTTCCTTTCTATTTTATTTTTATTATTTTAGATTTTTCTCGCAAAATTTTTGTGCCATTTTACAAGAAAAACAAAAAGTTTCTTAAAAAATCTGTTAAACTATTTTGCTGATTTATAAATAACTCCAGCATTATTATTATTATGGAATATTAATATTTTTAGTATCCTCAATGATAATTGATAAACAATTAATTAGAAAATTATATGTATTAAGAAAAATCAGTTATTTAATTTGTTTTTGTTATTTGTCTTGTTAATCTCTTTAAAAAAGTGTCTTACAAATCTGCTAAACAATTTTGCTGATTTATAAATAACTTCAGCATTATTATTATTAAGGAATATTAATATTTCTAGTACCTTCAATGATAATTGATAAACAATTAATTATAAAATCATATGTATTTAAAAAAATCAGTTATTTAATTTGTTTTTGTTATTTGTCTTGTTAATCTCTTAAAAAAAGTGTCTTACAAATCTCTGTTAAACAATTTTGCTGATTTATAAATAACTTCAGCATTATTATTATTAAGGAATATTAATATTTTTAGTACCTTCAATGGTAAGTGATAAACAATTAATTAGAAAATCACATGTGTTTAAAAAAATCAGTTATTTAATTTGATTTTTTGTTATTTAAAATTTATTTATCAATCTTCATTATATTTATTTTGTGCAAGACTATTATTTTTAAGTACCCGCTGTACCGTTGGACGGTAAATACGCCTCAGGAAGCTGCGAACTCCAACGCGGTGCGTATATCGGTTTTATGTTTGGAAATAGTTCCGAATTTGAGCAAAGAATGTTTAGGTGTTGGCCGGGATTGCTGTGAATGTTCGGCAAATAACTGTGCGACACTGGCTGCTGGGTTGTCACACCCATGTTTTTGTGCGATCTCGAAGTGACGTCCTCGTCGTCCGAACTGTGCGAACTCGCCAAATCCAAACTTCTTCCACCTCCGTCGGCCTGAGAACCGTCGGAGTCGGACTCTGAGTCTCGACGAGGACCACGCGGCTCGTTTCCTTCTAAAATAGTAAAAATTATATTGTTACAATTGTAAAAAATGGAATTTCTAATTTTTATTCAAAGATTTTCAACTTATTCAATAATTTTTTTAATTTTCAAATTATTTTAAGCGTGTTTTTATGAAACTATTCTTATATATAATTCGTACGCTTCATGCGAAAACATATCCAAAATTCATGAATTACTAACGTTTTTACAATCAAAGCAAAATTGCTATTTAGATAAAACAGCGAATTCATTCGATATTTAAAAAAATATGAACTTTCCTAAAAGTTTGTTGAAACCATTTTTTTTTAAATTCATAATCAACTAAACTATGTAATCAATTTTCGTCATTGTTATCATTTGAAATAGCATCGTATTATTTGTATTTATATGTTAGAAGTCAAAAACTAATTTTTCAAAATTATTATACACGGGAATTCTTTACATTTTCAAAAGGCGAAGCGATTAATCTTATATGGAGATACTGATATTAATTATTAGCATACCTTGTCGAGTATGCAAAGTCGAGTGGTGACTTCTCGATGACATATATGGATCTCTGTCGCTATTATAATTACTCGTTGACGTGGAAGTATGTCTCAAATGCGCATCGCTGCGATAAGGACTCGATCCAGTTTTGGTAGTGCTTCGCGATGTTGTGCTACTTGTAGAAACACCAACGTGAACTCTTCTACAAGTTGAATCGGCGCCACTATATGCCGAAGAGTACGCCAATGCTGAACGCTGCAAAAGTAATTATATCGTAATATAATCGTAAACATGTGAAATATTAATTTTACTTAAATCACATTTCTTGTTAATTTTTGTTTGTTTTATTATTTTTCAGCTCAGCTAAGAATTTTTCGAAGCTTGGCTACGTATTGCAAATTCTTATATGAATTCTCCTCTTTTCTTCCTCTTATTAATTTATTCATTCGGTGTGAGCGAATCCGCGTTTAATATTCCAAAACTTTCTCGTTAAGAAAACTCGACGTTAGAAATTTTTTATTCTGAGCGACTTCATGTGCCATTTTAGACACAATTTTTTGCCTTTCTTTTCTGTAACGAAATATAAAATTTCGTACATGTATTTTCACCCGAAATTGGGTGAGTCGATGCTCAGTATACTTTTATAGTGTATTTCGTTAATATCGCCAGAATCGGCTATCACATAAGAACCATTCGGTCATAGTACTATAATTTTACTTAAAATACATTTTTAATTATTATTATTTTTTGGTAATAATTTTCTAAAATTGATTTTCATACCGAATATAACAATATACAAATAATATATTAATTCCTGTTTGTTTTATTATTTTTCAGCTCAGCTAAGAATTTTTCGAAGTTCGACTACGTATTGCAACTTCTTATATGAATTCGCCTCTTTTCTTCCTCTTATTATACCGTCATTTATTAATTTATTCATTCTGTGTGTGCAAATCTGCGTTCTAATATTCCAAAACTTTCTCGTTAAGAAAACTCTTGACGTTAGAAATTTTTTATTCTGAGCGACTTGATGTGCCATTTTAGACACAATTTTTCGTGTTTCTTTTCTGTAACGAAATATAAAATTTCGTACATGTATTTTCACCCGAAATTGAGTGAGTCGATGCTCGGTATACTTTTATAGTGTATTTCGTTAATATCGCCAGAAGCGACTAGCATATAAGAGCCATTCGGACATAGTAATATAATTGTACTTAAATTACATTTATTATTATTATTAATTTTTATTAATAATTTTCTAAAATCGATTTTCAAACCTAATATAACAATATACAAATAGTGACAAATAATGACAAGATAAACTGATTAATCCGGTCGGGTTCGCCGTGCGCGTCTCGTATTCATCACTTTTTTTTTTTTTTTTTAATCACTCAAAAAAATTATTTACCCCGAACGCCTTTTTTTTTTTTTTGTTTATCAGGGCAGAAAATCCCACTTCTGACACCAATGTTACGCGCGAGGTTGAAATAAAACTCTCGGGTTATTAGAAAATCACGTAACTTTTATTATGGAAACTCGATCCGTTGTCACGTCTTGTTAAGTCGCGGTGTCAACCGAAACTGTCTTGTTGATCTGTCTCCGTTGTCAAGTTCGTCGGTTGTCAAGTGCTTCGTCTAGTGTGCCGCGTTCGGTCTGAACCCCAATATGAAGTGAACTTGGCGCGCATCATTCGTTACCCTATTAATTTTTGTTTGTTTTATTATTTTTTAGCTCAGCTAAGAATTTTTCGAAGCTCGACTACGTATTGCAACTTCTTATAAGAATTCTCCTCTTTTCTTCCTCTTGTTATACTGTCATTTATTAATTTATTCATTCTGTGTGTGCGAATCTGCGTTCTAATATTCCAAAACTTTCTCGTTAAGAAAACTTTTGACGTTAGAAATTTGTTATTCTGAGCGATTTGATGTGCCATTTTCGACACAATTTTTCGTGTTTCTTTTCTGTAAGGAAATATAAAATTTCGTACATGTATTTTCACCCGAAATTGGGTGAGTCGATGCTCAGTATACTTTTATAGTGTATTTCGTTAATATCGCCAGAAGTGGCTACCACATAAGAGCCATTCGGTCATAGTAATATAATTTTACTTAAATTACATTTTTTATTATTATTAATTTTCTAAAATCGATTTTCAAACCGAATATAACAATATACAAATTATATATCATTTTTTGTTTGTTTTATTATTTTTCAGCTCAGCTAAGAATTTTTCGAAGCTTGACTACGGATTGCAAATTCTTATATGAATTCTCCTCTTTTCTTCCTCTTATTATACCGTCATTTATGAATCTATTCATTCTTTGTGTGCGAATCTGCGTTTCCATATTTCAAAACTTTCTCGCTAAGAAAACTCTTGACGTTAGAAATTTTTTATTCTGAGCGAATTGATGTGCCATTTTAGACACAATTTTTCGTGTTTCCTTTCTGTAAGGAAATATAAAATTTCGTACATGTATTGTCACCCGAAATTGGGTGAGTCGATGCTCGGTATACTTTTATAGTATATTTCGTTAATATCGCCAGAATCGGCTATCACATAAGAACCATTCGGTCATAGTACTATAATTTTACTTAAAATACATTTTTAATTATTATTATTTTTTGGTAATAATTTTCTAAAATCGATTTTCATACCGAATATAACAATATACAAATAATATATTAATTCCTGTTTGTTTTATTATCTTTCAGCTCAGCTAAGAATTTTTCGAAGCTTGACTACGGATTGCAAATTCTTATATGAATTCTCCTCTTTTCTTTCTCTTATTATACCGTCTTTCATTAATTTATTCATTCTGTGTGTGCGAATCCGCGTTCTAATATTCCAAAACTCTCTCGTTAAGAAAACTCTTGACGTTAGAAATTTTTTATTCTGAGCGACTTGATGTGCCATTTTAGACACAATTTTTCGTGTTTCTTTTCTGTAAGGAAATATAAAATTTCGTACATGTATTTTCACCTGGAATTGGGTGAGCCGATGCTCGGTACATTTTTATAGTGTATTTCGTTATTATCGCCAGTAATATAATTTAAGTAATATAATTTTACTTAAATTACATTTTTTATTACTATTATTTTTTGGTAATAATTTTCTAAAATCGATTTTCATACCGAATGGCCATTGACATTCTGGCTGCTGCTTCCATTGCCCATGCTGCCCTCAAGTAAAGGTGCCTTCTTTCCTACGCATCTTAATAGACTCAGGTAGAGATTTCTTCTCACTCTGCCATTTACGAAGCAATAACCGATGAGACTAAAAGCCGCATGCGTTACCACAGCTACACTGAGGAGATATGATAACATCGGTGAACTTTCCGAAGCATTGAGCACTGCTAAGGTCCACGTTGTCCCGAGTAATGGCAATGATGCCACAGATAACCAAAGCAGAGTTCTCAGATTACCGAAACCCATAATGTGCTCCTTTAACGTGAACGCTGCGCGAACCGACATTATGAGGATGCAGAAATTTATGAGAACAGCTGCACATACGGGGCCGATCAAAGCCCAGACAACAGTCTCGTAAATCGATAACCAACAGCTGAAAACAAGTTGTTATTTCATTTTTCTCGCTTTTAGTTCTTGTACACAAAAATTTATAAAAAATTTCATGTCTTATTAAATATTTTGCAAATGTGAAAATAATATTATTCGAAAATAACTTAATAATTTTTTTTTTGTTATATGTAGTAATGTTTCTAAAAAAATAGATATTGGTAAACCTTTTTTTTTTTAATTTCAGAAAAATATTGGCAAATTTTTCACAAATATTTCAGAAAAATATTGGTGAAACATTTTCTGAATATTTCAGAAAAATATTGGCAGATCGTTTTCTCAATATTTCAGAAAAATATTGGCAGATCGTTTTCTCAATATTTCAGAAAAATATTGGCAGATCGTTTTCTCAATATTTCAGAAAAATATTGGCAGATCGTTTTCTCAATATTTCAGACAAATATTGGCAGACTATTTTCTCAATATTTCAGACAAATATTGGCAGACTATTTTCTCAATATTTCAGACAAATATTGGCAGAACATTTTCTCAATATTTCAGAAAAATATTGGCAGACCATTTTCTCAATATTTTAGAAAAATATTGGCAGACCATTTTCTCAATATTTGAGAAAAATATTGACAGACCATTTTCTCAATATTTGAGAAAAATATTGGCAGACTATTTTCTCAATATTCCAGAAAAATATTGGCAGACGATTTTCTCAATATTTCAGAAAAATATTGGCAGAACATTTTCTCAATATTTCAGAAAAATATTGGCAGACCATTTTCTCAATATTTTAGAAAAATATTGGCAGACCATTTTCTCAATATTTGAGAAAAATATTGGCAGACCATTTTCTCAATATTTGAGAAAAATATTGGCAGACTATTTTCTCAATATTTCAGAAAAATATTGGCAGACGATTTTCTCAATATTTCAGAAAAATATTGGCAGACCATTTTCTCAATATTTAAGAAAAATATTAGCAGACTATTTTCTCAATATTTAAGAAAAATATTAGCAGACTATTTTCTCAATATTTCAGAAAAATATTGGCAGACCATTTTCTCAATATTTCAGAAAAATATTGTCAGACCATTTTCTCAATATTTAAGAAAAATATTGGCAGACCATTTTCACAACATTTCAGAAAAATATTGTCAGACCATTTTCTCAATATTTAAGAAAAATATTGGCAGACCATTTTCACAATATTTAAGAAAAATATTGGCAGACGATTTTCTCAATATCTCAGAAAAATATTTTTAAATACTTCAAAAATATTACGATACTATTATTCATTATTATCGATGATTAGTTACTTACAAGTAAAAGTTTCCATACTGATCAGCTCGAACGCCGATGGTAAGTCCAACAATAACGGCAGGCAATCCATATCCGATGGTGTAATAAAACCTCATTTGTCCATGATTTACGTCTCGCATTTCTGTGAGCATTCTGTAGAGATGAATGGAGTCGACGAGCGTCCACGCAAATGTGCTTAGCCAAGCGTAGTGCAAACCGATGGCAGTTAATTTACAAGGGAATTCATTTGAGACGAGAGGTCCACGAGCTTTTAGCGCTATGAGATACAAAGTCTCGGCGCATAAAACGCAAAAGACAAGATTTTTGTGAATGCCGTTTGAATTTGTTTCGCCGCCTCGAATCAACGCCAAAATTAGTAAAGCTGAGAGTAAAAGCGGCAATCCAAGCATAAATGCACTGTAACTCGTAACGTCCTCCAGAAGTGATGGCTCAGGAACGTATTCCAAGTCTAGAACGTCTGTCAGAACTGCGAATGTTGCCAGTTGAAGATTTTTAACTTCCAGTATTACTCCTTGGCAAGAACAATTCACGATTTGACGATCGGTGAATGTAATATCCTCGACTTCGGTGGTACAACCAATACGACTCCATTCGCCGATTCTTTGCAAGAGAAAAAAGAAAAAAAAATTAAAATATGACTTTACGAGGCAGAAAAATGTGTTTTTATACATTTTGGCATTCGTATGAAAAATGCTGTGCAGAAAATGTAAATTAATAAGGAAACAACGTGAAAGTTGCTTTTTGAAGCCCTGTTAAATTTTTAACAGGGCTTAAAGATGAAAATAAAGCAATTTTTTCGTAAAATTAAAAAAAATTCTACATTTGACAGAACTAAAATGGTTTGATAAATTTTTGCCAAATTCCATACAGATAATTTATTCAAATTATAGACTATTTTCATTAGAAAAACTCTGTTGAAAAGTTATGAAAATGTCGAAAAAAAATTGTTCACGATAATAATTTTTTTTTCGCCGAGGAAACAAAACGAATTATTTTAACAAATTGTTATGTTAGCAGATATGTTTAATGTAGTTTTTCAAATACCCTCGAACTGTGCTCCAATGCACGCACTGCGGATTAGCTCGTCTCTTGACTCCGTCGTCTTCAATAATCCACAATTGTATTTGAACAGGAGGCGATTGCAAAGTGTTGGTGGATAAAGATTTGGTGCCATTTTCCGAGGGAACTAAAACCGAAACCGTGACAACCGGAGAACCAACAGCGACTTCAACTCCCCATCGTACATTCACCGAATCATCGAATCTGCGAAACAAACACACAGCAAAATGAAGAAATACTTAAATAAAAATACAACCTTTCTATAGATAATTATTTTTTTTAAGTGAACACAACATTCTTCATACCAAATTTAGTTTTTCAAACTTAGATAAAAAAAAAACGATTTTTAGCCAAAAAATCTCGCGCAGATTTCTATTAATGTTAATTATTTATTATTTTATATTAATTAATTAATTAATTAATATTTTTAGTAAAAAAATATCGCACAGATTTCTATTAATGTTAATTATTTATTATTTTACATTAATTAATTAATTAATTAACATAAATAAATAAATAATTAATGTATAATTTTCGTATTAAAAAAATAATTTAAAAACGCTCGTAACAGCAAAAAAAAGCATTTTTACGCCTATTTTGGCCACAAAAAAAAATGTTTGTACCTTTTAGGCAAAAGTGCACCAAGTTGTTTGTATTGCACGTAACTCAGCACCGCTTTTTCATTATTCGGGCTATCCTTATCATTAAGTTCTCCCTGAGAAACCAGTTTAATGCCAAGTAAGCTCAGTGGTACGCGAATCTTCGAATAGGGATCAAATCTATGAGGATCAGCCATATAATTGTTGTACTTTGGAAAGCTGATATAAGGCCCAAGATGTACAGGTGATGTGAGAAGAAATGCGGATGTATCCGGTAGAATAACTTTGCGATCAGCTTCCGAGGGTCTTGAAGTAGAAAGCGAGGAATCCTCTTTGTATTCCGGCGTTTCATATCCAAAAAGACTCTCGGACGTAACAGTATCCAATCCCATAACGACATTTGAATCCACGACTTCAAAAGGATCCGTAAAAGTATTGTGCTGAGATCCCGTAAGAATTTTAAGGTATCTCGCCATGGCATCGAGAATTTTGTCCGGCGTATCGCCCGTCAATGTCTCGATTCTCTTCCAATTATCCAAATGCTTTTTAGTCAATATTGTGCCGGCAATTCCGACGAGATGCGGCACATAATCTCGGTCCTGATTGTGAGTGAGACGAAGATCAGCGAGACTCTCCTCGTAAGTCAATAAAGCGACGAGCAAAGATTCAGCAACAAGAACATCAGCTCCGTACATATTTTTCGTTTCGTTAACAGCTGCGTGAAGATCCATCGCCATTTTTACTGCAATATCTCGGTCCAAATTAAGCTGACCATCTTCAAAAGCAGCGAGTTGATATCTCTGCTCGATAAAAGCCTCGGAAGTGCAGTTAAAAAGATCCGGAGGTTGCCAACCTCCGAGATTATCGTCGCAGGATCTCGAGGTTTTTCCTTCGGCTGTACCTGGACAATCTTCTATCGCGCTTACACCGAATTTTGTCCGTGGCCACCAAATTCCGTTGGCGTAAGAACGTGGACATCCGTCGTATACCACTTCACAACCTCGCAGCGTTACTTCCGCGTAAGGGTTTGGACAATCAGTGCAGGATCTTCCTATTACTCCTGTACGACATCGACATTGACCTGTTTCGGTGTTACATCGCGGCCCGAAACTTCCGGTTGCGTAACACTCGCAGGGAATGCATTCTTCTTGGCCCGGAGGTTGATAGTGATTTTCTTTGCAGTAACATTCGCCTGTAATTTTAAAAAGTTTGCTCAATTATCAAGTTAATAATGTAGGATATTTAATTGAAAATTTTGTGATGTTTAACGATTTCAGAAAATAAAAAATGAAAATTCCTTATTGTTATTCCTTATTGTTAGAAATAATTAGGTATTTGTGGAAATCAGAGAATTAATTTGACAAAAAAGTCTTCAACGATATTATCCTACAATTTTTTTTTCTGGTAATCTGCAAATAATGTTTATGTCGTTATTGTAATTGAAAATATTCTTATTATTTAAATGACGTTGAAACTCCAGATTTTCCTCTTCTCGCTAATAACTTAAATTCTACCCTAACTTTTCTAACCATTCTTAGAACAAATATTGTCTTTGCAATAACATTCGCCTGTAAAAAAAAAGTTTGGTCTGTTATTGAGTTAAAAATCTAGGATATTAAAAAAAAATTTCGTGACTTTCAACCATTTCAGTAAATAAAACAATCAAATTCCTTATTGATAAAAAACCTCGAAAAAATTATATATTCTGGAAAATCAGAGAATTAATTTGACAAAAAATATCTTCAATAAATTTATCCTACAATTTTTTTTCTGTTAATCTAAAAACAATTTTTAAATGACGTTAAATCCCCAGATTTTTCTCTTCTTGCTAACAACTTAAATTCTACCCTAACTTTTCTAGCCATTCTTAGAACAAATATTGTCTTTGCAGTAACATTCGCCTGTAAAAAAAAAGTTTGCTCTGTTATTGAGCTAAAAATCTAGGATATTAAAAAAAAATTTCGTCACTTTCAACCATTTCAGTAAATAAAACAATCAATCTAGGATATTAAAAAAAAAAAATTTCCGTGACTTTCAACCATTTCAGTAAATAAAACAATCAAATTCCTTATTGATAGAAAAACCTCTAAAAAATTATATATTCTGGATAATCAGAGAATTAATTTGACAAAAAATATCTTCAACAAATTTATCCTACAATTTTTTTTCCTGTTAATCTAAAAACAATTTTTAAACGACCTTAAATCCCCAGATTTTCCTCTTCTCGCTAACAACTTAAATTCTACCCTAACTTGTCTAACCATTCTTAGAACAAATATTGTCTTTGCAGTAACATTCACCTGTAACAAGAAAGTTTGCTCTGTTATTGAGCTAAAAATCTAGGATATTAAAAGAAAATTCGTGACTTTCAACCCTTTCAGTAAATAAAACAATCAAATTCCTTATTGATAGAAAAACCTCGAAAAAATTATATATTCTGGAAAATCAGAGAATTAATTTGACAAAAAATATCTTCAATAAATTTATCCTACAATTTTTTTTCTGTTAATCTAAAAACAATTTTTAAATGACGTTAAATCCCCAGATTTTCCTCTTCTTGCTAACAACTTAAATTCTACCCTAACTTTTCTAGCCATTCTTAGAACAAATATTTTCTTTGCAGTAACATTCGCCTGTAAAAAAAAAGTTTGCTCTGTTATTGAGCTAAAAATCTAGGATATTAAAAAAAATTTCGTGACTTTCAACCATTTCAGTAAATAAAACAATCAATCTAGGATATTAAAAAAAAAAATTCGTGACTTTCAACCATTTCAGTAAATAAAACAATCAAATTCCTTATTGATAGAAAAACCTCTAAAAAACAATATATTCTGGAAAATCAGAGAATTAATTTGACAAAAAATATCTTCAATAAATTTATCCTACAATTTTTTTTCTGTTAATCTAAAAACAATTTTTAAATGATGTTGAATCCCCAGATTTTCCTCTTCTAGCGAATAACTTAAATTCTACCCTAACTTTTCTAACCATTCTTAGAACAAATATTGTCTTTGCAGTAACATTCGCCTGTAAAAAAAAAGTTTGCTCTGTTATTGAGTTAAAAATCTAGGATATTAAAAAAAAAATTTCGTGACTTTCAACCATTTCAGTAAATAAAACAATCAATCTAGGATATTAAAAAAAAAAAATTTCCGTGACTTTCAATCATTTCAGTAAATAAAACAATCAAATTCCTTACTGATAGAAAAACCTCTAAAAAATTATATATTCTGGAAAATCAGAGAATTAATTTGACAAAAAATATCTTCAATAAATTTATCCTACAATTTTTTTTCTGTTAATCTAAAAACAATTTTTAAATGACGTTAAATCCCCAGATTTTCCTCTTCTCGCTAATAACTTAAATTCTACCCTAACTTTTCTAACCATTCTTAGAACAAATATTGTCTTTGCAGTAACGTTCTCCTGTAAAAAAAAAAAGTTTCCTCTATTATTGAGCTAAAAATCTAGGATATTAAAAAAAAATTTCCGTGACTTTCAACCATTTCAGTAAATAAAACAATCAAATTCCTTATTGATACCAAAACCTCTAAAAAATTATGTTATTCTGGAAAATCATAAAATTAATTTGACAAAAAATATCTTCAATAAATTTATCCTACAATTTTTTTTCTGTTAATCTAAAAACAATTTTTCAATGACGTTGAATCCCCAGATTTTCCTCTTCTCGCTAATAATTTAAATTCTACCCTAACTCTTCTAACCATTCTTAGAACAAATATTGTCTTTGCAGTAACATTCGCCTGTAAAAAAAAGTTTGCTCTGTTATTGAGCTAAAAATCTAGGATATTAAAAAAAAAATTCGTGCCTTTCAACCATTTCAGTAAAAAAAACAATCAAATTCCTTATTGATAGAAAAACCTCTAAAAAATTATATATTCTGGAAAAT
The DNA here is from genome assembly GCA_963970395.1 of Ephialtes manifestator. Classification (NCBI taxonomy): domain Eukaryota; kingdom Metazoa; phylum Arthropoda; class Insecta; order Hymenoptera; family Ichneumonidae; genus Ephialtes; species Ephialtes manifestator. Next base: position 31,228,196 of record OZ019975.1, on the reverse strand, counting down.
CAGAGAATTAATTTGACAAAAAATATCTTCAACAAATTTATCCTACAACTTTTTTTCTGTTAATCTAAAAACAATTTTTAATTGTTTTTAGATTTACTGTTAATCTAAAAACAATTTTTAATTGATTTTAGATTTAGATTCTGTTAATCTAAAATTAATTTTTAATTGTTTTTAGATTAACAGAATTTTCTCTTCTCGCTAACAACTTAAATTCTACCCTAACATTTCTTACAATTCTAAGAACAAAATATTCCATAATTTCATTCAGTTTTTATCAATCGTCATCGCAGTCAAATTTCCTCACAAATTATTTTCCAAAACACCAAAAACATTTTTAATTAACTCACCAGTAGTTTTATTGCACGAAGGATCATATCCTTTAGATTCATCACATCGACAGGGTCCACAAACCGGAGTTCCCCACCAAGTGGCAGGACAAGGTTGATCCACGCGAACCTCGCAATATTCTCCGGAATATTCATCAGAGCTACATTCGCATTTGTATCCTTTTTTCGACATTGGATCTTCAAGACACGTACCAGAATCGCTATGACATGGATCAAGATCACAGATAGCCTCGCAATTTTCTCCCACTCTTCCAGCAGTGCAGCTGCATTCGCTGGCCTGCCATTTGGCAACGCAAACCGAAGCCTCAGGACAATCCAAACTGCATTCATTATCGGTCGTGCATCCAATTCCCACATTTTCCTGAACAGTTGGTCTCTGCAAAACGCTTTGATTGGTGCCAATCCTCAAATCCTGAATACAACCATCGAAGAAAGTTAATTCGCTATTGATCGATTGATCAGGACCTCCGAGTAAAATCCTCCCAACATATAATCCCTGAAGTTTAGCAGCCAAAGGCGAAATCGTTGGCCTATTTCGATAATCCATATCAAGAGAAACGTGTCCACTTTGCCAAACGATTTCAATTCTGTGCCATTCGCCATCGTTTATTTGTACAGGCGTAGAAATAATGTCAGTTCCATCCAGCGAAGTCTCGAGTTTTCCGTCTTTAAGGAAAAAGAGAGCCGAACTATTTTGTCCTATTTGTATGCTCATTACAAAAGCACTTAATCCACGAGTACGAAGACTCAATGCGGTTGTCCAGGGCAATTGTATGGGTCTTAAAAGTGGATTAAAACTGAGAAGACCATCCCCATGAAACCTCCATGGTTCTCCGACTTCGTCCGTGCATCGAGGACCTGCAAATCCTTCGACACATTCGCAAACATATCCTGACCAAATTTCCCTACATTTTCCGCCATTGTAGCAAGGATCGTTCGAGGAGGTGCAAAAAGCTCTCTTTTCAGGACATCCAACAGTCGTTCCGTTGTCTGCTACGAAGGAATTCAAGTCTATGAATCTGTGATCGATATGAAGATCACTTATGCATCCTACGTAATCTTTGTTGCGAATTTGAAAGCTGGAGGGAATTGCGGGCAATCCACCAAGTTGCAAAGGTCCTGTGAGGTCCAAAAACCTGTGACAAGTTTCGGTTGGCAAAGAGCAACGCGCTTCTAAAATCTGCTGATTCCTTCCAGCGCATGATGCCCATTTCTCTCCGAGTCTGTCGCCGAATTTGAGAGCCAAAGCGACGTCGCAATCATCAAGGGCAACTATCACCGTCCTATTTATGTAAATAACGTGAACTTCGTGCCATTGACCGTCGGAAACTCCTCCAGGAATCGTTGCAGTTGCTCTGGTGACTTCATCACCAAGAGAAAAGCTGAATTGTACTCGTGATTCGATAATTTCCAGGGCAATGAAGTCGTGCTTCTCGTTGTATCTTCCGTTGTAGAGTAAAAGACCATCCGTCGATTCTGTAGCGAATTTCAACCGCAAATCCAATCTGTGTCTTTGTCGGAGTGAAGCGAAAGTGAGAAAAGTCGCTGGAGCGAAACTGCGGGATTTTAGCTCGCAAAGAGGCGTCACACTTTCCAGAGCGCTCACTGGACATCCTTCGCAAGTAAAACCGCCGTTTAATTTCGTCAAACATTGAGAACCTCCTTTGCAAACGTCTGTGGCTGGACAAGTGTTGTGTTCTTCCAGGGAAATCTCACAATCCGTTCCAGTAAAGTCAGGCCTACAAACGCAAGTGTAGCCAGTTTCTCGTCGCTCACAAGTGCCTCCATTTTTGCAGGGATTCGAGTAGCAAAGATTAACCTCCATATCACAGAGATAAGCCTCTCTACTTCCGGTAAATCCATTGGGACACTCGCAGGAAAAAGTGGTAACGGGATAAATTGGTCTGAAAAGAACCGTATCGCTGCTAGCGAATCCCGAAGCATTTCCGAACTTAAGAACTGTCACGCATTCCTCAAAATTGAGGCAAGGTTCACGAACGCAAAGATTATCGTCGAATGGCAAAACTGTGACTATTGCCAGCCTCGCCAAAATGCCACGATTCAGGTAAACGCGTTCCTGAAGATATTGAGGACTGTAAAATTCCGGACTGTTTCCAGGCTCCACTTTTCTTGCGGAGAAACTGACGTTGAGAATTTTTCCGTTAACATCTGTGTCCTCTTGAATTCCAAAGACGAAAATATTGTCTCTTGGACATGGAATTATCGCGGCAAGACCGTCAATAAAATATCCCAAAAGAGGACTCAAAAAAGCCTCGACTGTCATATCATCGAGTCTAACTGTTATAGAATTAAATAGCATCTTATCGGTGATTAGTCTTATGGAAAGCGTCATCGTAGCTTTAGCCTCGTTGACTCCGTCGGTTACAGAAACTTCCATAGTCGCGACACGCGGCACATTTGTATTTAACTGTGGCGACAAACTTATTTCCCCGGAAGTTCTGTTGAGCGTTATTAAATTAGCGTTGTTACCGGCTAGAATATTGTACAACAATTTGTCAGTAACATCAGCATCAAAAGCAGGAATTCTTCCGATTGCTGAGGTTGGGAAAAAGTCTTTAAAATTGTTGAAGATCACTTGGAAATCTTTTAAAACCGGTGCATTATCATTCACGTCAGTAATCATGACCTGAACTAAAACATCGGATCTCAAAGGCGGTGAAGCTGCGCGAACGAAGAGCTCGAATCTTTTTTTCGGCGATTCGTAGTCCAATTCTTCGCGTGTTGTAAGTTCGGCTCTGTCAGCTCCAGGTCTTGTTGTTAAAGCAAAACTGTTTGCATCTTCGCCACCGATAATCGAATATTGGACAATTGCGTTTGGACCTTCGTCAGGATCGTGAGCATAAATTTCACCGACTGTCGAGCCGACTGGAGAATTTTCTGGGATGAATAGAATAATCTTGTCGCTTTCAAATGCAGGCGGAGAGTCATTTACGTCGATTATCTTGATTATTATTGGAACTTGGGACGATAGAGCTGGAATTCCACGATCTACCGCCAAGGCTTTCAATGTATATCTCGCTACGGATTCGCGATCCAATTGTTTGGCTGTTCTTACGGTTCCCGTTGTTGAATCTATGGCAAAAGCTCCGTCACCGTCGTCTTCGAGAGTATAACGCACGCGAGCATTTAGACCCTGATCAGCATCAGTTGCTGAAACTCTTGCGACTGCTGTGCCTACTACAACGTCTTCAGCTACTGAACCTTGATATTGAGGAGCGTCGAACTTTGGTGGATTGTCGTTTACGTCTGTTACGGAAATTTCGACCTCTGTTGTGTCTGACGATGGAGGAATTCCTCCGTCTCTTGCTGTTACTGTTAGGACGTAACCTGACTGCTTTTCTCGATCCAGTGGACGGGTTGTTGTTATTGCACCGGTTTGAGGGTTTATCGCAAATTCGGGAACTTGCTCCTCACCTCCGCTGCCGTCGTCGCTACTGCTGCTACCTGTAATTTATTGTTTTGTTATTTAACGCTTTGTTATTGTTATAAATTAGTGGGAATTGAGGTTAATTTATTATTATACGAGAAACAATTTTATTTTTGTTACTATAAAAGAGGATGATATGGGACGGACAATATATCAGTAAAATTGTATTAGAAATACTTTTTGATATGAAAATCAGTAATTATAAGAAAGGAGTAGAATTGTTATTTTGTTTTCTTGATTTAATAGAATTTCGTTAATTCATTAATTAATTGTGAATGTTTTTTAGAAGAATTGAATTGTGATGGTTTGTATCTTGAAAGAAAAAAATAGGACAGGAAAAATGGAAAACGAGAATTCTTGATGATCTTTTTCAATAGTAGTTTAATAATGACTGGAGTTTTAAACTAGATGGAATTGATTTTTTGTGCAGAATAATTAAATTTATTCATGTGTGGTCTAAATAGGCAACTTAAAATTTTAGTTTATAAATTTTTAATAGTCGAAGTATCGAATCTTCAAACAAATAAAAATATAAAAACATCCATTTTTATCCGAAATCGCGCAAATCGTAATTAAGGTTTTTCTTTACCACTTGGAGATTCGGTGACTACACTATCGAATTTTTCATGAATTTTACAGACATTCCTTTAAACTCTGCAGTATTTCAATTAAAACACAAAATGTCCGATTAATTGAATACTAAATTGATTTGATTATTAAGCTTTAAAAAAAAAGAATTTTATTTATATTAAAGACACATAAATTTCCACGTCTATTAAAAAATAAAAATTCATCTACTCATATTTTTTTCCTTCCATATAAATAATTTTAAAAAGAAGTGCAACTGCAAAATTAACAAACAATAAAAAAAACTACAAAATTTTAAAAAATCCAATAATGCCATAAATTTGTTATTCGTACAAAAAATTATTTGTGGCTCGCCTATAAGCATAAACCTATTTTTTCCCTGCCAAAGAACCAAAAATCTCCATTTCAACAAAAACCTTTTTCCCTGCTCAAAAGTTACGTTTCATTAATTCCGAAAATGCAAAATTAAATAATCACATACCTAAACTATAAGTAATTTATGAATTTTGTCTACCATACAAGCATAAAATTATTTGAGGCTCGCCTATAAGCATAAACCAACTTTTTCCCTACCAAAAAAACAAGAATGTCCATCTCAACAAATAAAAAAATTTCAAATGAAAAATTAAATAATCGCATACCTAAACTATAAGTAATATAAGAATTTTGTCTACCATACGAGTATAGAATTATTCGAGGCTCGCATATAAGCATAGACCAATTTTTTCCCTACCAAAAAAAAAAGAAGAATCTCCATCTCAACAAAAAAAATGTCCTGCCCAAAAGTAACGTTTCATTAATTCCAAAAATTCAAAATTAAATAATCACATACCTAAAGTATAAGTAATTTGAGCATTTTGTCCACCATATAAGCATAAAATTATTTGAGACTCGCATATAAGTACAAACAAATTTTTTCCCTACCAAAGGAGCAAGAATCTCCATCGCAACAAAAAAAAAATTTTCCTGTCCAAAAGTAACGTTTCATTAATTCCCAAAATGCAAAATTGCATAATCCAAATCTAAACTATAAGTAATTTGAGTATTTTGTCCACTATATAAGCATAAAATTATTTGAGGCTCGCACATCAGCATAAACCAATTTTTTCGCTACCAAAAGAACAAGAATCTCCATTTACACAACAGAAAAAATTTCCTGCCCAAAAGTAACGTTTCATTAATTCAAAAAATGCAAAATTAAATAATCACATACCTAAACTATAAGTAATTTAAGAATTTAAGAATTTTTCCCTCTCAAAAAAACAAGAATCTCCAATTCAACAAAAAAAATGTCTTGCCCAAAATTAACGTTTCATTAATTCCAAAAACCCAAAATTGCATAATCCCATACCTAAACTATAAGTAATTTGAGCATTTTGTCCAACATCCGAGTCCGTAGCGCTGACAAGAAGAACAGTTGATCCAACAGGAGCGTCTTCAAAGACAGCAACGGAATACGGTGCATTTTCGAATACCGGTGCATAATTATTGGCATCGGTGACATTAACATAAACCAAAGCAGTGTCAGTTCTTCCTCCAGAGTCCGAGGCGGTGACGGTAAGTACAAAACGTTTTTCCTGCTTGTAATCCAACGGCTGAGCAACGGTAATAACTCCTCCGCCATTTTGCGAAGTGATCGTAAATCTTCCTCTGGTATTTCCAGCTGTGATGTCGTAGTGAATCTTCGCGTCTTCGTCAGGATCGCTGGCAGTAACAGAAGCGACTCTCGTACCCGGAGGATCATCTTCTGATACTTTGGCCTCGTAGCTCTTAGGATCGAATTGTGGATCGTTGTCGTTAACGTCAGTGATAGTAAGAATAACAGTGGCGCTTCCAGATCGCGGAGGTTCTCCAGAATCCGTGGCAATAACGCTGAACTGGTACCTCGAACATTGTTCACGATCCAATTGTTTCGTCGTGTAAATCCATCCAGTTTCGGTGTTGACAGTAATCGGAAAGTTAAGCGTCGAAGCTCCAGTAAAATCTCTCAAACCTATGGAATATTTAATCAGAGCATTCATTCCTTTATCCCCATCATAAGCTTGAACCCTGAGGACCGAAGTACCAACAGGAACAGCTTCGGAAACAGCTTCTTGCAAAAGTCCAGTAAAAAATCGTGGCGCATTATCATTAACGTCTTCCACGTGAACCAAAAGCTGTGTAGTATTTGATCTCGCTGGAGAACCACCGTCTTGAGCCCTAACGACAATTCTGTAAAGTTCAGTAGTCTCAAAATCAAGAGGTTTAACCAAAGTCACGTCTCCACTTAGAGAATCGATGGAAAAAGTGTTGTGAACATTTCCTCCAATAATAGCGTATCTTATAGCAGCATTTGGTCCACTATCAGCGTCTGTAGCTTGTATTTTAGCGATTACAGGATTACTCGTGTAATCCAAATCTTCTGCAGCTAATGCCGAGTATGTTCGCTCGGAAAATTGCGGATAATTGTCGTTGTCATCGAGAACACGAACGACCAAAGTCGTCGATGCTGTTTGGCGATTCGCCGGAGCATTTGCGAGATCAGAGGCGCTTATAACTACAGTGTACATCTGAATTTTTTCACGATCAAGTGGCAATCGTGTTGTAACGACACCGGATCTAGGATCTATCCTAAAAGTGGAGGAATCCTCGTTTATCGTTTTACCATCGGAATCGCCAATTGTCGAGACAATCGAATATTCGACTTCGGCGTTTCTGCCGAAATCTTTGTCAGTAGCTTTTACAGCAATAACAGTCGAACCAACGGGAACTCCTTCGCGAATAGGAGCCTCGTAATCAGCGACTTCAAAAACAGGCGCGTGATCGTTGGCATCGAGAACATTAACCTGAAGAGTCGTTGTTCCAGTTCTTGGAGGAAAGGAATCGTCCATGGCGAGTATTTTGAAGTAATGAACCTCAACATTCTCACGATCCAATCTAGCTCTTGTTGTTATCCTTCCGGTGTTGGGATCGAGAAGAAACAGAGCTCCTGATCTTGCGTCAAGCAGCGACATCATCGAATAATGAAGAGCTCCACCTTCAGGATCTTTGGCTCTAACTACGGTCACAGGTTCGCCAGCATCTTTCTCCTCCTCCACAGCAGCAGTATAAAGTCCTTGCTCAAAAAATGGCGACTTATTTCGCAGCTCTCTTCTCACTCTTCTGCCAAGATCCGTGTCGTCGAGTTGCTGATGATGAAATATTATTTTCAAACGATGTTCAGCGTCGGCTAAATGACTCGAGCCACATCTTAGAGTCATTGAAACGGAGATTTTCCAAAGGGGATCGACGAAACATTGTTCGGAACTTGAGACTAAATCGCCGGCTGCTCCTTCGACGAGAAAACGAGGATCTGCTACTCCACCCCAACGAGTTTCACATTCTTTTAACGCTGTGTGAGGCAAAAAGTCTCTCAGTGCTGCGACGAATTGTGATCTTCGGAGGCAAATTTCGGTGAACTTGTCGGCGCTTGGCATCGCATAAGAGGCCAGAGTTTCTGCCATCCATCCTTTTGTCGCTGCGAGATCTTGATTCTCACCTCCGCAACCTGTTATCAAAACTCTTAAGGGTAAACTGTAGTAATCTATTATTGGTCTACCGAGTCTTGTGCTTGTTGAGTCGATGTAAAATGTGAAGAGCTTCGGATAATCGAGGCCATCGCAACTCAAACTTCTTGCTAATGTTACTCGACCATTGTGCGGATTAACCTTAAGCAATTTTCTGGCAAATCTTGCTGTACGGTCGTCGGATACTTGGTACTTTCGGCGGCCGCCTAATTCTGGAACTCCTGCCTCAAATACCAGAGTACCTGGCGGTAAGTTTGAGGAAACAACCGCCAGGTAACTTTCGGTTAGGGTTATCAAACCCAACACCAAGAGAACGGTCGTCAATACCGTTCGCTCCATAGTCACGCTGATCTTCTTAATTTCCAAGTTTTACTCGGTTCGCTCACTCCTTCTCCTTCTCCTCCTTCTCCTTTTCTCGTTGTCATTATCTGAGGCTTGAGTGGAGTCTGGGATCCAAGCTGGAGGAGGCCAATGTCGAGGAGGCTCCGAGCTCCGGTGAAGCTCGTTCCGTCATTCTCAGCTCCCTGAAATTAAAAAAAAAAAAAGGTTTTAGTTTTTTTGTTATACATTTTTTTTTAATGAAATAATGAGGTTTTTATTTTTGTTAAGAAAAAATGGGATATAGAAATAAGATGAAGATTAGAGGGGGTTAATGTGCAAAAATCCTAACGGGTTAACCTGGAATAATGAACTACTTTTGATATTTTTTTTATTAAAGTTTTTTTTTCTAATAAAAACAAAAGTATTTTATTTTTATTTTTAAAAATATGATGTGGTGATCAAAATGGAGATAAGAGGAGATCAAATGTATGGAGGGATAATGTGTAAAAATCCTAACGGGTTAACCTGGAATAATGAACTACTTTTGATATTTTTTTTATTAAAGAAAAGTTTTTTTTTCGAATAAAAACAAAAGTATTTTATTTTTATTTAAAAAAATGTGATATGGAGATAAGAGGAGATCAAATGTATGAAGGGATAATTTGCAAAAATTATTTTTACTATTTTTATTTTTTTTATTAAAGAAAAGGTTTCTTTTTATAGTTTCATTCTTATTTTAAAAAATGTGATACAGAAATAAAAATAGAGATAAGAGAAAATCAAAGTTTGTTATAAATTTAAAGTTACAGAGTTTAGCCAAAAAAAAGTATTTTGGAAAATTATAATGATTATTTATTGTTATTATTATTATTAATTATTTTATTATTTTATTCTTCTGCAACAAAAATTAGATTTTACAATAACTTAAAATTTGTATCTTCAGAATAGTCATGACATTCTCTCCTGACAACATTTTTTCCAGAAAGCATGCAAATTTTTAATTATACAAAAATGAGACGACAAGAGTATTAAAAAAAAATCCTGCTACAATTTATTGTTGTGTCTCCGATAAGCTAATGATTGTCGAACCATAATACAAGTTTTAATACATTTCACGCAACTAAATACTATTATGGCCATGTATTAATTTTTCTTTTTTACGTCGTAAAAAATTCGTAATCTGTTCTAAAGCCTCTAAATACCGAGTAAAGTGAATATCTGTGTCAGAGGCTTTTAATGAAGCTCCCAAATAAAGTTTATCAGATTGAATTATAACTTCATCTCGTGAGCCTGAAAATAAATTTACCTTTGCTTTTATTTTCATTTGTAAGATTTTTTATATTATAAAAAAATGTTACCTGTATAAAAAATAGAGAAAACTATTTTTTTTAATCACACAACTAAATACTATGAAGGTCGCGTTTTTTTTTACATCGTTAAAAATTTGTCATCTGTTCTAAAGCCTCTAATTCTGAGTAAAGTGAATATCCGAGCCAGAGACTTTTAATGAAGCTCCCAAATAAAGTTTATCAGATTGAATAATAATTTCATCTCGTGAGCCTGAATATAAATTTACCTTTGCTTTTATTTTTATTTTTAAGATTTTTTATATCATAAAAAAATGTTACATAGAAATACGAATAGAGATAAGAGAGAAAATTAAAGTTCCAGATTTTGAAATAAGAAAAAAGTATTTTCCAAAATTATCATTTTATCATTTTATCCTTCTACAAACAAAATAATATTTTACAATAACTCCAAATTTGTGTCTTCAACATTGTTTCCAAAAAGAATGCAAATTTTTATTCATTCTCCAAAAATGGGAAAACTATTTTTTTTTAATCACGTAACTAAATACTTCTAAAGACGCGTTTTAATTTTTTTTACATCGTAAAAAAATGAGTCATATGTTCTAAAGTCTCTAATTCCGAGTAAAGTGAATATCCGAGGCTTTTAATGAAGCTCCCAAATAAAGTTTATCAGATAGAATAATAATTTCATCTCGTGAGTCTGAATATAACTTTGCCATTGCTTTTATTTTTTCTTTTTTTCTTTTTCTGTTTGCTATAGAACACCGGTCGTGTCTACACATCCGTAGGATAGTATCGTGAGACTCGTTGACCGTATAGAAACTGCGAATCGCAGCACGACCTTACAACGATGTTGCCGTTGTCTCTTTTCTCCCTTCTGTGCCTCTCGGAACGCACGAGAAGTCGTTCGTTGCCTGGAGGTAGAGAAGAGACTCGAGACGCGACTACTCTACGCGCTATGCGGGACTTAAGGATGTTGGAGCGCTCCACACTAGTCAAATCAGTGCTAAATTTTTAAAAGCGTTTCTACAATTTCAGATGGTTTAATAGTCTGTTCCAAGGTGTTAATCACATAGCAGCATTAGTTCTTGATATTCAAATAAATTCACAGCTGTGATATCAACAGTAAATCGTTCAATATCTGCAAATTTCCGATGTTATGTTTTTTCATCCAGTTTTTTAAAAGGGTAAACCGTAATATCAGTCCGATTATGACGACCAATAGCTCATTTTGTTTACTAAAAGATATTCTATCGATTGGCCGTCTATTTTTTAAAATCGTATTAGTAGTTCAAAAGATACAACCGTTTGTTTATCCTATCATAACCTAACATCAAGTATACAAATGGCTGTAACTTTTGAACGCCCTGATACTATCGAAAATCCGGATGGTCAATCGATTAAGGATCTTCCACTGATCAAAATGAGCTATGTTGCGTCATAATCGGACTGATATTACGGTTTACCCCTTTACAAAACTGGATGAAAAGACATGACATCGGAAATTTGGAGACATTCATCGATTTACTGTTCATATGACAGCTGTGAATGTATTTGAATATCAAGAACTAATGCTACTATGTGATTAACACCTTGGAACAGATTATTAAACCATCTGAAATTGTAGAAACGCTTTTAAAAATAGTGTGGAGCGCTCCACACTAGTCAAATCAGTGCTAAATTTTTAAAAGCGTTTCTACAATTTCAGTTGGTTTAATAATCTGTTCCAAGGTGTTAATTACATAGCAGCATTAGTTCTTGATATTCAAATAAATTCATAGCTCTAATATCAACAGTAAATCGATCAATATCTGCAAATTTCCGATGTTATGTTTTTTCATCCAGTTTTTTAAAAGGGTAAACCGTAATATCAGTCCGATTATGACGACCAATAGCTCATTTTGTTTACTAAAAGATATTCTATCGATTGGCCGTCTGTTTTTTTAAATCGTATTAGTAGTTCAAAAGATACAACCGTTTGTTTATCCTATCATAACCTAACATCAACTATACAAAGGGCTGTAACTTTTGAACGCCCTGATACTATAGAAAATCCGGACGGTCAATCGATTAAGGATCTTCCACTGACCAAAATGAGCTATGTTTCGTCATAATCGGACTGATATTACGGATTACTCCTTTACAAAACTGGATGAAAAAACATGACATCGGAAATTTGGAGATATTGATCGATATACTGTTCATATGACAGCTGTGAATGTATTTTAATATCAAGAACTAATGCTGCTATGTGATTAACACCGTGGAACAGATTATTAAACCATCTGAAATTGTAGAAACGCTTTTAAAAACTTAGCACTGATTTGACTTGTGTGGAGCGCTCCACACTATTTTTAAAAGCGTTTCTACAATTTCAGATGGTTTAATAATCTGTTCCAAGGTGTTAATCACATAGCAGCATTAGTTCTTGATATTCAAATAAATTCACAGCTGTGATATCAACAGTAAATCGATCAATATCTGCAAATTTCCGATGTTATGTTTTTTCATCCAGTTTTTTAAAAGGGTAAACCGTAATATCAGTCCGATTATGACGACCAATAGCTCATTTTGTTTACTAAAAGATATTCTATCGATTGGCCATCTATTTTTTAAAATCGTATTAGTAGTTCAAAAGATACAAATGTTTGTTTATCCTATCATAACCTAACATCAAGTATACAAATGGCTGTAACTTTTGAACGCCCTGATACTATAGAAAATCCAGACGGTCAATCAATTAAGGATCTTCCACTGATCAAAATGAGCTATGTTTCGTCATAATCGGACTGATATTACGGTTGTAGAAACGCTTTTAAAAATTTAGCACTGATTTGACTAGGGTGGAGCGCTGCACACTATTTGTAAAGGCGTTTCTACAATTTCAGATGGTTTAATAATCTGTTCCAAGGTGTTAATCACATAGCAGCATTAGTTCTTGATATTCAAATAAATTCACAGCTGTGATATCAACAGTAAATCGATCAATATCTGCAAATTTCCGATGTTATGTTTTTTCATCCAGTTTTTTAAAAGGGTAAACCGCAATATCAGTCCGATTATGACGACCAATAGCTTATTTTGTTTACTAAAAGATATTCTATCGATTGGCCGTCTATTTTTTAAAATCGTATTAGTAGTTCAAAAGATACAAATGTTTGTTTATCCTATCATAACCTAACATCAAGTATACAAATGGCTGTAACTTTCGAACGCCCTGGTACTATAGAAAATCCGGACGGTCAATCGATTAAGGATCTTCCACTGATCAAAATGAGCTATGTTTCGCCATAATCGGACTGATATTACGGTTTACCCCTTTACAAAACTGGATGAAAAAACATGACATCGGAAATTTGTAGATATTGATCGATTTACTGTTCATATGACAGCTGTGAATGTATTTGAATATCAAGAACTAATGCTACTATGTGATTAACACCTTGGAACAGATTATTAAACCGTCTGAAATTGTAGAAACACTTTTAAAAATTTAGCACTGATTTGACTAGTGTAGAGCGCTCCAACCTCCTTAAGGCCACCACGAGACTCCAGCGAACCAAGAAGAAGAACCACCACTTCTTCTTCTTCTTCTTTAATCTCCATCTAGAGAATCTTAACTCATCCGTTGCATTGCGGATATAAGTTGCTTTATTTCTCGTCTCATGTATTCGATTATTCTATTTTAGCCTCAGTAATCGATAAGTTAAATGACCTTAGGAGGAAGAAGCTTAATAAAATTATTTTGCGTGAAAAAGATAAGGATTATAATAATAATAATTAAAATAATTCGAAAATAAATTAATCGTTACATTTGTTTTACAATTATTATTACAGTTATTATTCTTGAAGAAAAAGCAGTTTTAGCTAAATTAGTTGTCTAAGAAAATAAGTACAGTAGTAATAATAATAGTAAAAATTAAAATTCATAGATCAATTACCTCATACATTTATTTTAGAATTATTATTACAGTTATCATTGTTGCAGGATAAAGAGCCAAAAAAATGGCTGCGTAGGAAAATAATAATAATAATAAAGTAAATATTAAAAAATTATTATTATTATTATTATTATTAAAGAAAAAGGAGACTTAAGATCATTTGACTAATTGATTTTGAGGGGAAAAAAAGACTTGAAAGTTTAGTTATGTGAAAAAAAGATAGGAATAAAATTATTGAGAATTGTTATTATTATTGTTATTTAAGATATTTGAGTCGACTGGTTCGAAAAGGTTCGAGGGTGTATTTCGCGAGCGGGGCTTCCGAAGAAGGCTATTATTTTCGGACAGGCCAACCTTATACCGGGCCCCAAACGAAACTCCGAGACTATTAATTACAGGAACGCGAGGAGAAGATACGAGGGGACTTGTACGGAATCCGGTTCTACCAATTATCTTAAGAGGCGTCTGCTGCATTGCTATATAAGCGCCATTTTGGAATTATAAACCCTCCGTTTCTTTACCTGCCTTTATTAAGCTTAAGGTGATGTGACACACCTTCGAAAATTGGTATCGGTAACACATTTTGCAATCCAATCTAGTCGGAGAATTAAAGCATTTGTGGTTTTACTGGAAAGTGAAAACAAATTTGGGTATGGCCAAAATGTTAATAGACTCTGTGTTAATTAGATTCAATTTTTTGTTTTTTTTTTTCAGACTCCAGTTTCTTGAAATCATTTTTTTTGTCACCTTAAGAGTATGCGAAAGTTGTATTTGCATCGCACAAAAAAATGGGGATAAAAACCATGCAAAAATGTATGAGATTTGAAAAAAAGGGAAACTTAAGGTCATGTGATATTTTATTTTCTATACCTCGTTTTTTTTTTTTTTTTTTTTTTAATTTTGACGGTGTTCAAGTCGAATTTGTTTAAATTTTTTTTAACTATATCAGACAACTTAGCTGGAATGAAAAAGCAATCGAAATTTATAAGAAATAAACAATTAGAAGTAAACATTTTTGAGAAATGATATATTAATATTTTTTTCCAATAATTATTAATAATTTAGGGGTGTTGTTTTTTTTTCAGTAAATTATAATATCTGGTAAACATAATAATAAATAATCATTCAATTAAAAAAGAGTTACATTTTTCTTCAAGTTATTCACTTTTAAAATAATTGAAACACTTCATATGAAATGAAAAGAAATCATATAATCTGAAAAAAAGTCGCTTAAATTCACTTTAAATCAAAGGAATCATTTAAAATCAGGTGAAATTGCATAGAATCATTTGAAATCAGGCGAAATTTCATAAAATCATTTCAAATCAGGTGAAAATTCATCAAATAATTTTAAATAAGACGAAATTGCATAAAATCATTTGAAATCAGGTGAAATTTCATGGAATCATGTAAAATCAGTTGAAATTGCATCAACCTATTTAAAATATCATAAAACTATTACAAATACGGTGAATTTACACGAAATCATTTTAAATCATTTGAAATCAGGTGCAATTTCATGAAATCATTTGAAATCAGGTGAAATTTCATGAAATCATTTGAAATCAGGTGAAAATCCATAAAATCATTTGAAATCAGGTGAAATTTCATGAAATCATTTTAAATCAGGTGAAATTTCTTAAAATCATTTGAAATCAGATGAAAATTCATAAAATCATTGAAATCAGGTGAAATTTCACAAAATCATTTGAAATCATGTGAAATTTCATGAAATCATTTTAAATCAGGTGAAATTTCTTAAAATCATTTGAAATCAGATGAAAATACATAAAATCATTGAAATCAGGTGAAATTTCACAAAATCATTTGAAATTATGTGAAATTTCATGAAATCATTTTAAATCAGGTGAAATTTCTTAAAATCATTTGAAATCAGATGAAAATTCATAAAATCATTTGAAATTTCACAAAATCATTTGAAATCATGTGAAATTTCATGGCATTATGTAAAATCAGTTAAAATTGCATGAAGCTATTTAAAATATCATAAAAATATTAAAAATACGGTGAATTTACACAAAATAATTTAAAATCAGACGAATTTCCTTGAAACCGTTTAAAAATGCTGAAATTGATTTTTTAAATTTAATTTAGTAATATTTATTAGACATTCCTTCTACTATTTCCTTCTCGGACTCATACATCTTTTACGTCGTCTCGTGAAACTTTGCGACACCGGGTATAGCTATTACTGTAACCGGTGTACGCGCCGGTTCTTCTTCTCTCGTACACGCGAGTGCTAAACCAAGGTCGCGACAGTCAGAAGAGCTGGAGGAGAGGGCGTCCTTACAACGTCGCTGATATCGCGAGACTCCCCAGAAACATGTTACCTTTTTCTTCGCCGTAATTTGTGCGAAAGTAGCGTCGCCCTTCGCCAATCATCGGAACCAAGAATGAACAAACAAAAAAAAAAATAACGCCCCTAGTAAAAATAAATGATAAACGATTTTTTTAAATCCTATCGTTTCGACCACGGAATTTGCGGTGTTATCCTAAATTTACAACGAAATCCTATATGTTTCTTCTATATCCTATAACTTTATAAATAATATAATTTTTGTATTAAATTTAATAATAAAAATATACGATCGTAGAAGTAATATTAAAAATATGAAATTTTTTATTGAATAAAAAAGTTTCATCCACAAATCGATTCAAATATTTATCATATTCAAGATTCAATATGATAAAATTCCTATAGCTGTGAAACGATGAGAAGAGAAACGAGTCAAATAGCATGAAATTATTGTATAAGTGATAGAAAACTGTTTGATTTATATCACGATTTTACGATAGATTATGATAATTCTTTCAGTCTAAACAAATACCATTTATTCCGATATACTTTCTATAATTGTGAGAGTATAGAAAACTAATAACGATTCAATTTGTATAAATTTATTAAAGTCTGAATAGATAGAGATATACGATACGATTAAATCCCATTAAAATTCTATCGATCTGTATCAGTCTCTATAATTTATTTATTTTCCTAATGAATGTGCAAGACAAAACAACATTCCAGATTTTATTAGGTTGTTTAGTTAAATGTCAAAGGGCAAACTATTGTACAGGAAGTTAACATGAGACTCCATACAAAATAATCGCTTTTTTCTTCAGAATTTGCGCGAAAGTAGCGCCGCCCTGCGGCGAAAGCGAGAATTAAAATCATCAGCTAGCACAAAAAATAGTAACACACGTTTTTGTTACGTAGTTGTTACATCCCCAATAAATACGTAAGACAAAACAACATTCCGCATTTTATTAAATTATTTAATTCAATAACAAAAGCCATTAATAATATAATAATTTTCTTTTCCGCAATTCGCGTAAAAGCAGCGCCGCCCTGCGTCAACGATCAGAACCAAGAATCAACGAACAAAAAAATAAAAACGCACGTCTTTGTTACGCAAATGTTATATCCCCAATAAATACGTAAGACAAAAGAACATTCCACATTTTATTAAATTATTTAATTCAACAATAAAAACCATTAATAATATAATAATTTTCTTTTCCGCAATTCGCGTAAAAGTAGCGCCACCCTACGTCAAAATTCAGAACTAAGCATCGAAAAAAAATAATAACGCACGTTTTTGTTACTCAAATGTTATATCCCCAATAAACGCGTAAGACAAAACAACATTCCAAATTTTATTAAATTATTTCATTCAATAACAAAAGCCATTAATAATATAATCATTTTCTTTTCCGCGATGCGCGTAAAAGCATCGCCGCCCTGCGTCAAAATTCAAAACCAGGAATCAAAGAAGATAAAAAATAGTAACGCACGTCTTTGTTACGCATATGTTATATCCCCAATAAACGCGTAAGACAAAACAACATTCCAGATTTTATTAAATTATTTCATTCAACAACAAAGGCAATTAATAATACAATAACTTTCTTCTCCGCAATTCGCGTAAAAGCAGCGCCGCCCTGCGTCAAAATTCAGAACCAACAATCAACGAACAAAAAAAAAACGAATAGTAACGCGCGTCTTTATATCACGCAGGTGTGAATTTTTCTTGAGTATAAAACGTGTACAAATCGACGTTCCAGAGTTTATAAAGTTATTTAGTGCAACTCTCAGTGTTTCTGTCGAGAGGATGCAGCAAATTTCAATGGCAAAGGGCAGACAATTGTACTACAGGAAAATAGCGAGACCGTGAGCGTTTCCTACGACATTATTATTCCCCCGTCCTACGTAAACTAGACAGGGAG